>CM067372.1:28521138-28971138 GCA_034401795.1 Chaetoderma sp. LZ-2023a | reverse complement strand
TCAAATCTATTAGTCTGTCTCAGAATTGTGCTATCTAAGGAAATGGTGTTAGCAGTATGTTTGCAATAGCCCTTTCCTCTGTATCCATCCATCATATGATGTCATAATCAACTACGTGAAGAATAAAATGATATCACAATCAATGACGTCATTATGACGTCATGAATAATGTAGATAAGTATGTCACGAACGCTTAGTTGAGGACGGACTAGGCGTTGTTGTACGAATTGTATGTCTTTACTCTTTAACAAATATCATGTTGAATATTTTGAAACTAATTTGACTGAGCGCTGTTGTTGCCTTACAAAATATTCAACAGCTTAACTGTATAGTTTTCAGGAAATCGATAGTCAGAGCATTCGGGGATCGAGCAATCCCAACTCGGCGAAGTGTGTATGGAGCTTAGATAGAGATGGCCGAGATAGCTAAAACTGGAAAGGTACATTGATCATATACCAATTTTTACTGGGAGACTGCTGGTCCCCCCCCCCCGCGCACGCACGCACCAAACCCACACACCCACCGACTCACCCGCCCGCCCGCCCACCCACCCACCCATACACACACACACACCACCACCACCACCACCACCACCACCACCACCACCACCACCACCACCACCGCCACACCCGCCTCCATTAGGCGGATGGGTGGGCTCACGAGGAAAATCTGGCGGTTTGTCGAAATATTCACTGAAGTTGATATATAAACTGCTGTCCCGCTCGAAAGAACATGGCATAACATCTGCATCGCTTGTGGTACAGAGCTCACGTTATTGTTGTTGTTTGGTTAGAGCTTTCGAGCGCGGAATAATAACGTACATTTGCTAAAAAGTGTTATTTAATTGGCAATTCTGCTTTGCAATTCTTTTGCGATGATGGTTTACTTCCATTAGCTACCAAACATCATCTTATCAGATAGATGCAATTATCTACCATTTTGTGAAGATGGACGAACACCGCACGACGGATGGATATCTACGAATGGAAAGGTCATAGTTCCCAAAGCATTATTATACCTTCACCACGAATACATCTAAGTTTAGGTATGATACTAAAATGACTAACCTTTCATAGCCGTGGGCATAATTTGAGAGGTTATGGGAACAGCATCTGAGAGAATAGCAACCCGATTTTTTACAAATCGATTGAAGGTTGTTTCCTTAAGTGTGACTATACTGCGATATGATTGTAGACGTAAATAACAACGACATATTCTACAAAAATAATAGGCCAGACCAGGTATATTAACCTAGCTTAGTAATGACTATTCTACTATTTTAAAAACGGCTGCTTTTCAGCTTTAAATCTCAGTTGTATACCTCCAGATTATGGAAGCTTACACCGGATGCTTAAACTGAATGCTCCTGAACAATCACCCACTAACAAGCGATCCAGTCAAATTGGTTGAATATTTTCAGAAACACATGGAATGTTGTGGCTTTGGAAAGATAATTTCATGAGTGACAGTGTTGTGATAAGTATTATTGATTTAAGACCATCTTGGTAAAGCGTATGAGACATTGTCTTTGTTGAGAAATATTTGATCCTAACTTTATCAGAAACAAGAGCTGGCTTACATAGTGATGGCAGACATCACCACAGACATCCTGACAGACACCACCACAGACATCATGACAGATATCACCACAGATATCGTGGCAGGCATCGCTACAGACATCGTGACAGACATCACTACAGACATCACTACACCCATCGGGACAGACAGCACTACAGACAAGGTAGCATACATCACTACAGACATCGTGACAGACATCGCTACATACATCACTATAGATATCGTGACATACATCGCTAAATACATGACTGCATCGTGAGACACCACTACAGACATCGTGGCAGACATCACCACAGACATCCTGACACACATCACTCAAACCATCGTGACAGATATCACAACATAGATCGTGGCAGGCATCACACAAGACATCATGACAGACATAACTAGAGACATCGTGACATACATCGCGACAGACATCACTACCTACACCGGGACAGACATCACACAGGACATCACTACAGACATCGTGACAGACACCACTACAGACATCACTACATATATTACTACAGACGTCGAGATGGACGTCACTACAGACATCGTGACAGACACAGCCAGAGACATCGTGACAGACATTGTGACAAACATCACTAGAGACAACGTGACAGACATCACTACAGACATCGTGACAGATATCAATATGGACATCGTGACAGGCATCACTACAGACATCGTGACAGAAATCGAGACATACATTGTGACAGACATCACTACCGACATCGTGACAGACATCACTAAAGACATCGTGACATATATCGTGACAGACATAACTAGAGACATCGTGACAGACATCGTGACAGATATCATTACATATATCACTACAGATGTCGTGGCAGACCTCACTACACACATCGTGACAGACATAACTAGAGACATCGTGACAGACATCACCAGAGACATCGTGACAGGGATCACTACAGATATCGTGACAGATATCACTACAGACATCGTGACAGACATCACTAAGGACATCGTGACAGACATCACCACAGAGATTGTGACAGACATCGTAAGAGACATCGTGACAGACATCACTATAGACATCGTGGCAGACATCGTAAGAGACATCGTGACAGACATCACTACAGACATCGTGGCAGACATCGCTACAGATATCATGACAGCCATCACTACAGATATCGTGGCAGACCTCACTACACACATCGTGACAGACATAATCAGAGACATCGTGACAGACCTCGTGACAGACATCACTAGAGACCTCGTGACAGACATCACTACATACATCCTTACAGATATCACTACATATATCATGGCAGACCGCACTACACACATCGTGACAGACATAACTAGAGACATCGTGACAGACATAACTAGAGACATCGTGACAGACATCGTGACAGACATCGTGACAGACATCACCAGAGACATCGTGACAGACATCACCACATACATCATGACAGTTATCACTACAGATATCGTGACAGGCATTGCTACAGACATCGTGACAGACATCACTACAGACATCACTACAGACGTCGGGACAGACATCATTACAGACCTCACTGCACACATCGTGACAGACATAACTAGAGACATCGTGACAGACATCGCGACAGACATCACTTGAGACATCGTGACAGACATCACTACATACATCATGACAGATATCACTACAGATATCGTGGCAGACCGCACTACACACATCGTGACAGACATAACTAGAGACATCGTGATAGACATCGTGACAGATATCATTACATATATTACTACAGATATCGTGGAAGAACTCACTACACAAATCGTGACAGACATAACTAGAGACATCGTGACAGACATCACTACAGATATCGTGAAACATATCACTACAGACATCGTGACAGACATCATCACAGATAGCATGACAGATATCACTACATATATCGTGGCAGACCGCACTACACACATATTGACAGACATAGCTAAATACATCGTGACGGACATCGTGACGGACATCACTAGAGACATCGTGACAGACATCACTACATACATCATGACAGATATCACTACAGATACTGTGACAGGCATCGCTACAGAAATCGTGACAGACATCACTATAAACATCGGGACAGACATCACTACAGACATCGTGGCATACATCACTACAGACATCGTGATAGACACTACAGACATCACTACATATATCGTGACATGCATCGCTAAATACATAACTGCATCGTGACAGACACCACTACAGACATCGTGGCAGACATCACGACAGACATCCTGACAGACACCACTACAGACATCGTGACAGACATCACCACAGACATCATGACAAATATCACTACAGATATCGTGGCAGACCGCACTATGCACATCATGACAGACATCGTGACAGACATCACTAGAGACATCGTGACAGACATCACTAAATACATCATGATGGATATCACTACAGATAAGGTAACAGGCATCGCTACAGACATCGTGACCGACATCACTACAAGCGTCGGGATAGACATCACTACAGACATCGTGGCATACATCACTACAGATATCACTACAGACATCGTGACAGACATCGCTACAGACATCACTATAGATATCGTGACACACATCGCTAAATACATGACTGCATCGTGACAGACACTACTACAGACAGCGTGGTAGACATCACCACAGACATCCTGACAGACACCACTACAGATATCGTGACAGAAACCACCATAGGCATCCTGACAGACATCACTCAAACCATCGTGACAGACATCACAACATAGATCGTGGCAGGCATCACACAAGACATCGTGACAGACATCACAATAGACATCGTGACGGACATATTCCAGACATCATTCAAACCATCGTGACAGACATCACAACACAAATTGTGACAGACATCATTACAGACGTCGTCACGGACATCGTGACAGACATCACTGCAGACATCGTGACAGACATCACGACCGGCACCTTGGCAGACATCACTACAGACATCGTGACAGATATCACTACAGACATCGTGACAGGCATCGTAACAGACATCACAAATTGTGACATACATCATTACAGACATCATCACTGGCATCGTGACAGACATCACTGCAGACATCGTGACAGACATCACGACAGGCACTGTGGCAGACATCACTACATACATCGTGACAGACATCACTACAGACATCACGACAGGCATCGTGACAGACATCACTACAGACATCGTGACAAACATTCACTACAGTATGTATAAAAAGGTTGTGAAATAATTAAATTCTAAAATTAAACTGTTTATAATTGCGATATTTAAATGCCATCAGATGATTGGCAAGAGTTGTCTAATTCGATTCTGAACAATTTCTGAATAAAATTGGCTACATTGGGTTTCCATTAGATACAAGTAGTCAAAAACTCAAATTCTGTAAACTCTTGATGAACTGCGCATGACTAATTTGTTGAAATGAACGCCATCAAAACATCAACACTCAATTGTTCGTATTTAAATGTGCTAACTGCTCACATGTGACATGCAGGATCTGGGTAGCTAATCAGAGTTTGCAATGGTTAAAATCATCAACCTATGTACTCTGTAATAAAAGATACCTGGACCACGAGTCAATGTATTCACATTGACACTATACTGTACACCGCCAACATCAAAAGTGGAATTAAATACGGATACAAGCACGTGTAATACCCTTCTTGATTTATATTGAAGGAACTTGACAGTTGATGGCGTAATGACTCTATGTCGCAGGTGTTGCATATTAACGACTTTCCCAACTAGGTGGTTCCACCTCTACCCCCTCTCATCACTCAAACTATTGCTTATCCATACTGTTTGCTCACTAAAGATCATAATGATAGCACGCAAATCGTCATTTCCTGTACAGCCACATTGGTGGTACATACTATTTACTTTGCCACTATGCTGATAGTGACCACATCATACAGTGTTTATCTGCCATCTTCATCTTTTGCTCCAAGTATTACATTCATGTGTGACGTATTCCAATTATGACAGGTGTGGCCGAGTGTAATGAGAATACTTCTGTGAACGTTGTATGACCGGTCTATAAAAGGTGGTTAGCCGGAAGGTTGCGTGATTAGCAGAGTGTAACCCAAGACATTCATGTCAATGTCATAAACTTAGAAAAGTCGGTTAGCCAGAAGTCCATAGCTGACCCAGTTGTAATATGGGTCATGCATACTATTTTCAGATTATTTGCAATTTCACGTACTACATGTGATAATAATAGAGATGGCCACGTATTGTCTTATAGTGCGATCAGTGATGGTAACACGTGACTCGCGGTGACTGTTATCTCCTGGTTCGTGGTGTTCAAATGTGTTTGTAGTTTCTACTTTCTTCTGCTTACCTATATAGCATTCTGGAAATTGATAGTGTGGGAAGTGTGGTTGGACATTAGCCAAGGATGACCGGGCATAGATAAAACTGGATTCCTCCATTGTTACGCTCTGCTGACGTATTGTAGTGTGATATTCTATGCCCATAGCAATGGCCATATATGTGGCAGCTTAATTCTGGCCAGTAAACCAATCGGAGCTATAAGCTATTGGTAATTGTGTATCCAATCCTGATGTGTGCTAATTTGGCATCTTTCACAGATACACACTTCACAGACAAGTACATTGTTCATACAGCTTAACATAAACTTCTCAGCAAACACGCGCGCTATATTGCTCTATATGTGAATCTTGGGGCTTTTGATGAGTGTAAATGAAATCGTGTTAGTGTTAGTAATCGTATGACAGTAATGGCATTACTTACTAATAGCTAGTACAATCTTCCGAAACCTGTGGACGTTTATGATCGATGAAAGAGATCCCGTGTTACACGTAGATCTGTCCCAGGCAGCATAATGCGTGCGTAGCATACTAAACGTGACACAAGATCTCTGATTCATTGTCCATTGTCAGTCATTTGTCTTAGCTGCCCACACTAAGGTAATTTTAAACAAGAAATTCATCTCGGTGCATGGAGAAGACAGCACTTGATGTTTATGAGGTATGTGGAAACGCCGAACAATCATACATTCCTTTAACGATATACATTGCTTCCAGACCAGGTAAATCCATAAGAATATAACTGGCTAAACATATTACTGATTTACGTTTTAATAAAATAATAAAAATAATGTAAATCTTAGATACGTAGACGCCTTCGACAGACGCTAGACAGGCATTTTGTTTTGTTGATATAGCTACCACTCGATAAAGTGGGCGAAAGATGGATATATAAATAAGATAAAATACAGATAGACAATTAGCGTGCTATAAGTGGTGTTATAATTTAATAATAACAGTATATATAATCATCAGTTAAGATTACATAAATTGCGGGTTTTATCATCTGAAGAAGTGTCCTGTTTAACAGTTTATTTAGGTGTCTTCATTAATTCTATGTAAAATCCTATCTTGAAGTATAACCCAGGCATTGCAACGGTTAATCCCCAGTATTGCTGAAACTAAGATGGCGGTCAATACGTTTTACCGTAGGTAGATTCAACAATTCGTTTCACGATATTCCTTTCGCTCAAAATATCGTGAACATCGTACACTATTGTAGTTGTTTATACTTGGCATTGTTTCAGATAATTAAACACAGCATCTTACACTAATATTTCCATTAGAAACCACGTCATGATTTGAAAGTGTGACTATGCAAATTGACCAGGAATAAGCTAGTTACGCTTCTGCAACGACGTAGCAGCGAGGATTGGGATCAGGGACAGATCCTAGAACACCAATCAATGAAATAGCCTAAAGATTTTAAAGCACATACGGATATAGTATGTTACCTATCTAAAATGAAAGCAGGTGATATTGCAAGAGGGTATGGTCTATATGAACGATGCATAAAATAGGCAGAGGATTTTAAATCACATAAAGTTATAGTACTGTACCTGTCTATAAGGGAAGCAGATGAGAGTGCAAGACGATATGGTCTATATCAACGACGCCTGGACCTCTTAATTGCTACGTGGCTTGACAATGATCAATGGCTTATTCCACTGTCTCATCTGAGCACTCTTTAGGCAGAACTCATGTAGTGTCAGAATAATTTTTGTGAATAGATGTGCATGTAAACATCGTAAGTCTAGCCAGTTTCCAAACCGTATGCGAAAGCCATGCGATAGGTGAAATGCCTCTCAAGCAAGGTGGCAACTTACTTATAATAATTGACCTGGCCCGAGGGCATTTGGATTAAGTAGTTTAAGGGTTATGTGGAGGGAGACTAGGACGACAAAAACTTGCTTCCAGTATAGATGTAACGCCTTCGGGAGCAATGCCTTGCATTTAGCTTGCAGAATCCATAGAGTAAGTTAAGTTTTCAAGATCATATTTCCAGAAAAATGCATTTATATTTGTGAGCCAGCTATTGGTCTATGCAGTTTGACTGTATACTGTACCCATGCAATTTGATTTCCTATGCAGCTCTCTTGTTGGTTAGAGACATTATTTAAACGGCTAGAACTGGAGTAGAATTTGGAATTGGGGGAAGGTACTTCAGAAATCTCTCATGCTGGTTATAACCAGCGTCTTTCTGCATTTGAAAGATTACACTCCACTTTGAGAGCAAGCTGCAGTGCGACTAGCTTGTCATGATTTTTTGTCTGGAAAATAAGTTGGACAAGTACGAGAGCACGCGGTTTGCGTGTTTTGGACAAGGCGCGCGAGCGCATGGTTTGTGTCTTCCAGTGTGTGCATATGTGAATATGCAGAAATGCATACGCGTCATCCAGTTAAACTATACCTTGTCTATTACAAAGCATAAATATAATTTAACAGATTTAGTCATAAACACTAAATATGTTAAATGGGTCGACCTGAATATGGTCGAAATTGCACTGTATAAACAAAAAACTGGTAACAGATTTCTCCGGTTTGCATATTGCATGAGTTAATGAAAATTAAAATCGCTGATTGTCACAGTTTGCAGATTTAACACACGTTTTGCAATGTTTTCTATTTTGAACAGGGTGCATTTAAGACTACGCGGTAAGACATACTATCAAACCTGTGTCGATGCCAGTTTTCAAACCGGTTTAAACCGTATATCGGTTTTATCCAGGTCAAGGATGTGTGGTTACAATTATTGTAGGAAATAATGTTTTCGAAATCTCCTTTTTGAAATATTTTCTTTCGAACAATGTGTATGATGTGTACATGCGTTTTCGTGAACTTTTGACAGAAAAATACATGCTCGCGACTTAATTTCTTTATAAGCATCATCAATAAGGTAAGCATATATAACTTTCACCTCTGATTACGACAGTAATATTTGCTAAAATCTAGACGCTTATTGACTACCACTAATGTGTGTTTCATTTGCATTCGATTCACTCTAATGTATTGTGTAGTAGAGTAATTGATTATTTACTAGTTCAATCATCAGATTCGTCGTTTTTTATGCACTGCGCGTCGAGCAACACGATATATAAATTTGTTAAACATCGGAGATTATTTTTAAACTGCTTGGAGAAAATTGTTGCTGCCAAGGACAGCAACAGCTTTCAATCAATTAACCTCATTTTAAAATTCTGATGGCATGCGCTCATTGAGCCGTACCGTTTGCATTGGATACGATACATCCCTGTAATAGCCGTTACAAAGTGGTGTGGAGGGTGGGGGCATCGGTAACAGTGCATGAGCGTGGTTGGAGTGTGTATGCCTATCGAAATAAGCCTATTATATAACACGAACTGACTGGTCACGGTTATCGTTCACTTCTGATCTTAACTTGAATGACTGGTCTCTAAGTATGGGGTGTGTTACTTAGTTTTGTTGCAATAACTCCCGCGGACAGAAGTAAAACGACAATAAACATAATAAGGAAAAATTAGTTACCTCTCCGGGATGTAGAAATTGTTTGAGTGTAGCTTCCGTGACCATCTCGATCACTTCTTCAGCACTAACTGACATCCTGGAGAGGTAATTAATTTTTCCTTATTATGAATCAACCTGGAATCGGGACCAACTTTTTCAGAAATATGACAATAAACATGTTTGTTTTGTATTTTCATTGAGAGGATCTAAGTCACTCCCGATGTGGTCTACCTGTTTAGACTAGCCGATGGTTTCAACCGTCTTAGATATATGTGATTTTTACAGAATTGTGATGAATGCTCACAAGGCATGAGACTCATCCATTACACGCTGAACAAATGCCCGTCACGCATACAGGAATTAAAGAACTAAATCATTTTATGCTCAATTAGGTTATGTTAACGTACTAAGTTATGCTATTATTAGGCTATGTTGAATACGAATAACCAATAGAAAATCAATCAATTACAATTCTATAGATATTATCGAGTAGTCTGGCACCATTCGTCATTCATCGCGGTGCAGGTAACCAGCTTAACGGTATCTGCTCGAAATTTCGTCTAGAAATCCGGATATTTGATAGGTTGTCCAGAAGTCCGGAGGCCTGTTTAAAAAATCCGCATTTTCCGGATAAATCCGGGGAGATGGTCGCCCCCTGAATTTGCGCCTCATTCGCGTTGGTACTTATGAAGGTTATATAGTCTGCATATATGTTCGTATCGGCCTTACGTGTAGACCTTTCATTTCATGTATTTTAGAGATTCTTGGTAGCATTTAGCGTCTCATAGCATTCAAACTAAAACAACATAAGGTGTGTGCAATATTGCTTCGGTTATGCGAATTATGTATTACTAATTCCAATACGTATCTATATCTTAGTGGGGTAACCTTACTCCTCAAAACAGCTGTATCAGAATCATGGGATGTTGCATGACATTCAAAGACGTCAAATACAAGACGCGTGAGCCACATTAATCCTCGCCGCTATCGGATTAGAAAATAGGCTGTCAATAATAATAGATGTCTCCACTGATCAAGCGCGATAATATAGCACACCACTGCAAGGACATAATTATTATTACCCTAAAATTAATTACTTCTGATCGCATTCATTCATCTTAGAAGCTGATAGTAATAAAGAGCAACAATTGCATCACACCAATCAAACGCTGTGCAATAATACATGTATTAGTCGCAATCATTATCATGTGACTAAACTTAACCATGTTCTTCGTGCTGTATGCGGTACAAAGAGAAGAATGTACTAAGCGTAAGTGCGCTAAGATATCAACACATCTTGATTGTAAAAGTGCCTTCAAAGGGAAGAGAGAGAGAGATTTCTAACGGTTATCGATCGATCGAAGATATTAATATCGGCACCCATCTTCTTGGAACACTCTTACTAATCAGATATTGCAATATAGTTTGAGATATTCTAGCCTTGGAAGCTACTCAGACTCTGTTCGTGGATATGGATTACATAACTTTGAAGTAAACATCTTTTGATAACCCGGAAAAAGCATTGCGTTTGTGAAAGTGTCGCAGATGATTGATGCGTCTCAATCAATTCTAATGCACGTTCTTTACCATAGTATATTTCACTATCATCATTGCAGGGATGTAAGAGAATTGCAAATATACCCCGGTACATTTGTGATAAATTGTAATCTCCCGTTTAAACGTGGAAAATTTATGTTAGTATTGATCGATGATTGGTCGCTTATTCTATATAGAGATCGTAGCACTAGGCTTCCAAGTGGCAATCCGTTGTTGGATTTGTTATCACATTGAACAACGCATGGTCTCTAAGTGGCTACGAGTGTTCAGCGTTATTCACACATTTAGCAACACCTGGTCTTTATGTGGCTCTGAGCGTTCGGAGTTATTCACACATTTATTAACATCAGACTGTCAGGTTGTTATTAGTTATGAGAGTTGCGAACACATTCAGCAACACTAGACTAGAAATCAGTGCATTTCATGATACAATAGTCTGTCATTCTGCTAGTTATTGCACGATTTTGCTACATCCGAAACATTAGTCATGGTAGATCGCTAAATTTGTCATTAAACTGAATTAATTTGGATAATCATTTCGATAGAGGCTCTGCTAGTATAGTGTAGCTCGTTGGGTCGCGTCGGGTCGTTCCATGATGTCTGCCGCGCCATACGTGCACGACGAACGCGAATGATGGCTAGCTCTCGGTCTCGGGGTAACTGATTCCGAGCGACGCTGACCTGCGTGGAACAAAGGCCAGCTCCTAAAGCCGGTGGAACTCAATCGTTCTGGTGGGGCCGTGGGGCCATTGCCGCTAACATTAAATTGCACAGTATCTGCCCATGAGTTTGTGTCACCGATATGCATGTTCATAGCGATTTTGAGATCTATGAACTTACAAGATTTAGATGGTGACCTAAAATAATTAAAGAGTAACTAGCATATATCTCTTATACAATTATTGAGATATAATATTATGAGAATAATACATAACATAGAACAGCCATATGGACCTTTAAACGTGGAGTCACCGGAGGTACCACACAGACACGCAGGTCCACAGAGGTACCCCTACAAAGGAGGCTCCCGCATACGATATCACTACTTAACTTAATATAGGTTATTATATCTCTAAGATGAAAAGGAGGAAGAGAAAGAAACTCTTGAGCGGCGAGAGGCTATGTTCCTCACGCGGGCATCACTCCTAGTGCTGTATTCTTGGGTGATGAGTAGTAGCCTCACGCGGGCCGCCGTCACTGGATCCTTGCGAGAGGCAAGTGCCTCGCGCGGGCCTCCGTCGAAGGAAAATGTTGCCACCGCAAATGCGAAGGGACAGAGATGGCCACAAAAGTGGCCACCCTGTGTTCAACCAAAAGGTGCCGCAAGAAAAGACCATCCTAGTGAAACTATAACTAAAAATGTTGCGTGCTATTTTACGTGAAGACGAGACAAGCGATTCCTGTAGGATTCCCAAGTCACCATATTATGTATAGGTGCCACCTTTGTTTATGCGGGCCTTCTTCTATGCCTAACCTACCATTTAGGTTTTTAAAAGGACAAGAAGTAGGTACCCTACCTAGCTTTAGATATGGCTGTCGGTGAGAGCCGATACCCCACGCAATCAGTGCTCGAGACAGTATGCGTATAGGTCACTTTGCAAGATATCCGAGCCTGATAAGAGTCCAGACATCTTGCTCCGTGACCACATAAAACATCACAGGACGATGGCTACCTTTGTACACAAGAAAGTGTATTCCAACTGGACTGTCATTACGGCGTCGATTAGAGAGACGGATATCCACCGTAAATGTCCTTTCCGCAAGGGCGTGGCAGATTCCATCATCTTGCCCAGACATGTGTACAGAATTCGGTGGAGATACATATCTCGTCTGTCATCAATCCTATGGAGCTAAGTTATTGACCTCACATTAGGTTTATATCCAAGTTGCCTAAATATGCACTGCGGTGCGGGATATCCTAAGAGAGATAAAGAGAAATAATAATAATAATAATAATAATAATAATAATAATAATAATAACAATGTTTTCGCAGTGCTGTCCACATTGACACGGGTAACTAACAAACAAGTATCCTAAGATACAGGGGCGGTGTATGTGACACCGTACCTTGGCCATCACCGCTTGGAAACCTCCTATAGTTTCCCAGTGTCGGATCAGCCCATGGTACGGATAGGGGCATCCAAACAATTTAAGAGGCCATAAGGCTTAGTGGAACATGAAGAGAGACAATAACTTTATAAATATGAGGCCCTATAGGTAAATCGGCCAATTTTACACAACCTCGCCGGGGTGCGGGGATAAATTACCGCAACGACCGAAAAGAGGTGTGCACTATATGTCTCCTACGGAAGAAATTGTCTCTAATCACATTAAACCTATCCTATCGAGCTGAATAATCAGGTTTAGTCGGTAGCATGCTGGGATAAACAGAGTTAATAGCACGGACAGCGACCTCAGTGAAATATTGTCGGTGGCGGGAAAACGTGATGCATTTATAATGTTGCGGTATAGTATCTCCTAAGTGCACTGTAGTCCTAGGTTTTCTACAAATAAACAGAACATATCAACTGATGGCTACTTGCCATATACTAAACTAACCTAGTACAGAACGGTAATTGTGCATAAATCGATTAGAAGAGTGATACTACAGGTTGATAGACCTAATACGGTGCCGTTAGTGAAACACCTTACAGTGAAACAAGGATAATATGAACAGTAAGAAAGAAATTATAACTAGCGGTCCTGAGACCGGGACGGTACCTGTTAGTCATCGGTACCGTTTACAGAGGAAAATACGGTAATTAAGGTATAATTAAATGAATATCTTAAGAAATAATTAAAGACGGTGTAATTAACTATATCACGTATAGTTACTTGAATACCCAGTAGCCGATCTTACTTGCGGCTGCTATGTTACTTAAATTGATACGCCACTATGCTCGTGACGTGAGTTGACACGTTCTCGGTACGCTGGATCAATTCCCTCATGTAGATGTTCCGCAGGATACGGTCTCTGTAATGCTGGTCCAGGACGGAAGCGGTACGAACTCAGAACAGTGAACCACACTATAAGAATAGGCTACTGATTATCTAGCAAGTTCTGCACAATGCGGTATGACTAAAGTGTCCGTTAATAATAAGGGTAAGTAGTATAGTTAAAATAACCCATTAACAGGGAGGGTTATTGATACAGTTGTAACTAAGGCGTACTATTTAAGCTTAACGGTGTGTCAATTAGCTCTTAAGACACACCGAGCAACGTTTATTTGGCTGCTGTCAAAATGTTAAATCTTTACATACGACATGCAGTAAGGCGGTTGAAGGTCCACTTTTCATCGTGGCTGGCAGATCCGGTGAGTTATCCACCGAGGACCATTGCTGCCTCTACGTTAAGTAGAATTACATATCGAGACCGTAAGGGTCCACCGTAATATTAGTTCCTATACAGTTAGTAATTAAAGCAGGAACAATGTAACACTATGAAGATATCGTCCACAGTGCGGTGGCCCGATTTTTCTTGTGGTCCGAGCGGTACTCGTGGTTGAAGTTGTGCCGAGATGATGTTGGATTTAGTCTTCGGTACTCCAGTTGTTCAGTCAGGTGTCCGTGCATGGAAAGCTCCTGCCCGGTCGGCCACCGGCCGACGGCGCTCTCGATCCTAAAAAATCATCCGCTTTTATACTCATGGTGACGTCGTAACTGGCTGCCTCAACCAATCAGAATTTGATAAACCAGTCAATCAACGCGCTGTAATCCTGTGACGAGTACACAATTATCTAAATGTCGGGATATATATATACGCGATTACGACGCTATGGCGATATATGGAGCCAAATTAGAAGGGGGGGAAACGGCGATAGCTCAGCCTTTTCTTAACCGATTTTAAAACAGTTAACAGATTTCAAAAGCCCGTCGAATTCTGGTCTTGATTGATACCAGAGTGGACGAAAACGAGCAAGTATACAGAATTACAATGTGGTTACTCGGTACACTAAAAGCGCTACCCGCTCTTGGACGTGCTCTGTCGATGCAGCAGTTAGCGCGCGCATGCGCGCTACACGTCTGTGCTGGTGTGTCTTCTGGCATCCTTAGCGCATTGCCAAACATGGACCATCTTTGCGGGCCGACTTTTACAGACAGCACCGATTTGTTACAGATCTTGCACAGTGCATCATTAGAAATTATACTGTATGGCCATCGGTGGACAGTGATGGTGCATAGGTTTTTGCAATGACAGGCATCGAGATTGTCTAGAGCTGCCCAGCTGCTACAGTCATACAGCATCAAGGATACGCATCGTGCAACAATGTCAACAGTATTACAAAGCAGTGAGCCCAGGAGTTTACTTTTCCTGCATGGTTCCCCATGGTTCACCGCCAGGAAGTGTGTCATCATTTTTTTAAGTTTCATTTATGCTTTGTAGATAGGTGTATACGGGTAAACTCTGTTTTGGATTCATTCATAAAGAAATTCTCAATTTCAAGTTTGCTTGCAGCTATTGGGAGAAGTTGGTCAAGGGGGTTCTTTTCCTCGTCTATGAAGTCTGCATCGTCGCCATATTCCATCCCTAGCGGCATATAGCCATAATTGGCACTGGGTCTTGTGGAACTTTCCTGCATGGATGTCAATGCCGCAGCAAGGTAACAGGTGAAGAGCACAGGATATCATCTCTCTGTGGGGAGCCGATTAATGTCTCAAACTCTACAGACTACACTGACTTGACTCGTACTCTCAGCTTGGTGTCTGCAGGCAGTAGTCTCACTAGTTGCAGCTCATCTTCATTGCAACTGGCATAGCGTAGTACCTTTAGGATCTGAGAGAGTTTAATTGTGTTGAAGGCTCGTGAAATGGCAATGCCCATTTCGTTGAAGATCCCCTGTTTGGACATGACTACCGACAGCTGCATCCACGTTTGAAGCCACTTTGACATGATCCGGTGAAATCATCGATCCTGTCACGGATGTGGCATATGGTAACATTGGATAGGATTTTCTGTATGCTGTTGAGGAGCACATTGGGCCGCAGATTGGATGTGGGCAGGTGGCTTCTTGGGCGTTGGTAGCGCAATTATGTGCCTTGGCCTACAGTGTCGATGTGAAAGTGGCGCATAAAAGCTAAATTAATTAGATGCGTGATCGACTTTGAGTTAATGTTACTTGCATATTTGAATAGTTTATTGTTCAAGCCTTCATGTCCAGATGCACGTCCATTTTTCAGGACTTTAAGTGCGTTCTCAACTTCTGCTGTTTTAATTGGTGTTAGTAATGACATGGGCTCTCCTGAGAACGGGTGCAAGGGCTCATCATCTTGGTCAGTGAACTGTTCCTTACACCATTCTCGAATCGCATCGGCTTTGCCCTGGTCAGCCCCGATAATGTGTCATTCAGGGTTGTGTACCATGAGTTGCGGTGTGTAGTCAGTAACTGTCAGTGCTCGGGCTGCCCGGAAGATCTCGTGACAGTCATCCGTGGGAGTGATTTCATCTGACAGGCAGTCTGCTTGTTGAATAGTAAGATCTGTTAATAGATCGCTAATGTGGCGCAGAATTGTATTGCCCTCCAGTGTGCTAAGACGCCAGCCAAATCGGACCAGTTGCTTTCGAGATATTCACAGATAGAGAATTTATTCTGATCTGGATCTTTGTTCTCTTATCCGGATCATGGCCAATGCCTGGAAAGCATCTTGCATGGCATGTTCCTTCATTGTGTGGCAGATGGACGGACAGAAGGATTGACGGACGGACCGACCGACCGGCAGGCAGGGAGACAGCCATACAGGCCGACAGACAGACCAACTGACCGACCAGCAGGCAGACTCGATCGAAATACCCTCTTCCTCTTGGCTATATATGAAGCAGTGTCACAGCCAGTCACCAATATAGGCATTGCGCCCACCGCATGCCCCCTGGATGGTCTCGCTTCGCTTGACGGTTTGTGCAATTCTGGATTTTGTTCTCGTCTGTCTGTCCATGTCTAAATGTTTTTACAAAGAGACCTTGGAATTATTAAAGATTAATAACACTAATAACACAAAAGAAGTCTGCTAAAGAAATGTTCAAACAAACTAGAGATTATTCTATAATTATTCTTGTACAAAGGCCTTTGATATATAATGAGCATTTTTCACGGGGGTTCAATGAATACCTAACATATATCATATCAAAGTTTCTGCTTCTGTGAAATAATATGAAATGCGAACCGCGATAGCGTAGAGTAAACATACATCTCTAAGGGTGTGTGCTCGTGCGCGTGTGCGTGCGTGCGTGCGTGCGTGCCTGCGTGAGTAGAGCCCGGAAAATTGAAATAGACTCAGTAGTTCCGGGTTTGGGGTGATGCGGGGGGGGGGGGGGTGTCGTGGGGGTGGTGAAGGAGTGTGGCGTGTGGCGGGGATTGCGTACATACTGAATATATTTTCTTTTTATTATTTCTTATAAGAAACCCCCTCTTCTTTCGAGCAGCTATGTTCATCTACAAAACATGTTATAACATGATAGATAGATAGATAGATAGGGTGGCATTAATCAACCATGAATATGCAAAGCTCTAGCGTAATATGATGTTGACGTTATACAAGTTTGAATAATATAGGAATGCAATCTCTCAGTCAATCATATTATATGTGGCCAGGCAGCAGCCAACTCGCGCCTGTCCGGGTGGCTGGGCCTAGCTCCTTTCGTATTGGCAGAAGTAGTCTGATCGGTGGCGGTGGTTCTCGAGGCAGCTATGGTGGCAATGTCGATGGTTGTAGCAGTGGTGGTGATTGTAGAGGCGGCTGCTGTGGCGATGGCGATGGCGATGGCGATGGCTGTAGAGGCAGCAGTGGTGGTGGTGGCAGTGGTTGTAGCGATGGGGGCGTTTCCTCCGTGGTGGCGGCAGTAGTTATTGGTGTGGGCGTTCGTCGGAGCATTTCTAGGCTGGCGGGCTTTGTCCTTAGGGCGGGTGAAGTTCGGTCTGGTTATCCACGGGGGCGAGGGAGGTGCATGTGGGTGGACTTAATGCGATGCAGGAGGGAAAAGGAAGTGCATGTGGCTCTCTGCCCTTCCTTCTTGCATGCGACCTAAGCTCTTTTAAGCCGGTCCTGTCTTGGGTACTAGTGTGACAGGAAAAGGAGAGAGAGAGGGAGCATGAGAGGAATCACCAGGGTGATCTTACTCATAGTTTAATCCAGGGGCCCCATGCACGGTATTTTCCGTCAACCGAGAAGGTGTACTACGGGGTGGCGAGAGGATCAATTTGCACCCTCGTCATCTGACTAAGCAATCCACAACATGCGGCCGCACATGTACGCATGCATTTTGGTGTGTATGTGTGTTCAGGCATGTACATACACTTGTTGCCATCCACAACATGCGCCCGAAAATCTGTAACATGCGACCACAATCCACAACATGCTGCCGCAATCCACAACATGGACCCGCAAATCCACAACATGCAGCCACAAATCCGAAACATGCGGCCACACATGTACGCATGCATTTTGGTGTGTATGTGTGGCCACACATGTACGCATGCATTTTGGTGTGTATGTGTGTTCAGGCATGTACATACACTTGTTGCCATCCACAACATGCGGCCGCAATCTGTAACATACTACTGCAATCCGCAACATGCGGTCGCAATCCACATCTTGTGGCTGCAATCTGTAACATGTGCATACAAATCCGTAACATGCGGCCCGCATGCGGCTGCACATGTACGCATGCATTTTAGTGTGTATGCATGTTCAGAAATTTTCTAAAATAGTCTTCTGGCACACGCATGCACACAAGGGCACACACCGGGGAATGCACGCACATATGCACACTCAAGGGCACACCATGTAACTAGCAGTATTGTTAATATCATGTTAGCAACATGCTGCCACAAATCTGCAACATGCTGCTACAAATCTGCAACATGCTGCCACAATCCGCAACATGCTGTGGTGGTGGTGGTGGTGGTGCTTAGTGGTTGTGATTGTGGATGGCAGTACTGGTGGTAGTGGTGCTAGTGGTGCTGCTGGTGGTGGTGAAGGTGGTGGGTGATGGTGTTGATGCTGGTGGTGGTGTGTGATAATAATACTAATAATAATAATAATAGGATATTTATAGTGCGCTATAATTCCACGCAAATATTGCGTGCTCTAAGCGCTTACAATAATAAAATAAAATGATCATACAGTTGGATATGCCTGACTGAACAAAAACGTTTTAAGATTTGATTTAAATATAGCTAGAGTGGATGAAGATTTAAGACTAGCTGGAAGATCATTCCATTCTGTAGAAGCAACAAAAGCAAATGTTCTGTGACCATAGGTTTTTGATTTAACTTTCGAAATTTTAAGCAGGTTTAGATTTGCAGATCTAAGTGGCTTGCTTGACGTGTACGTTTCTAGCAGTTCTGAAAGGTAGGTTGGTGCTGGTGAGGATGGTGGTGGTCGTGGTGGTGTTTGGTTGGGGGTATTTGTTGGCACAATGTCTGGACAAATGGATAGCCAGCAGTGCCAGTCATTCCAATGATAAATATTCAAAAATAGTCTTCTCTTGGTCTACAAATATGGACATGAAGAAAATTGACATTTTCTTGAAGAAATTCGAGGGTTAAAGGGTTAGGAAAGTCTCTAGCGTCCATGTACTGGTGTAACATGTGGTCATCGCTTCGGGAATGACTGAATTTTATAGTAAAAACATGGTTATAACGTATCACTGCTCTGTAGCCAAAAAGGATATATTTATATTTGTAATAAACGACCATCTATAATTATGCTACCATGCTTAATTGTTGAATCTTTACGCGTCAGTAAACAACAATAGCTGGTGTAGTCCAGTCAATCTAGGCCAAAAATATTTTAACCCGGAACAAATTGCAACAGAATTTTTTTACCTCGCCCAGTGTATAGGGGGCCATCATGTCCTCCAAAATTCCAATAGGGGAAAGGGTAAAATTTGCATAATTATTACCAGATTTGGGCCATTTCACCTGAAAAATCCATGTTTGTTTATTTCTTTAAAACCGGTATGTAATATATGTGTGACTGGGTATTTTTGGACTTTTTTAGTAATAAATGAATACGATTGACATATTCTCCACAAATTAAATGTATTGTGTTATGCCACTTGCATGAATTTACCTAATACCATCATTGATATTGATACAATACATAATATATTTTATTATGTCATGGTATTGTGTGTTTCTAAGCTAAGCTAAGATGAAATAGTATGGCATAGGCACCTGGTTTCTACTAATTTCATCTTGCATCAATTATCCAAGTCATCTTCCTCAATGAGCGTTATTGAATTCGAGCAACTGAGACCCTTACAGTCTTCGCAGGCGGATGTGCAGCTGAGCCAATGTTTTCTACAGGTGCATCTCTTTGATTCACAGCCAGTTTTTCAGCTGCATCTAAATGAATACAGTAAATCGTCAGGTGCTGCCAGCATGTCAGTCTTAACAGGCAGCATTTGGTGGTTGAGAACTTTCCAGCCCCATTCTGTTGGATCCATATCTCCAGCATCTCCTCTCCAAACTTGAATTTGGTAGTACACGCGAAGACTGTGAAACTTTGTGGATGCGGGTGTTGGTGGTAAATCTCGTGCTTCAACATACTTGGAACTTTTTGCAACCTTCTCCCTGAATCGCTTGTATCGCAAAGCAACTAGACTATCCATTGAAGTGGCATTGTATAGAATAAGCATTGCCTTCTCACCTGCTTTTATCACGTCATCTTTATTCGCATTACTCATTGTAAACACTTCAGCAATTTGAGAGAGTTCTTTGCAGCACTGGATTTTGCGAAGGGATGCAGATTTTCCAATTCCATAAAGCCTAGATGTTGAGTCACTGCCAAGGATAGCATGGATAAATAACAGCTGTGAGCACAAACAGAACCCGAGTTTTTCCTTTGCCATTTTGATATTCCACAGTCGGGGTTTCTTTGCATTTTGCTTTGGCTCTGGTCTGAAAAATAGCTGACAGCCATTCATATCAGTATGGTATAGAAGCAACACCAGTAGGTCGGTATCGTCTCCAACAAGAGCAGTATTTGTTGACTTTGAAGCCAAGATAGCCATTTGCGTGATTAAGACATCAGCATCACCACTTGCCTTTATCGTTAAGCATCCAGCCTGTTCGAGAGATGAACTTAAGATTGATATGAACCAATGTTTGTTCTGCTTGTTACTAAGAAAATCAGGCTTACTCAGAGTTACAACTGTTTGTGGAGTCAGTACAACAGTTGCACTTGATCCACGAGTTCGCCTCTTATGTGTTACATCTTTTATGTCTGGGCCTTGGTCATAACCATCAAAAACTACTGTAGCCTTTCCATATTTGCTTATGCAATATTTTACATATCGTTGACAAACATTTGCAAATGTCTCTCCACGCTGCCATGGAACATGGTGTAATAGAGCTCCTCCATCAAGCACATAGTGGACAGAATCTGGAAGGACTGCATCTTCATTTTGAATTAATTTCCACAATGCATCAGCAAGTGCCGGCTTATTTGCTTCCCATGGAAGAGATGAATTATCAAAGAGTGAGGGCGGATGAGTGCACAACTCATGCTCAAAATAAGATGCTGGATTCCCTTTTGATCCATTTGTAGCAATTAAACTGAGTCTTTGAAATGGGAGTTGTGGATCAATTTGTACACATTCATCATCAATCTTGAGAGATGTTTTGGATGCTAAGGTAATAGCTTGTCTCTTTCTCTGGAACGAAATGCTTGATACACATTGGCCACACATCGAATTAATAATTGATTCTCCAATCTCTTTAGCATCGTCAACATTGACTGATTCATGTGCAGACAATCCACTAACAAGTCCTCTAAGAGAAGGGTCTGGTCCAAATGGATTCAGTTCACTAAGGATTTAGATAATTTTGTAAGTATCATCCATATCACGCTTTATTCGAGATTGTGTGGAATCTTTGTGTTGTTCACTTGAATCACAGTTTACCCCAGAGGGCTCTTGCATTGCATTACACACATCTGCACATGTGGCATAGACAACAACCAAACAAGACGCTGAAGTTCTGTCATTCCACGACCTCGTGTTAGACCACCACTTGACTTTACACTTCTCATAAGGACCTGCTCAATAACTAGATCAGTAGATAACCCTGCGCAATACCTATCACTTCGATGAATGACATGATGACCATTGAGGAAGCTGGTGTGTATATCTGGATGACTTTCAGGTATTTCTAACATCTTTTGTAAATATACATATGCAGACTTGGCGTACAGATTATGACCAGCGGCTGCAAAATATGGAAGTATCTCACGAACTGTCTGAAGGTGCATGTTCCAATCACCAGTTCGTTCTGCCTTAATGAATTTGCGCAGAATGTCAACCAACTCCATATACAAAAGCCAGAGTCGTGCAGTCCTCTTATCTTTCATGACCACCTTCTCTGAGTCTAGTTTGTCGTTGACATCATGTAATGCATTTTCCGAGGACAATCTTGTAGCTACATACGGATTTTTGATAATGTCATCATAGAGCTCTCCAAATTTAACCAGACTTTTATTTAGGGAACTTTCAATCGTTTCATGTCCTGCAACATTATCATCATTGTCAAACAATTCTTTTGAATGCATTGCAGCGGAATATTCTACTGTGTCAACTTCAGCATCTGCAATTGTAGGTAGTGGTAGGTTGTATGCATTTGCAATCAAGATTGTACTGAGAGAAGCAAAAACCATGAGGTGTCCCCGAACTGCTCGAGAAATTGCCTTTCCACTAAGAATGTGTTTGACAGCATTCTCAGCATAGACTACCTCTAGAATAGGCGCAAGACCGCTTCCTGCCATTAAGTGACCAATGCAGCCAAGGAAGCTCATCTCCATATGAAGACCTCCGAGTCTTAGAATAATTTGCTTTAATGGACTCCAGCTCGGCTCAATCTCTATGATAGTCAGAGCTTTCCAAAATAAGGGCTGATCAAATGTAATCACGGGTGCAACATGGTATCGGTTTGCCTGTTCACAAACATAAGTCAAAGTGGAAAAGATGCAGGTCATGTTACTTGGCTCTAGATCTATCATCGGAAGGAAAATAACAGACGATTTACCTGGATAAACTCCTTGGTGAACAGTTTGCATCATGCCAGACCATGACTGTCTCCTTGAACGCAGAAACAAAGAGAAATCCCAGAGGATGTCAATGTCAGCTGTTGGGTCTGTTTGTTCCATCGCAGTTAACTCCTTAAAGGTTAATGGGAAGTTCCTGGTATGCTGAGACTCAAAGTTCCTGATACAGATCTTGCCAACTTGCTTGATATCTTCAGATGTTACATTTATCCTTGGAATAAGTTTGCACAAAAGGTTTCCTGGTGTAACAGATGCAATGATTCCCATTCCATGAAATATATTATGCCCATCTATTGTGCAAATATTGTGATCCACATTGTCGGCAACAAACTGAATGAACTCGCCTGATAATGGCTGTGGTTGATCTCCACCATGAAGTGATGCACTGCGCTCAAACCTCTGTATCTCCGCGTTTGAACATCCAAATCCGTGCTTGTACAAGGTGTCAACAATAAATCTAGATCCAAATTTATGGTGCATCTCACATGACAGCCCGAACTGCAAAGGTGCCAAAATAACTCTAGGACGAGTTCCTTGCATAATAGCCTGTCCAACTGATGCCTGTTTCATTTCTGTGTCTTTTCCAGTAAACAAAATCCGCAATAATTCCTGCAGTGTCTCTGGTAAATAATTCAATCCCTTTACTGGGTCGCTCATTTGCTCCCTTAATGGATAGCTTTCAGATGATGTGCATGAATCAATTAACTTAATATCGTGTCTAAGCAGTTTGGCAGCTGTCTGGATGATTAGCATGCTCTCTGATTTGGAATCCTTTCTCTTCTGTTCCTTATAGAAGTCAGTCAAAATAGTAGATGCTTTAGAACGAAAGGTAACAACGTTTGGCTTACCATTCACAGTGCTAATAAATATTTCATCGCCATAATTATCTTTTATTTTATCCTGCATGTATTTTGTACTGTATGCTTTATTCTCTTTATCATCGAGATACTCTTGCATTTTATTAACGAGGGCGTGCAGGGTCAGCTGCTCATCATCATTATTTTCAAGAAATGCCATTGTCGCACTAAATGCTATTACTCTGTCCAAGTCTTCCGGCCTTCCATGTTTTTGGGATGAGCAAGATGAGTGCAGCTGAGGGATATTTTTCATGGTTCGAAAATTTACGCTGCAGCTTTGATGGTATACTGCATTGACAACGCATAAATCCGGCGTGAAGGCAAGCCGCCCAGCTACAAGTTTGCCCCATTCGTCTTTTCTCTGCTCACAGGCCTCGGCGATACTACATTGAAAGTCATGAGTACTTACTGGATAAATATCATAGCCACGTTTCTTTCCATCTTGAATTTTTGCTTGGTATCCGCATAGCAAACAATGTTCACTAAAATTGAATGTTGGACTTTCTGAACAGAGTGTTCGCATGGGTGGCGGAGATTGTTCAATTTTCTCTGCGTCACGGGCAATCCGCTTGGGATCAATGAACTCCCGTCGACATTTTACATGAACCCTCTGTCCTACTTCAGCTATGACATCGCTTTCACGGGCTCTGCTAGCATTGTTAATACCGTCACAGCCTTTAACTCGAAGCTTAACAGTTTGTGAGCCATTTTCTAGGCTCCGGTTACAAATAACGCATGTATCTAAATCCATGTCCATATTCTGATTGAATTGTATAGAAATTTATTCAAATTGTGAGATAAAAGTGAAAATTAAAATGCAATTTATTTTAGATAAAATTTTAAAAGCGAAAAACAAAATTAAACTTACTTTAAATATAATTTTTTTAAATTACCCCGGCCGTGTGCATACAACCATATTTAATCTGTGGTTTGGAGAATTTGTACAAGTGGTTCAAGGCAATATTGCCAATTGCTTACTGTCTTCCGTGACCATGAAATTCAGAGCTTAGACAACATTTCTACTTCGTTTATTTGCGGAATGAAGCAGGTAAGGGAAGTTTCATTATTCGGATAATGGCGGTAGCTAAATATGCGAATTTACCCACTTTCCCATCGAGGGATTTTGGAGGACTTTTGATATGTGACACCTGGCAGTCCCATGAATGCCGCAGAAAAGAAAGAAATTCTGTTGCAATTTGTTCTAGGTTAATTTGTAGTTTTACTGGACTAGTGAGCGGGTGCACGCTTTATTATCGATTTTTAAAACCCTCTCAGCGAGGACATTGTAATATCTTGTGCTTAGAGCGAGACGGGTGGTGCTTTAACATTCTTTCATTATTAACACATGTCATGTTTGTAACTCGATTAAGGACAGATCTCATGGCTAATGCAACACTGATGAATGGTAAAACTTTATGCCATACACAACAAATAATCTTTTTATCATACAGAGTGATCTGCTTGACAAACAATTCCATAAACGCTTGACTCAGATACATAATGATGACATTTTAAACACTAACATCCTGCAACCACAAAATCTAAAATGGCTGACGTTATTGCAAACACTATTTCGCCTAATAAGAATATATAATTCGTTCAGTCAAATCGTTTTCAAAATATTCAACAACACTCAAATTATTTTCAAATTATTCGTACAGATATATCGAGCAAGACGACGCGAGTACGCTAGCATACCTCATCCCTCCTCCTCATCCCTCCTCCTCATCCCTCGTGACACCTCTACGAGTGACCACCTTTATGCATTATCTTAAAGGACCACCAGGCGAATAAAGGCATGCTCATGCGCAGAGAACAGCACTGAGCAGAGGGTGGCTGAGATAGCATTCCTCCCTCCTCCTTCGACCACTGTTATCAGACCACCTCTCTCTTACCTAACATCGCCTAATAAGAAATTTAAATTCGCACAGTCAACTCGTTTTCAAAATATTCAGCAACCAATCAAATTATTCAGCAACCAATCAAAATATTCAGCAACCGATTGTCAAAATATTCAGCAACCAATTATCAAAATATCAAGCATCAAATTATCAAAATATTCAGCATCAAATTATCAAAATATTCAGCAACCACTCAAAATATTCAACAACCAATCAAATTATCAAAATATTCAGCTACCACTCAAATTATCAAAATATTCAGCAACAAATTATCAAAATATTCAGCAACCACTCACATTATCAAAATATTCAGCAACAAATTATCAAAATATTCAGCAACCACTCAAATTATCAACATATTCAGCAATCAATCAAATTATCAAAATATTCAGCATCAAAATATTCAGCATCAAAATGCATCCAATCAAAATTCTCCTATTATTTTTACCACCATGCCACGGAGGAGGGGGTGGTGGGGGGGGGGGGGCGCAGCTAAGTTAAAACGTAAAATACCCAACTTTTAGGGGTTAAAATTTTCAGCAAGAAATTGGACGTCCAACGGGGTTTTACCATGATTCACATATACTAAATATCGCCATTGTTCTCATACCCCTGGGCAGCTGGACGCTATTGTTTTACCCCCTCTGGGCGGCTGGACGCCATTGACCTCCAAGAACAATAGCGATCAACCGCACCCATTACTACTTAGGAGTTCTAGCAGTACCGAACACTCCGAGGGTCATTGTGATCATAGGCCATTTTCCCGAGGAAGAAATCGTGCACAGATAATATATACATTCTACAACGTGTCTATGCAGTCAACGGCATCGCACGTACGTGGTCATGTCTTGCACTGTGAGGAAAACTTGTCTATTACGAGGGTACTCCAAGTCGTCCGGCGCATGCGCAGGGGAGGCCAATCTGGTATTAGACATTTTGCTGGCGTTTCTGCATCAGGTTATTGCCATCCAACGGGTAGCCGTGGTGTAGCCTGGGGCTGTACTTTACTGGTTCCGGGTTGGCTAGTCCATCCAGTTACCCGACCACATATTTCATAATCAACTACGTCACATGTAGGCTAACGTCGTAGTCAATTACGTCAGGAATAACGCGATTTATTATGTTGTAAACGCTTAATAGTCCGTCAAGTTGTACGAAGTTTATGTCTTTACTATTTAATAATCATTATGTTGACAATTTTACAACTAAATTTACCATAGGCAGCAACAATACCCAGTCAAATTAGTTTAAAAATATTCAGCAACTTACGTGTATAGCTTTATGGAAATTTGGATGCAGGGATCGATCCCAACACAGACAAAGCGTGGGTGGAACTTAGCTAGCGATGGATGGGGCATATCTCTAATTTAGCCTCCTCCATTATCGAATTAGTCAAATCTATATGTTATTCACAAGTGCTAATGACATAAACACCAGGACGCTAAAGACAATCTCATGAGCTTTGACAGTGTTTTGGTGCAAACACAGATTGTCAGGAACGTCATCAATAGCAGATGTCCATGGTAGATGTCATACTAATCTTCTTTTCATGTGGATTCTTCAGCAGTTCAAAGCAACTAGGTTTAGTTCTAGATTCGATCTGACATGGAAGTGATTTCCCGCCGAGTCTAATTTTTAAGTTGTTAATGTCACTGCTGGCAATGTGCAATTAACTCCAGATAAATATTGATTTACCATTTCTCTGATCTATTCCAATGTACCTATATATTTTAATTCAGTCATATGCATACACATGGATGTAAGATAAGGCTGGAGGTATATGGAGAGATCCAGCCTTTGTAATTAATGGGAACATGGCTTTACAGGCCTCGCCATACATATGGTTTAGAGCCATGATAAACGTTCCATTATATGTAAATCTTACACACACACGCGCGCGCGCACGCACGTACGTACGTACGCACGCACGAACGCATACACGCACGCACGCACGCAGGCAGGCAGGCAGGCAGGCAGGCACGCACGCACGCACGCACGCACGCACGCACGTACGCACGCACGCACGCACGTACGCACGCACGTACGCACGCACGAACGCATACACGCACGCACGCACGCAGGCAGGCAGGCAGGCAGGCAGGCAGGCACGCACGCACGCACGTACGTACGCACGCACGCACGCAGGCAGGCAGGCAGGCAGGCAGGCACGCACGCACGCACGTACGTACGTACGTACGTACGTACGCACGCACGAACGCATACACGCACGCATGCACGCAGGCAGGCAGGCATGCAGGCAGGCAGGCAGGCAGGCAGGCAGGCACGCAAGCACGCATGCACGCAGGCACGCAGGCACGCAGGCACGCAGGCACGCAGGCAGGCACGCACGCACGCACGCACGCACGCACGCCCACGTACGTACGCACGCATACACACACGCGCGCACGCACGTACGCACGCACGCACACACACGTGCGTACGCACGCATACACGGACGCAGGCAGGCAGGCAGGCAGGCAGGCAGGCAGGCAGGCAGGCAGGCAGGCATATATATATATATATATATATATATATATATATATATATAAATGATCATGTACGTTCTCCATATTCTCGCTGCCAATTGTGAGTGACCAGATTTCTGACCTTACCCCTTGAAAAAAAGCCTTGTTTTTAATTGTTAAGCATTAACGTATAGCTTCCACGTTTGGCAATACTCGTGCAACCCATTTACAGCTTTTTGTCATTCTTGAGGTGATTCTGCTAGTAATAAGCTTGATTGTTTTTAATAGCGATGATTACCTCCTCTTCCGTAAGCCGGTTATTTATACGGTCATTGATACTTAAGGTTGCTAGCAGGGATAATAAATTTTGGCATCTACTTCTGTCATCTCGTTTAGCTTTTTGAAGTTGTCGACTAACGTGGAATTTGCGCTTGTTTTGTGTAGGACTGTTTTGATTACTTGTTTAAAATATTCCAAAAGGACTTAGGTTCGATTTGTTTTATACTGCGCATTTTGATCTGAAAGTTTTCAAACATTGCCTACCTAAAATGCCTATTTAGTTCTCTTTCATAGTCTTTACTCGCTCTTGTACGCTTGATTAACCGACCGCTTATCCATTTGCCTAGTCCGATTCAGCTTTTTAGTCACTTATCACTGGCACCCAGCTGCCTTTCTTGCAGTAGTTAGTATTGAAGTGATCTGCTCAACAACATTGTTTACGCTTAGCGCGTCAATTTCTGCTTCAGAAGATAGCATGTCAATGCGTTGATAGCTTTTACGTCAATGGTGTCTATTTGATCGAAAAAGACATTTGCATTGTTCGCTTGCGAATTCCTCCTTGATTGCAAGAAACAACTGCCACTGTCCCTGCTGCACCTACTTGTCTTATGTATATCAGACATCATTTCATTAAATTATAAGATTTCACAATTATATGTGCTTGAGATAATACACGGCATCTTTACAAGTAAGTGTTCCATAAGATTTATCATCACCGTCGCCACCCTCATAATCACCATCATGAGTAGCAAAGACAGGAGTTGTAGTAGCAGCGGCGAGAGTGGTAATAGTGGTAGTCTTACCTGTAGCAGTAGCTGCAGTGGCAGTAGTAGTGGTAGCAGTAGGAACAACACCAGCAGGTATAGCGGTAGAGATAGTGGCGAATGATAGCAGTAGTAGCAGTAGCAATAGAAGTATCCCTAGCACCAGTAGCAGTATCAGCAGTAGTAGTAGTAGTAGTAGTTGCAGCAGCAATAGCAGCAGTAGCAGGAGCCGCAACAGCAGTAGTAGTAGTAGTAGTAGTAGTAGTAGTAGTAGTAGTAGCAGCAGCAGCAGCAGCAGCAGCAGCAGCAGCAGCAGCAGCAGCAGTAGTAGTAGCAGTAGTAGTAGCAGCAGCAGTAGTATTAGAGGCAGCGTCAGCAGTACGTACTTCTGCCATTCTAGTAGGCATATCTGTCTTATTAATATAATCATTATTGCACTTGTTATAGTCATTCTTCTTGAAGCTCCTTTTTTTTCGCACTACCTCTTAAATAAGGAACAGCCTGTTACCTGTTGGTGGTAGACTGGGTATGTTTAGTAATTTGGGATTTGGTTTTGCTGCTGCTCCTGTTGTTGTTGTTGTTGTTATTGTTGTTGTTGTTGTTGTTGTTGTTGTTGTTGTTGTTGCTGTTGTTGTTGTTGTTGTTGTTTAATATGTCGTGGTATGGATCTATCTACGTTAAAGGCTAGAGTCGTGATGTCTTTGGCGGCCGAGCTGAAGCCTGTGAGATGTTGTTCTCACCACGGAGGTTGACGGTCCATGGTTGTACTGTTTGCCCCTACATCTTTATTGCATATGAGATGTTGGTCCTACCATGGTGGCTGCTGGTCGTATTCGCAATGGTCGCCTGTGCACTGTGCCCATTTTGAGGGCAGGCCTAGTGTCCACCAGTTCTGTTTTCATCATCCCAGCTAACCGTGTGTAGCAGCAATGACCCGGTGACAAGGAAGGGCGTAGTCACGTGTTGCTGTCATTCCTATTACTTAGCAGGCGTTGAGGCAAAGCTGTTACATTGTTTGTATTGGATGTCTCATGACGTAACTGATTATCACGATTTAGACGTCATGGAAGACTAGGATTAGTTGCATCATACAATACATTATTAATGAAGAAGACTCGCGTCCGCTGCGATTAGATACAGTTGTCTATGTATGTCTTCTGTTTCTCTTAGAAAGTGCTCGCTGTTCCTTGGAGAGATGTGCAGCTCCCTTTCTGATCTCTCTGATGATTGTAATATTTAGAGGACTATACCTCCCCCCACCATCACCACCACAACCACAGCTCTTACGATGCATTGAATAAAACATTAAGCGTATGGATGGAGTCAGTATATTTTTACACTGTCAACGTGTGTTTGAATGGACTCATTTATACGCATGTGTATTCATCTGCCCGTAACTGGCTTGTGTTGCTGAGATCTGCCGACGGTCTAGTCCTGATCGATCGACGCCTGAACAGAACATTGGTAAGTTCCCCCAATATCGCTGATATTAGCAATCTGTATGTGCTGACGATCTGGCTGAAGGATACTCGCCTATCAGAATACAACAACATTCCCTCCAATGGACCTTTCCATTTTTAGCTATGCCCCGCCCATCACTAGCTAAGCTCCACCCACACCTCGCCGTGTTGGGATTGATCGATCCCCAAATGCCCTAGCTATCAATTTCGTGAAAACTATACCGGGAAGCTGTTGAATATTTTGTAACTAATTTGACTGGGTGCTGTTGCTGCCTATGGCAGCAACAGCGCCCATTCAAATTAGTTTCAAAATATTCAACAGTATATTTATTAAATAGTAAAAGCAAACAATTTGTACAACAAGGCAGACCGTTTTAAAATATGCGTTCGTGACGTACTTATCGACGTCATTCATGACGTCATTCATTATGGTGTCAGTGTACACATCACACAGTTCATTATGACGTCATATGATGGGTGGGTACTCTGGAAAGGTGAATTGCAAAGTATTAGGCAGTTGTAGTTTAGCAATATATTAGGCATATATATATAAGACGATATGTTACTGAATGTAGCGACATTTATCAAAATTGTATTGTACAATGCAGCTTAATTACCATTGCTCCGTATGTTGAAGAGGATATTGCCATCGGGCCTGCCTGTTTGTATGATTGCCTGTGAGCGCCCGTGCGTGCGTGTGTGCGCCTGTGCACGCATGTGTGTCTTTGGTAACGCGGTATGTTGGATGTATCAAGTGTAAAGGTTTTTTCAAGTATACATATAAATTTGTTATGCGTGTCTGGAAAATTAACCTTTATCTGAATAAAATATTATTATCTTGAGTTACTGCAACGTTGCTAAAACACTCTATAAAAGGTATATCTTCTAAGTGTTGCACATTACTGTCTAAAACGATTCTACCTCATAATAATATTAACTGCGGGGGCATGAAGCGCATGTTCATGTCATTCCTTTCGTCGCACATGTTTGAACCGGCAGTTACTTACTGTTATGAGTGTCACGCTAGGAAATGTTGATTTACTGGACTATTTAGCCTCGTCATTAGTACCAAGTATATGCTAACAGCAATCTGATGAGGTCTACGCTGAGATGAGATAATTTATATTTAGCTGTTCACAAGCACAGTTAATTATAAGTGACTAGAAAATGTCATGTCATGTTGTTTCTTCAACGGTAGCAAATGTAAAATTCGCGTGAAAAAAATAACTAATTTGTAGAAAGCAGTCATCGTGTAGAAATCATGATGTAGTGTGCAACAGGAAGCAGTGAGTCATCGTTTTTATGTGACTTTCGACCAGTTCCAATCAAAGACTATATAAACAATGTCTATCCCCTGTTTAAGACTATATGCTCGGCCTCAACGTGGCGCAGGGGTGTAACCCACTGGGTGTCAAGCCAGACATTTGGATGGGCTAACCAGAGCATTATGCACAACGCAAATGAATGACACTTGGAGATCGAATCGAACGAAATGGTGCTCGCCTTGTGAGGATCCGCCAGGCAGGTGCAGCGCCTGGCTCTACGCCTCGAAGGAGCCCACCCTCAGCTACTGGAGGTCCCATCAACTCATCTTGTGGAGCCAGGAGACGAGGATAGAGAGCTACTGGCCAACCGAAAGAGAAGACCAAACCCAAAGAGAACCCCAGTATCAAAATCATGCACTGGAACGCAGAAAGGGTTACCAACAAGAAATCAGAGCTCGAACAGTTCCTGTACGAAAACAACATTGATATCTGCTGCATCCAATAGACACACCTGCACGAAGGAAAACCATTTAAGATCAGAGGTTACCAGATTTTCCGGTGTGATCGAAGAGGAAGAAAGAAAGGCGGGGTGATCACCTTGGTCCGAAACAGCGTGAACGCCAGCCAGATCAAAACCTTTATGGAAGAGGCAGAATATATCAAGATCAAGGTAACAACCAGCAACTCTGTGATTGACATTGTCAATTATTACTGCCCTAATGACAAGAATCTCTCACTTGACACAATCCAGGTCCCGGACTGCCACTTCCTCATTGCGGGAGACTTTAATAGCCAGTCTCAGAGCTGGGGATACAGAACACTTGATAAACGAGGAGAAGACATTGAAGCATGGCAAGATGAAAAGCACCTTTTACTTGTCAACGATCCCACAGATCAGCCTACCTTCTACTCGCGCCGGTGGCACTCGACAACAACGCCGGACTTGGCATTTTGTACAGAAGACATTCACAGAGACCTCAGTAGAGTGGTCGGATCGCAGTTAGGAGGAAGCGACCACCGCCCAGTCCTCCTCTCTCTTTCTGGAAGTATTTCAACAAGTTCACATCAACATCCAAGGTGGAACTACAAAAAGGCAAATTGGAGTCTGTTCGGCATTCGTTCCAATGAGCTTACCCAAAATATAGCAGTAGAAGGGAGAAACATCAACAATGCGGTCAGGGAATTTAATTCAAGTATCCTCAAGGCTGGCAACGAAGCTATTCCTCGAGGGTTCAGGACAAACTACCGCCCCTACTGGACAACAGAACTGCAAGCAGCACATAATAAACTAGACATGGCCAGAGAAGATGCAGAGGGTAATCCCTGTCATGAAAACCACTTCACGCTACAACAAACTAAAGCCAGGTATCTAAAGACCAAGCTGGAGGCCAAAAAAAGAAGCTGGATGGAAAAGACGGCAGGGTTTAATTTAGAGAGAGACACAACAAAGCTATGGAGACTGACTAAAGCACTGAATGATGAGGGTGTCGGGGGAGAGAAGATTACTCTTGAAGAAGATGGACAAACACTGTCAGGAAAGATGGCCGCAGATGCCTTTGCGAAGGCATATGCAAAAGAAAGCAACATTTCTATACCACGAATGCATCAAAAAGAGGTTAGAAAAGAGCAAAAGAAAAGAACAGACACCAACACTCATGATGCAATGAAAGTTGACATTAGTTTAGCAGAACTGAAGAAGTCTATCCGCCAATTGGAGAAGAAGACATCTCCCGGGCCAGATGGCATTACGAATGAAATGATCCAACACCTTGGTAATGCATCTCTCCGCAAGTTGCTAGATATCTTTAATCTCAGTTGGACCAATGGAGAGGTTCCTCAGTGCTGGAAGGAAGCCAGAATGACTCCTATTCTGAAAAATGGAAGAACAAGACGAAAGTGCTGAGCTACCGTCCTATCAGTCTTACAAGCTGCATATGCAAGACCATGGAGCGCATCATTAACCAGCGGTTGCAGTGGTACCTGGAGTCGGAGAACACTATAGTTTCAGAGCAGGCTGGCTTCAGAAGATACAGGAGCACAGAAGATCAAACAACACATCTTGCACAGGTCATAGAGGACACTTTTCAAGCCAAGAAGGTGATGCTAGCTGCCTTTATTGATCGGCTGAAGGCATTTGACAAGGTGTGGAAGGATGGCCTCCTCGTGAAGCTCCGGCGCACAGGCATCGGTGGCAACATGTTCCGATGGACCAAGTCATACCCACACAATCGCAGAGCTAGGGTGCTGGTGGATGGACAATCTGGACAGAATGTATTGCTGAGACAAGAGGTACCACAAGGCGGAGTATTATCACCAACTCTGTTCATACTCTTCATTAATGATATTGTAGCAGAGCTGTCCAATGGGATCCAAGCAGCCCTCTATGCAGATGACCTCGTACTCTGGTGTACCGAGGAGTACACGACGACTGCCACGTACAGAATGCAGCTCGCCTTGGACAGAATTACAGCTTGGGCCAATCGCTGGTGTATTACCATCAACAAAGAAAAACCATCAGCCATGCTATTCTCACTGTCCACCAAAACAAAGGTTGGCAATCTGACACTGGGCGGTACTCCACTCGAGCAGACCAGCAGACATACCTGGGAGTCACCGATGACAGAAGATTAACATGGAAGGAGCACATCCAGAACGCAGAGGCAAAGGCCAGAAGAAAGCTAAACATCATGAGGAAGCTGGCAGGAACAAAGTGGGGTGCCAATGAAAGGATCCTCAATACCATCTACCTAGGTGCCGTACGACCACACCTTGAGTATGGATCAAGCTCATGGATGACAGAAGCTAAATCTCATCAACAGAACCTCGACAGAGTACAAAACCAGGCACTGCGCATCATCACTGGTGGAATGAGATCAACACCAATAGAAAAAATGGAGCAGACAGCAGGCATCCCCCCACTTAGTAAAGGAAGGGAATGCAAAGCACTGATCCAAGCTGCAAAGTTCAAATCGTTCAACAACCACCCGATGAAGATCAGGCAAGCACAGCTGTCACCAGGAAAACTTAAAAGATCAAGTTTTGTGAAAGAGACAAAAGCACTTCAAAGGAAACACCAAGAAATGTTACCAGCACAAATAGAAGACCCAAACCACACCCGTGATCCTCCACCCTGGGAAAACAAACTAGAGAGCATAGCTATTCGCACCACGGTACCTCATCTCACAACCAAAGATGAACACAGTGATGTGAGCAAGAAGGCCCTGACCCTAGCCATGCTGGAAGAAATGTACCCTCAGGGGACATGGATAAGGATCTACACAGATGGATCAGCCAAAGATGCAATTAGGAGCGGAGGCGCCGGACTGCACATACAGTATCCAAACGGACAACATGAGTCACCTGCAATACCGACAGGCAAACACTGCACAAACTACAGATCTGAAGTCGAAGCACTAGTCCATGCAGCTAATACCATCAGCAGAACAGCAGACCCTATTGCACAGATTGTCTTTTTATCTGATGCCCGCTCCGTCCTTGAGGCTATCACCAAAGGTAAGCTGCCACAACTTGAAGAAGCACTACAAACCATCAAATGCTTTCGGATAGCATTGCAGTGGATCCCCTCACACTGTGGAGTCCAAGGAAATGAGGAAGCAGACAAGATGGCAAATGTGGGTGCAGAAGAGAATCAGACAGAAAACATGGTTACGCATACAGAGATGAAGACTATCATCAAGTCATCCTATAGAACACCTCAATCAGAAGATGCCTACCATCATCTCTCACGGCCAGAGCAAATGACCATTTTCCGTCTCAGATCTGGACATAACAGACTAAACCAACACATGTACAGGCGGTTCCACCTTACGACATCGCCCGCTTGCCCTTGTGGAGAAGCAGAACAGACCACAGAGCACATACTTCAATGTTGCAGTACGTATCAGCTGCTGAGAGAAAAAATCTGGCCTTTGTCAACCTCTTTTCTTGAAAAGCTGTATGGGCCTGTGGAAGAACTGCAGAAAACCACAGATTTCATCTTGAGAACGGCTCTTCAAGTGTGATACCAGCGATCGAAAAGAAGAAGAAGAACAATGTCTATTTCCAATAGAGCGAGACTGGCTGTAGTTCCTCGATTCCAACAGAACGAGAATCGATTTAAACTGATGTACCACGTCAATGGTGTATTAAACAAATATAGCGAGAGCAAATTGATTTTGCACATTTAATTATTCGGCAGATGTCATATAGCTCTGAATTATGAATTTTATTAAAGAATCGATCTTTAAACTAAAGCCACTGAAGCTAGATTCACGCATATGATCTTAATGATAGTGTAAACAGTAACCTAAACAATGGGACTCCGTATAAAATAGCCAATCCTTGATGGGCATCATTGCTGAGCCGATAGCTCAGACAGTAACGTACCTAATTGTGAAACCGGATATCCCGAAGCCGCGTTTTCGGTCTCCTGACTGGCGATCGCTGAAGATATAGGCAATCTCCTTCACTCCTTGTAGTCTTTCTCTACCCAGGAATATAAATGGGTGCCAGCGTCAAACTGGTAATAGACTGAGATAAAACCGACCTAGATATGGCGTGAATAGCACCTGTAATCAGACACGTGACACACGCCACCCAAACTAATAACTTCTTAGCGTACTTGCTTGCATCTAACTGCATTCCTATTCTATAACTAGAGGGTCGAATACTACTTATCTACATTGATTTCCTATGTATGCATTATGCAGCCAACTGAATACTATGCTATGCCTTGACGGACTACTCCCTATAGCTGCAAGCAAACTGAAAATTTAGACCTTCTTTATGAATGAATCCAAAACAGAGCCCACCCGCATATACCATGGACAAAGCAAGAAACTACACAGAATGAGGATCCACTTCGTGGTGGGGAACCATGGAGGAAAGGTAAAATCCTGGGATCACTTATCTGCAGTACTGCTGACATAGCTTTACAGTCATTCTGGGAGCTAGGGATTCGTAGATCAAAGATACCCTTGATAAAAAGACTACGTTTATACAACGCAACCTGCGTATCCGTGAAGCTGCATAACTCTAACAGCTGGGCAGCTCCAACGGCAGATCTACATAAACTTGATGCCTGCCACAGCAAACACCTACGCACCATGACCGGACACGGATGGCCAGACAGCATAGTTTCCAACGATGCACTATACAAGATGTGCAATACATCACCGCTGTCCGTAAAAGTCGCCCAGCAATGATACTCCGTTTTTTACCGTGTGCTAACAATGCGAGAAGGCATGCCAGCACAGAGCCCCTTGGAATTCGCCCTATTGGGAGCCAGCAAAGCCAGGAGAGGACGCCATTGCATAAATCTCTTAAGCCTGCTGCGAGGTGACATCAAGAAATAGGACTCGGTAAACTCAGATCAGCGATGGGCCCAAGGAAGGTAAGGATTTCGGCTGAGGACAAGACACAGTGGTTAAATGCGATGAAGGACTGATTTCAGCCGTAGGATGTCTTTAACACTACAGCTGCAGCATACGGTAATCATGCATAGTAAACGATTGATTAGAAAATAGCTCTATTGCAAATTCTTGTAAAACATAACATGATTGATCTAAAGGTGTGCACGTGTATCAAGGTCCGGCGAGTATGTATCGCTTGTTTGGAATGGAGCAGTCCAATTCATCCATCCATCATCTGATGTCATATGACGTAATAATCAACAGGGTTGTTATGTATTGTGTCACATGCAATCATAGGTTGTTATCAGACCTTCGTTTCCGTGATGACATCAAATTGTGGAACATCCATTATCAAAGTAAGCCGAATTCTGGCAGATTGTACTAGTTATATACATTTTTTTCGAATATTGCTGACACAAATATCAAAATAATGTTACTATATCTGCTTGAACGATGAATCGTTATTTTAATAAATTATACTCACTCTGCTTTATGGCTATATTTCTAAAGGAATAACGTAATCGTCAGACTGTTCTTAACCACTTAAAGACAAAATTTGTTCAAGAACATTATAATATCTCCTTATTCAATTTCGGTTTGTAGTCCAGGAGAAGACTATATTTCGAAATTTACCGAGCACCGAGCCAGTCATTCCAGTGTTACATCTTTCAAAAATAGTCATCTCTTGGACTGCAAAAGGACATTTTCCAAGACAGCAGTAGATGCCGGTTTGGGCCAGCTTCCTCGTGAAATGGTTAATACTACCATTAATTAGTGTTTATATGGGAAACGATCTCGTAGTATGTAAATAAGGTAACTTTTGCTCATTTATTGTTGTGTGGCTGACAGATTATATACGGGTTCATTCATTCATACACCATCATTTACATGCGATGCGAAAGAAATACTAGCTTTTAATAAACTATAACTTGAGTTTTATACCTGTATTAGACGTCAGTTTTGATCTCCTTTAACGTGGTCTATGTGACCTGGACATGTATCCCTGTTATCCTCCGATTATGCTCAGTCGTTGACTTCCTCACATCCTACTCATTATTACTAAGTCTCTATCCGCTTGTCTACGTACAGTCATAGCGGCGGAAAACCAGTGCGCGCTGGCATCTGTATTCCAGTGGTGTGACAAAGGTTAGTTTCACAAATGTTATTTTGTAAAAAAAAACCTAATCACATGGGATTTTCCTAAGGATTGGCCATGAATGTATCAATCGTGGGTTAGGTTTGACTTGGAGTGATGAAGATTTACACGCGCGCGATGCCTCTGACAATTTGTATCTCATAGCCATTTTGTGACCAATTGTAATTTCCATAACACGTTGGGGAGTGGCGGATGCGTGCACCCATGTATATGTCTTACCGCTCAACATGTCAGTGTATATTGAAGAAATTGCACGCGAATTCGAAAAGAATGCAAACCGTGCGGGGTGGGGTTGGGGGCTTTACGTGTAGACTGAAAACGTGCAAATCATTTGAGATCGCCGATGTAGGGCTTTATCTGATTATTCGAATGGGCATGGCAGATTGTACCTGGTAGGCAAGAAGAGAAGGCCATTGTTCAAACTGACATCATTCTTAATTCTTACGAGAAAAATGCAGTTAATTCCTAGTTAATCACCACTTGCTTTAAATTATGTCTTTGATATGTCATAATTATGTTTAGGAGATGCTTGCAAATGCGGTTGTCGATGTAATTGTCATTTAAGTGACAAACCGTATTCATATAATATAATCAGATTCTCTCTCTCTCTCTCTCTCTCTCTCTCTCTCTCTCTCTCTCTCTCTCTCTCTCTCCACCATGCCAACCTTGAGGTCTGGCGTGACCTTATACGGAAATACGGTTGTATAGCTTTATTTTGGCTGATTTTCCTTTAGTTTTTGGCCATGACCATGAGTTTTGGCATTCTTGTCTAAGGTTAGATAGTTACTTTAGTTACCATTGTATATGGTAGGCGTCATTGAGACATCTGGATGTTTCGATCATGTCACCCCTACAAGGCAGGTAATATACGGATGGGAACTTCAATGTTTTAAGCCATTCTTTTAAAGCACGTGCCATTTTTCTTCCCTCCATCCATTCTTTGAGAGAAGCACAGTCTCTAATGAGTAGTGGGTGGTAAGGCACTATTATCACTATTAAGTCTGTTCAGCAAGCAATCAACATCAGTGTTATCATATTTGGGGAATGCATTCCTATTGACGAAAATATGTGTTCTATGCCTAGTAGATTAAGGGGTAGGGGGGGGGGGATTCGGCATTGGCAATTAAGGTATATCTCCAGGGATCTTCATTGCTTTTGGTTTGTGTTTGAAAAAGGAATTGGGTATCTCTTGCTTTAAGAAAGATTCTCTTCTATCTATGTTTATATGTCCATCTAGAGCATTCTGTAAGTATTCTTGAAGTGTTGTGATTTGTAATTTTTCAAATAGCTGAACATAGGTTCATATAACTTTATTCGTATTTACGTTGCAAAAAGCATTGGATCAATTAGAAATAGGAATGGGATTGACATGAGATGAGTAGTGTCTTGTGGTTAACCAGAATGCTACTGTATCCACCTCACTCATCCGAATATTCCCGAATTGTCGATACGAGTTTGAGTATGGTTGTACAGATATAGCTTGCAATGTTACTGGATATTAAGGTTAATCCATCATGCTATGAATGGATTCGGTCTGCATGGTCTCACCATTTCCATTTAAGAATTGTATTATTGATTAATGTAATAGGTACGTAGTGTGTCAGAGAATGTAAATCGTGCTCAACTCGATCACGGTTCTCGGGACGAAAAAGCGAAGAAGAGACCATTATTTCGGATCATGGTGTGATAGCCCTCACGTTTTCAATAAGAGAGTTGCTGTCGTTTATCACAATGTGTAATTTTTGTGTTCTACTAACCTACGTGTATCACGACAAACTCATACTTTGTAGATGATAGGATGTCTCCAATGTTTGTGCACAATCCCACACATAAGCTCACACATAGATGACGCCAAATGACATAGATGACGCCAAATGACATAGATGACGCCAAATGACATAGATGACGCCAAATGACATAGATGACGCCAAATGACATAGATGACGCCAAATGACATAGATGACGCCAAATGACATAGAGCCAATGAACTCTGATACATGCCAATGGAGGAATATAATTGTAGCTATGTCCCGCCCATTCTCTAGCTACGCTCAGCTTATTAAATAGCGAAGACATACAATTCGTACAACAACGCTTAGTCAGTCATCAATTAAGCGTTCGTGACTAACCTAGTTAACCATTCATGACGTACTTTATTATGTCGTCAGCATACACGTCTATGACATAATTTGATTGATGGATGAACTGGAATCCGCGATTGTCACTGATGACTGATCTGTATTGAGAGATCTCTGTGATTGCTTGCCACATTTCATAAGTTTACCATATGAAATACCTCCTGGTGCTTGAAGACGGTGTCATCAAAATGACATCGCTCCATCACGAGACTGGAAAGGTAGGTCACGTGGGTGGATAATTTTGAAACTAACTTTACTCGGAGCGTTTGCTTCTATATGCAGCACACAGATACACACACGCACGCACACACGCACGCACACCGACACCCACCCACACCCCATACCCACCCCTACCCACACACCCAGTCCACCCCACCCACCACACACACAAGTCAAATCATTTATTTTTTAATATCCACAAGCTTGAAGGTACAGTTATCTGGACATTTAGATTCTGGTACTTCAGTTTTCAAACATGGAAATCGATTCGAGCACGCCGGCAGTGCGTGTTCTCTCTACATCCATCTACAGAGTCAACCCAACTACCACATGGTATGATAATAATGGCAATCATCAGCAGCAAATGACGTCATTAAAACAGTCAATCATTCATCATAACGCCCGGCTAATGATGGCAATCGTCGACATCATGTGGCGTCAGAATCAGATGCCTTTGATCTTCTCGAACAGATGATTAATTTCAGATCCTGAGTGAGAAACACAGAGAAATTATTAAATACATTTCTTACAGCACCATTATCTCCGATATTCAAGCTACTTATGACAATTATGGTACAGTTTCAGTACACGCACAAAGACACGCACAAGAACACACAACTGATCACGCGATTCATAAACAGAGATATACCACATGGGCACCAGGATACGGAATATATACAGCACACTCAAGGACAGAGCTGGATTTACACACACGCCTATAAAGGAGCACACAGAGGACCCCAAGCACGCGCGCACAGGACAGTCACATCACATGCCTAAATAAATGAACACGCCACACCAACAGATAAGCACACACGTGAACTAACATACATCGACAGTGGCACGCACCGCCATTGACGTACATGCACTACTACGGAGTATATACTACGGATTATATACACACCAGGCTTATACGAAAGAGGATTGTCGAATATATTGTGCCCATACTTTAATGTTGTAGTTAATATAGTAATACGTACTGTATATACTGAATGTGTTGTCATGGATCAGGTACAACTCTTTGCCACCAAGGTGTGTGACTATGGACTGACGTCACATGTTTCTAATAGAACATGGGACGGCAGTCAGTTGGAATTTTGGCGTTGGGCACGGTCACTTGTTGTTTTGGTTAGTTGGTCCCACCCCATGACTTAAATATCAAACTGTGGATTGTGGCCAATTGTGCAAACGACCCAGTGACAGTATCTCAGCGTAAGATGTATATTAATAAAGTATTACCGCAACTATAAAGACGTGTTATCTCACCAGCCAGATGAAAGATCCAGATGTATAGGCAATCGATCGGTACTAGATTGGTGGAATGATACGGCTCTGGCTGCGTGAAGAGAAACACGTTTCTTTGTAACAATTAATTTGCGAAAATGGTTAATTATTTTAATAAAATCGATTGCCAGTTCGCTTGAATCTCTCACTGCCAAATAATCCCCACGACCGGCGAAGGATGCAGCTGAGTATAGGATTTTCTCTATTAGTAGCGCCATTTGATCTTGATATAATTGTAAAGATCTGCAAATTCTGACCACCCACCCACGCCCCACCGACACCTCGCGCCACCAAAAACCCAGGAAGGTTAATTGCACATTGGAATATCCGACAATTGATTACACTTGGCGCATGGTGCAATTTGATGAAAATCTAATCAATACTTGTCTGATAACTAAATACTGGTTAATGTATTTTTTGTAGTAATCTATATTTTAAGCGCTAAAACGGTTGTTAATGTCACCTCCAGGTAGGACATATACTGGCGGCACTGGTATGCCTCTGGATATTTTTCCGTGATCTAAGAAAAAAATCCGCTGTCATACCTTTTAAGTCTCGCTATAAAACATCCAGCACGCATATCCGTATTCGATGACAATTTTTACTATCTATTAATGATTATGTTAAGACAAGTGAAATAATAATATTTTGTTCAGATTAAATTAATCCCGACCGGCCGTAAGCAAACACCCCACCCCATAATAATACTGTAAGCGCAAGCCTTCTTTAGTGTACCAAGTTTTGACAGGATGCAATACATATTATGGATCTGAATCATGAACGCGTATTTACAGAATTGCTGTCTATTGTTTTAGCCCTTCGAACCCCGAATGCCTAGCATCTCAAATTTCAAGGTAGCCATTTGGGTAAGGCGTTGGCTATTTTGGGTCTTACCTGACAGGAATCTGTTGCGGCCATAGGCAACAACCGATCCCAGTCCGTTTAAGTTCAAAATATTCAATAGAAGAGTAATTGCATTGAAAATCATTTCAATATTTCGCTGGTTTAAGGGGTTAAATGATAAACAATGCGCCCATGTTGTAAATGAGTGCTGGTCGAATATCATACCGGAGTACACATTTATTATTAATTGATCACCCACCCACCCACCCACCCACCCACCTACCCGCGCATTCTCTTGATACAACTAAAATATCAGACTAGATTTACTAGACTAGATCCACGTGTAAAATGTAACATTAAGAAAACGAGTTTTCCAAAAAGCATAACCTAATCAGAATTTTGAGAATCCTTGCAATATCGTTGCAATATCGTTGTTTGCCGTACACATCAGTAATTCATTATCATGTTTTAACAAGTTGCTAGTCGCTGGTACAAAATACGTCACAAATACGATTAATATTATAGCATAGCGATATATAAGGCCGGCATTAGGATTAAAATATTGCTGAATAAATCTGATTATCGTACGCCTGTGGTATTGTCAATGTTTCTCGCTGGATAAGTTCTAAATCATTCTTGACCTGTGCGAGCATTACATTATACGCCTATGCGTGACCATTATTAATGGTAGAAGTCGGTCTGTCTGTCTGTCCATAGGTTGGCCAATTCTAACAAGGCCGACTGCCTACGTCGCGACTAGATATTATAGCGTATAAACCTTGTTTTAATAAACCATGTTTCTGCGTCAGTAATCTGAACCGTGTTTCTGCGTCAGTAATCTGAACCGTGTTTCTGCGTCAGTAATCTGAACCGTGTTTCTGCGTCAGTAATCTGAACCATGTTTCTGCGTCAGTAATCTGAACCGTGTTTCTGCGTCAGTAATCTGAACCATGTTTGAGATTGTGATCAGGCGTTGAAGGGAAGTTGTTGATCTGTCAGGCAGCAACAGCAGTCTGTCAAAACTATCGTCAAAATACTCAACCAGCGTACTGGTATATTATATTGAAATCCCAAGTTCAGTAAATGGTTAATTTGAATCAGATAATACAAACGCCAATATTTGCAAACACAGCTCGCACCGATCAATTTACACGCACATATAAGCGCGCATGCACCGGGCATTACTGGCGAAATCAAATCATTTAAGCCCTAATACACTCACCACACCACACCCACCCGGTACACAAGCACACCGGTAAAATAAGCCCAAAACAGTTCACGAACGTGAGTAGTAGTGTAGCATCGCACACGCAAACACCTCAACATTGTCAATGTACAAATAATCCTCATATGCCGTTGTCACGGCCTGAGTGTAATAAAGAAAATACGAAAAAAAAATACGCACGCGAAACACATTGGGGAACATTGAGCACTAATTACCACACACAGACTTGTAGCTCCACATAATAAATTAATGGAATGAGTAGCAGGCATTGCAGAAGCTGGAAACCTATAAATGTTGAGTTTTAATTGAAGCGCTGATAGATTATAAGTTCATTGAATAAACGTAATCTTCATTGAATAAACGTAATCATCACTGCAAATGATCGTCTAAATAACAGAATATTACAAACAGACAAACAAAGCCGGTAAATTCATAAATAAATAAATAAATAAGTAAATAAATGTTAACACATTTTAATAAAGTAATAATAATAATAATAATAATTAATTAATTAATTAATTAATTAATTAATTAATAATAATAATAATATTAATAATAATAATAATAATAAATAAATAAATAAATAAATAAATAAAATAATTAATTAATTAATTAATTAATTAATTAATTAATTAATTAATTAATTAATTAATTAATTAATTAATTAATTAATTAATTAATTAATTGCACTTGTATCGTCTGCCCATATCTATTCTGCCATACTACAACTTTTTGCTTGTGCCGCAGGGCAAAGACATAACGCTACATTTCTCTTACTAACAAGTAGGAACTCTGTCCTTTTTGTAGTGTCTTTGCACAATAATTACAAATAAAATAACAGTTATGATAAATCAGATGTTATTGAATGAAGCGCAATAGTTGCCCTAAATACATATATTAGTCACAAACTTAATAATTGTTAGGCTGGCAATTTTGCATTAGCCTGACTAATGTTGCCGCATGTCAGAAATAACTGTAAGTGTGTCAATATTGATGATTGCTCAGTAACTCTTGAGTACTTTGTTTGTTGAAATTGAAATGATCAACGAACACCAGATAACTGGAAGATATTGAAGTAAATGAGCGAAAGTATATATGCATGTCACTTCAGCACATGGTGTGGATGAACCTGATGTAAAATAGAGTGCTATGCCATGTGAATGGATAAATTCATGTATGTTGATTTCATAAGCGGATACCGCAACATTGATGAAATTATAGTATAATTCATTATCTGTATGAGTTGATGTTATAAGTCATAGAAAACAACTAACTGCTTTGTGCATGATCAAATGTCTGTATATAGACACCACATATGGGTGAATAACCTGCATGGATAAATTGAACATGATATATAATTGGTACGAATAACGAAATAGTGCTTTTAATGAAAAAGATACTTTAGAATTACACAATGGCATAACTGAGACAGATATAATTTCAATCCAAGACAAATGTTGTGTTGTTAAGCTTAACGGAAAGTGCTATCTTCCACCAAAAACAGAAATGCAATTGCCGGTACATGTTTATGGCAAAGATGTCAAATAAAAATAAGGATGGCAGAACCACTACAGTCATTGCCCACTAAGTTACATCTATTAGGAGCAAAATGTGTCATACAGGTAGGCAACAATAACGAATCAGTTTATCGCATCTTTAATCCTACAGATGTGGAAATATATCTACCTGACAAAGCTCCACTCGCATTGTTTACAATCATGCATACATCACAGATAAGTGGATACATCAGTAGTGAAGAACAGAATGTAGCTGATGTATCAAATCATAGTAGTGTAAATGTAGCTGAAGTAAAACAACATTGTGAGATTGCACTTGATCTAGGCATAACTCTAGAAAACTCATACCTGTCAGCAGAACAACAAGAAACTATATTAGAGTTTATGGGATGAAACCAGGATGTATTTGCCCAAAACATAGATGAGTTTGGTACAACACATCTCTATCAGCATCACATAGATACTGGTGATGCACAGTCAATTAAGCGTCAATTTTACAGAGCTACTCCTGACATGAGAAAGGAGATTGATAGGCAAATAGATGAGATGCTTAGGACTGGAGTAATAGAAGAGAGCATGTCACAGTGGATTAGTCCCGTTGTCATGGTGAAGAAGAAAAATGGTGATGAAATATTTGATGCAGTTGGAAACACAAATGCTAGGTACTATACAGTACTAGATCTTTGCTCTGAATATTGGCAGATCGAGATGAACAATGAATCAAAGCACAAGATTGCATTCATGACACACAGTGGCGTCTATCAGTTCCGAAAAATGCCCTTCAGTTTAATGAATGCACCTATGGCCTTCTCTATGGTCATGACAGAGGTCCTTAGAGGACTTAAGTGGAAATATGCAATCGTATATGTAGATGATATCCTGATCCTTTAGCAAGGATTTTGAATCACACATGCATGATTTAGAAAGTGTATTCAATAGATTGAGGGCAGCATGATTAAAGTTGAAACCATCAAAATGTAATTTTACCGCTAAATCAGTTGAATACCTAGGCCACTTACTGTCAAAAGATGGTATCAAAGTAGATAAAAATAAATCTGAAATAGTCGCTAATTTTCAAAGTAGATTATTTAATGAATAGAGAACTATCAGAAGATGATAATGAATCTCGAAAGGTTAGGCAGGAATGTGAGGAGGTCACCATAATGGATGGGATAATGTATCATATGTACTCTCCAAGAGGTAAAGGTAAACTAGCTGATAGAATAATCAGGCAATTAGTAGTACCTAAGGTTTTACAGGAGGATATTCTCAAGTCCTATCATGACTCATTGCAAAGCTGTCACGAAGGGATTCAAAGGACACTTAACATATTAGGCAGAAATACTTTTGGTGGGGCATGTATAAAGACATAGAGTACTACATTAAATCATGTATATCATGCCAACAAGCTAAACTCAATTATCACTTTGCAAAAGCTCAATTACGACCACTTGCAGTAGAAGAACCATTTAAGAGGCTTCATATCAATATTTTGGGCCCACTACCAACAAATACAGATGGCTTCAGACATATATTATTGATAGTGGATTCATTCACAAAATGGTGTGAGGCCTTTCCATTAAAGACCCAAGAGGCATCAGAAATTGCTAGAATTGTATACAATGAAGTAATATGTAGGCATGGCACTCCGCACACCCGGTTGTCTGATAGAAGAACAAATTTTCTGTCAAAAATTATTAAAGAAATGTGCAATTTATGTCAGATTTCAAAGATTCAAACTAGTTCATATCACCCACAGACCAATGCAACTGTTGAACGTAAGAACTCTGTGATAGAGCAGTCACTCAGAGAATATTGTTATGTGACACACACAAATTGACCAGGGTTAATACCAAGCATTATGTCTGCATACCAATCATCACCGGCAACGAAATCGACAATGTACATACCATACTACCTACCATATGGGCGTGAATCACGTCTGCCCATATATGTAGCCTTAATACCTGAAGACCACGCATGCACATCTAACAGCCTCACAAAATATATGAGAGACCTAACAAATAAATTGAAAATTGCCAAAGAAATAACAACAGAAAACATTAGAGCTGCACAAACCAGATACAAACAAAACCATGACAAAAACACAAAAGAACCCATATTTGATTTAGAACACCATATGTGGCTCTACTGCACAAAAGCACCAGTGGGACGCTCCCCAAAATTGCATTGCAAATGGGTAGGGCCATATTAGATGGTAGATGTAGGTACCAACTATACATACACGCTTAGGCGAAGCAGTGACAACAAACACGTGCAATCACGAGTCCATGCAAACAGATTGAAACCATTTATAAACCCACAGGATAGGCCCACAAATACACCTCTAGAGGTAATACAAACAGACGACCTTGATCCTGAGCAAATCGATAATGAGTTAGCCATGCCTCAAAGAAATGAACAATCACAAGAGTTACTGCACAACAATAGAGACAAGACAGAGTAGACACCCATACTGACCAACAAACACAGAACAACCAAATACCAAACGCAGTAGATGCCAGCACAGACCAACCCACACTGAATGCCAGTGGTAGAGCATTGCAGACAAAGATAGATAATGGTAGAAATAAGGCGCCAATTAAAACAAATAAAATTACTAACACACATACACAGAAGTCACCTAAGCTATCAAAGTACTGCAACCCAAAACCACAAAGACAACAGGTAGTAAAGGATAACTCTTGGTATGTAGCTGATCAGATTTTGGTTACCAAACTCATTGATGGCACCTGACACTTTGAGGTGAAATGGCAAGGTAACTTTCCAAATTCATGGGAGCCGCAAGATAACATTTCAGAAGCCCTATTACGAGCATACTACACCAACAGAACACAAAAGGGCAAGAAACGTAAGCGTCCACCTCCAAAAACTTCGACAACAGCTAAATATTATAATGCACCCACAATCATAACAGTCAGCACATACAAGAATAATACATAATATGAATATATACCAAAACCACAAAACAAAATGGAGACTATCAACAAAATAGTAGCTACCTCAATAATAAATGGAATCACACATTACAAATGTAAAAATCGAACACACAGAATGGCTCCCCATTTGGAACCTATGTGAAGGTTCACTACGTGACTATTATGTACATCTTGATAGAAAGGCAAGCGAAAGGGCTGAACACAACAACAGACATCTACAGCCACAAAGGAGGGACACAAATCGATACACCTCCTATTATCCAGACGATAAGTATAACAGATCATATGATCAACATGAAACTTATAAATATGCTCAGTTCAATGACTACAATGGTTCATCACAGTATAGACATAAATATGATGACGGATCAAATGATCAGAGGAAAACAATTAAATACTGTGACTGTAATGAGTGCTATACATTGTCAAATGGTCAATATGAACACAAGCAGAGGTCAAATGAATACTGAGACTGTAATGAGTGCTATACATTGTCAAATGGTCAATATGAACACAAGCAGAGGTCAAATGATCAAGGAAATGCAGAGTGTCATTGTGAAAAGTGCTACAATTCATCAGACAATAAATCCATTGATAGATGGTCAAATGGCCAACATAACAAAAACAAATGTGAATGTAATGTATGCTCTCAGGCCACTTATGCAAATGCAGTAAATAAGCATAGCAAAAAGCTGAAATATCTAGATGATCTGCCAAACATAGCACAAGAGAAAGTAACTAATGGGCAGGTTACATGGACTGATATAGAGTTACTACCGCAAATAAATGAAGAACTTAACAGCCTCGCCATGACAATGGGCCAACCCCAGACAAGCCCTGCAGTAGGAGATTTTGTGAAGAAGAGATTACAATCAATGAATTACGTTCATTTTGAAGGAAATCGCCCCTTGCCCAAAGCAGACCATGTCTCCTTGATCAATACTATTTCTAGATGATATAGATATATATATATATATATATATATATATATATATATATATATATATATATATATATATATATATATATATATATATATATATATATATAAGATATTGTAGAATAATTTAATTACATGGAACTACTAATGAAAATCATGGTATCCAGTAATAAAAGGTGATATGTATCGCATAGTCTATCATACATAAGTTTTATGTTTATTAGATTTGATAATAATCAAGTGTTGTTTATGTTTAGAGGAATCCCCAAATATTCAGCCATCTTGAAAAGAAAGGAAGCCCTATGTTGATGTATTTGATTAAAATGATTCTGCTGTGTGTTCTTTGTTTTTTATTTTGCAGGACAGGCAGCAAGCAAGAGACGATTGAAACACGAGGCGAGGATAGCATTTATATATTGTAATGAATAAGCCATGATAAAGGTGAGTTTATTGTATCAAAGTGACTATTAATGAGTCCAGTATATGGTCTAAATTTGAAATTGTTAAGTATCCAATGTAACCGTTTCTGTATCTTGGATCGTGCAGGAAATATGCATGGATTTGGTATGCAAGCAAAGATTACTTGCATAATAGCCTGGTATCTAGGATGGCAGTATTGGGTGCACACAATACTACCTCTGCTGATTCTGGCTTTCGTTTACGTCAGGAAAAATCTATTGGGAAATATTATTCAGGAAAGATGTTCCTCGAAACTTGTAAACGATATCTTTTAATGTATTTGCCTGTTACTGTTACCAACTTGAAACCATATATCAGGTTATTGCCTGGTGACATGATAATCTGACTGATTCATTCTCTCATAAAAACGTTTAAAAATGGAATGATAAATAAATAATAAACGAGAAATGAAGTTTGATGGAGAGCGGAGATATTATGAGCTAGCATCCTAGAATATCATAATACTGCATACCACCTAAACGAGAACAGAAGATGAGTTTTGAATAAAATACACAAGTCTGTGGTTGAGCACAGATCGAAACTTCTGTATAAGAAGTTTCTGGGACATTGGTATTTAAGGACTAATGAATTGTGAAAAAGTGCTATATCTCTATGAATTTCTGCCAGCTGGTTCAAACTATGACGGCCTACGTTCTACTCAGGAAGAGAAAGTTTGATAAGCTAGCGTATTTTAAGATAAAGAATATTCATACCTCCAATTCTATTATAGAGGCTATAATTATACATTTGAAAACGTAACACAGTGCAGAGATGTGTTATATCAAGCAGCATAATAGGGTCTGGCGTTCTCCTTTAAAGTTCTAATGTATATATATATTGTTTAAAAGATTGTTTCCACTATTATTAGGTTAAATATGATGATAGATTGTGTTTGTGCTGAATTCATTGAAAATTATCAAATGTTAAAGAACTATAGCGTTGTTTCTATGTTTTAACTTTTCACAGGATACGGAGTATTCTAGGGGAAGCAGAGAATAATATGGTACAGAGGACGGGAGAGTTTCAGCACACGCACAAAGACACGCACAAGGACACACAACTGACCACACGGTTCATAAACAGACATATACCACATGCACACCAGGATACGGAATATATACAGCACACTCCAGGACAGAACTGGATATACACAGACGCCCATAAAGGAGCACACAAAGGACCCCAGGCTCGCGTACACAGGACAGTCACATCACATGCCTAAATAAATGAACACGCCACACCCACAGATAAGCAACATGTGAACTAACATACATCGACAATGACACACACCGCCATTGACTTACATGCACTACTACGGATTACATACACACCAGGCTTATACGAAAGAGGATTGTCGAATATATTGTGTCCATGCTTTAATGTTGCAGTTAATCTAGTAATACGTACTGTATATACTGAACGTGTTGTCATCGATCAGGTGCAACTGTTTGCCACCAAGGTCTGTGACTATGGAATGACGCCACATGTTTCTAATAGAACATGGGACGGCAGTCAGTTGGAATTTTGGCGTTGGGCACGGTCACTTGTTGTTTTAGATAGTTGGTCTCACTCCACGACTTGAATATCAAACTGTGGATTGTGGTCAACTGTGCAAACAAGCCAGTGATAGGACCCCAGCATAAGTTGTATATTAGTAAAATATTACCGTAGCTACAAAGACGCATATGTGTTATCTCACCAGCCAGATGAAAGATCCAGATGTATAGGCAATCGATCGATACTAGACAATCTAAACACAGGATTACTATCTGTACATGCGTGCGTGGGCACACGCACTGGTGGGTATGGTGTGTGAGTATATTTGAGCGTGTGTATTTGTGGGCGAGCGAGAGGGCGTCTGGACGGGTGGGCAGGTGGGCGAGTAGGTGTCAGTCCTGGTAATTGTATGTAACTCTCCCGCCCTCACGCCCTCCATCTCTACCTACCTCTACCTCCATATCTCAAACCCTCTCTCTCTATTTGCCTCCCCCATCCTCATCTCTCCCTCCCTCCACCCCATTTCTCTCCCTCCATCCACTCCATCCCTCCCACCCATCAAAAATGGTTTGTCTTATTGACTGTAAAACGTTATATAAAGAACTCTCTATGAATGTGAGAGATACAAATGTGACAATGTCACCATCTCACGGATATGAACTGATATCAATCGGGAATAGTTGAAGTGGTCTAGAGAGAAGAACCAGTACACTCGTAAGTGACTGGACATACAGTTGGAAGTTACCAGTTCTGATAGAATGCACAAACACTAGCAAAGTGAACTGCAGTTGTAAGACGGTAAACTAAAATTTAAACATGATTTGACTGCTCTCTTGATTGCACCCGTCTTCCAACTGCTTGGCATCAATACCAAGTTCTATAGAATCCACATACTGCTGGTGTGTTTCCTCCAAGGATTGGCATAAGACATACGCTGTCACTTGGTAGGCAGTCCGTGTGTGGGTAATGTGTGTTACATTCAGAAATGAGTCTGCAATGCCAGGGGTTGTGACTCCTGGCTGCACTAGTGTTGATGACCATCCACTAGTTTGAAGACGATCTCCTAGTATCTTTAATGTGGCTAATTCAATATGGAGGCCTCCACGTATTATGACAAACCTTTCCGCTCCATAAACCAATGGCTCAACTGCAACAGCAGGTGCCTATCAAGGATTTGTGAGATCTGTGACTTGTTGATGACATCTGGTGAATGTTTCATCATAACAAACGTTTCAAGAATCTTCTTGAAACAGAGCAACAGACAAGATGTTGTGGTTTTTGGGTGTGCTAAACCTTTAGAATCATCACAACATACGTGAAAGGCCAGACCACATTAGTTGTGTCAGTTCCTGGTTGCACAGTCATACAGAAGTGATGCAGCCACTTGTATTACATCTGTACAACAAGAGTCATGCAAGGAAATGCAGTCGTCACTGGCTGGGTTATGTTGGGAGCAGGACAGGACAGCTTGCTTTGTGTCACAGGGGGTATTTGTGTGTACGACCAGGGGAGTCTGGGTAGGCTCGCCTGAGACTGATGGTCGGTACAGAAGTGTTATCAGAAGATGCTTCAAGTGTCATGGCAGTCTGGTCAGTATCGTTAGTGCTGAAACACAGATACACATGTGCCACATGTGCCATTGAATGAGCTCTCCACTGTCGTTGCACATATTTGTTGATTAATGATGTCCACTGTAGATGTAGTGAACACTTCCTTTTCCAGCTGTGGTGGAGACTCCGTGTTCAACTTATCATCGTACTTGTATATCTTAGTACCTATATCTGTGGAGATTTCAAGATCTCTGTCGTATGACACTGATAGACCCACTTTATAGAGTGTCTCGACTGGTTCTGGTTTTCGTGCCTTTTTATGTATGAGCACCACAGATATGCTGGCAGAGGTTGCTGAAGAGACGTGTTGTTAAGTGTTGTTTGCATTTGTTTTCCACTGCGAGACAAACTGTTAAAGCCTATAAGTTGCCACGCGATCAACATTGCTTGGGTCTGTGCTACAAGTGATTTTGCGGTGATGTTAGCACATAGCACAACATTCCCACAAGTGTGAGCAAGGACGGAGGAATAGCTTCCACGTGGCAATTTACAGGAACGGCCTGTTGTATTCATAATTTCCTTGCGTATGATCCGTGCTGCTCTAGCTAGTATAAATGCATCACCATCCGCATCATTCTCACATGCTTTCCCCAAAGCAGACCCAACGTCCTCATCGAACATCATGAGAATAGCAAGTCCTTCTTTAAAAGCCTGCAGTTCAGGAAACCAGGCTAAACTCCGGTCATTTAGTCTTGCGGAATGTACAAATGGAGAGGCCACCTTGAGATGTACAAGTCTGTCTCTATACAGCCTAACAAGATCCGAGAGCTAAAAAACTGGCGAAGAGTTTTATTCTCTGTCAGCGAGCGTGTCATCAATAAATATGACAAGCTCTGCAAATGCGCGTGTTTAGTGTGCTTCTGTTCCATCGCCTTCATAACTTTCATTTTGTTCAGATATCTTGCTGCTGTATTGCATAAGGCAACCAAACACTGTGCGTGATATTGAGCCTCGCTAGCATCAGGATCCCCAGTGGATACGTGTGATAAGAGACCCTCATCGATGGGTGTTGGTGCACACCTCTATGACCTCTTGACTCTCTCACTAATCACTTTAGTCGTTGTCTTGTGGAGTGGATCAGATGAGCTAGCATGTCTTTCACAGAAGATGTACTCATGGATGTTTTTTATTGTAGTCTGTTGTCTGGATCATCATTCCCCACGTGCACGTGGTTGCTTTTTAGCACATGTGCTTGGCTGTGTCAATATTTTCCCTTTTCACAGCTCCCTTAAGTCGGCTTCTGCTGTACAGACGCCTGCATTTTTTGTCTAATTTTGTTGTATGCCACTGCAATGTCACTTCCACACAATGACCATCATTTACCCGTGACTATGTTAAAATCTTTTTAGCAAACAGTATTGCTAAATGTAGTGATAACCTCTGCTAGACTGTCGTAACCTGGTCCTTCATTAACATTTTAATGAGCCGGACAAAGAGGTTTCTCATTGTTTTCTTCCGAGCAAAAGAACCTTTTCTACAGTTAATTTTCAAAACTGTAGGACCTGGTTTTGTCATCTGCAGAGAGATCACTAGCTTTAGTTTCGAAGATATATTGAGCCATTGTGTGAAAATATAGAAAAGTCCACTATTACACACTAACATTGTACTTTTAGGAATGGGATTTAGGGAATTCTTAATAATTTCAACATGCAACATGCGAGTGCGGCTCCCTTCGTCTAACTCATAGAAACAGCTTTAGTCTGACTGATACAACCATTGTTAACTATATATTAGGGTCTACTAGACATAAGCAGATGATACGTGATATTAATGTCAATGCATAGATGACTTTGTATAGAACAATTAGCTTATAGTTTTTATATTTATGGCTTTGAAGTAGCACTAGCTTAAAGAATGAAACTTGACAAAATACCTAAGATTTTGTACGAAATTGTTATTTTTTTACAAGACTTGCAGATGCATAGATGGGAAATTTCTGGCTTGTAAGTGATTGCATGTAATGTGTTTGTGGAATCGATGCCGATCATTATTAGTGTTTATAGATAAGAGGGGTGCAGTTGACTGCCTAAAGTGTTAGATAATAGCACACCATCTTTATAATTAGTGAACATAGTGGTCTGACACATGCAACCATGCTTTTTCTAACTCTAAGACCAACTCTGTGGCATCAGAAACCTATACATAGACACCAAGATCGAGGTTCTAGGTGGTTGGTTATGTCACTGAGATATACGATAAGGTATTACTATGGGACCATGCGGCAATGGGTTTTTTCTAACTCTATGGCACCAAAGACCTATATATCGACGCCAAAATTAACGCCACGCCCCAGGGGTAAAATCTGAAATGTTACTGTAGCTAAATTTGCATGTATTTCCATGGTGTAGGTGTGTGCCAAGTTTCCTGCTTTTGTCACAAGGTGCGTGATTTGGCCCGATTTTGGAGCATTTCGCTGGACTAACTGCCTTATTAACAAACAGATCGATTAACACGGTTTAAGTTCCAGCATTGAATGTGCAGCCAGTTCAACATGTGAACAAGTGTCATTTTCCTCCACTGTTTGAAGGATTAGTCTTATGACTAAAGGCAGCTAGCCCCTTTGGCCTGGAACAATAGCGCATGCACGCATCAGGCATGCACTGTACTGTACACAGACCAGCAAAACTACACATGCGTAAATTATTACACCTGTGGGTCATGACAGTTAGTTGTACTATTTCGGTTTTGCTTATGGTTGCAATTGCTATTTGCATAGGCGTAAGAGAACATGATTCAAGGGGTAAATTCCCCACATTGGTACAACACAGTTGGCCATTTTACGGGAAAAGCTGTTATATCTTTAGGGAAGATCACTCTTTAATCAGAAGTACAACGATTCTTACAAATTAATATATATATATATATATATATATATATATATATATATATATATATATATATATATATATATATATATATATATATATATATATATATATATATGCAACTTATACAAGGCAATTACTTAGCCAGAGACAAAATGCGCTTGCTACCATCCAATATCTCTGCAACATTTTAGAAGTGATTCCCAAGCCAGAACTGTATTCAAAACTATAACTATTAATGGGAAACCAATTGTACAAAGTCTGAAATCACTAAGGGTCGCACGGTGCTCTTGTCTCATGTTTGGTGACAAAATGAGAAAATGGATCAAGGGCACTGACTTTGCATATAACGTTAAAGTAGCAGAAGGTCCTTGGAAGAAGCTCTCTAGGCGACAACAACTTTTAGTTAATGAAACGGTAACAGAAGCAAATGTATTGCCACCTGAAGCACATCATAGAATAGAAACGTATGATACGTCAGTAGACAAAGTAATGCTTCAAGTAGAAACCTCCCAGGCAATGGTTAGCAGAACGTGTGTACCTTGTGGGGGGATATAGCACTCCATGAAGAAACAAATGGAAAATGTGTTGAGGTAAACTCATCTTTATATAAGCTGAACAGTGAACCACTCTAGAAAACTTTGTGGTTTTCAACAATTTTAAGTTAGAAAACTTATCAGCAAACTCCACAACAGGATCTCAAGCTTATGCCACCATGTATCAGGCTGCTATCATTCAGATGTTTGCAGAATGGTCGAAAGTGATACAAAGATTTGCAGTGATAACAGCAACCTAATGAATGCCAGAATGTACCTTCAGTGGCTTGATGAAGCAAGATGAAGACATACCTGTGAAACACCATGGCACAGGAAGGATTAAACAACGGTGATATAATAAATAGTGCATGCTAATATGCTAACAAAGTTCTTTAACATGACATGGATACGTTTATTGAAGCATTTGCTAAGATGAAAGACAGACCCTGTAATTTTTTTAATTAATTATTTAAAGTATTACTTTGCAGTAGTGTAATACTGCAAAGTAATATTTTAGGTGGTACATAGCCAGTACTAGAGTGGCATTAGTGTGTAGTGCTTAAATGAAGGACGTGCAAACTTGCTTTTGATTTTGATTACAAATTGCTGTAGATCTATTCAATTAGGGATGGGCAAAACAGATTTACCTTCACTATGAAGGAAAATATTGCCACCTAGCATTTGGATTTTGAAATGTGGTAATTAGTAAATTACAGGTAAACACAAAAGCTGTTATTCTGCACACATGCTGCTTCCAGTAGTTGGAGAAAAATGCTCATGTTGATGTTTCAATATTAAAAGGCTTCAATATTTATGATTATGAAAGCGATAAATATATTCAAGTCTCACTATTAAGACTTTGAAAATGTATTTCAATAATAAAAAAGAAGATTCTGGCATGATTCATGGCAGCGTTCATATATGCTTAGATTGTGGCAAAGCATGAAATAATTTTCAGTGCTTCGACTTTTTTATTTCTTACTCCAATTCCGGCATTTTATTACAATTCGCTTCTAAAATAGCAGATGTCTGTCTTCCACTTTACAGAATTATTACTGGGTCTTTCCGTTCATGGGTAGGGCACTGAACATACTTTGTGTACGCACTTATATTGTCGAATATGACAAATAGCAAGTGCTAAACAGAAGCTATACGTTTGGTTATAATTTAGAATTGTTTGCACTGGAAGATTAGTTCACATTTTTAAAACTGTGATCAAGTTATATATGATCAAAACGGTATATTAGTATCCAATGTATAATATTTTCATCTTTAACTGCTTGCTAACATATCAATGATAACAATCTTCCTATATATAGATCTTGTGCTGAAATCTGGTCACCCTAATAATAAGTAATACCATTAGGGCACATACCTCTGAAAAACACCATCCCAGACGCTTATGGTCACTCTTTGAATTTCATTTTAACGTGCCGCGTTTTCTTGTAAATTTCATTGCCATACTGGAATACCTTATATGCCGTTTTATTAATCGCATTGTTTTCTAACATTTACCTACGCCGACATGGCAAATTGCCTGCTATATGTATGTGACACAGATTAAGATGTGATGAAACTGATCTGAGGATTGCCTAGATTATACATGCAGTATGAACTAATTGGAATATCATATAGGTCAAATTAATATGGGTAACTGGACGTTTTCTAAGCGTGACAGTTTCCTCCAGACTGCATTGTATGGGCAGAAGTACGTTATTATGGTAACCGCAGTTTTAGATTGATCGATTAGAATTAGGAAAATAATGCTGGTTATCGAATCTGTTTTGAAACTCCTTTTGGAAAAAAGATATTCCAAAATTGTTGGCGGGACCAATAGCTAGGACAGTTTTCACCAATAAAGTGAGTGCCCCACCCAGACTACGAAAAAGAACTGTACATACTTTTATGAACAGCGTATTAAATTCATTGCCCCTGAACCGTGGATGGTCAAGTCATCCCATACCGCCTCTATGGACTTTAGCATTTGGGGGAATCGTCAAGGGCTATCTACGGAAATGGAAAGTTCCTAGTCTCAACAGCCTAAATTTGCTCTACAAACAGAATGGAAGTCACCTAGTCAAAACATTATTAAAAAGCCTTTCCTATTTGACCTTTCGCTGCATGAAGATATGTCATTACCAAGGGTCTCAAATCAAACATGTTATGCAGTTATTCCGAGGTAATGTTCATTAGATTTTCTATTACTCTTTGACAACATAATTTGATCAGCAACCAAGGCCGAACTATTTCTGCAGAAGAAATTGGGAGTGATTTGGAAAATTTCTTACAGATGTGCTATATTTCATATTCTCTCTATATATACTATCCGCCATTGTTCAGACATCTAGCTATGTTAAATAAGGAATGTATGCCAAAACAGACATCGATGTAAATGGCAAAGCATTATGGCATCCAGGTTCAGCTTTCGTTGCGTTTGCTTTATTCAAATACACGATTTGCCACGTTAAATTAACCACAACCAACTCACACACCGAGCCGCGACGCTTTCTACCATGCTCTCCGTGTCAACTAAGATGTATATTTCGGATTTGTATACGTAGGCTTACGGTCTGCTAAATAAAATGATCGTTGGTCAACAATTTTTCTTCTAAATGCGCAGATAGTGCAAAGTAGGTGGTAATTGAGGATGGTGCTAGAATATAATTAGGCATTGTATTACCGAAGTGACAGAGTGACATTCAATTGTTAATTATGGTGTTGCCTCTGTATTAACAATCGTCAAAATGGCAAGCAGCGCCGCCGGGCAAGCTTTGTATATGACAGCTGCTTGCATTGGCTATGCTAAGAGACCATTTCTTCTTTGATCTAATTGATCAGATTACACAACATCACTCATTTATCCGATTCTATTACCTGACGGCACTATGTAGTAATGGGCAGAAGCTACTAAGTCGGAATTTTATTATTGAGTGAGTGTGATTCCAAATTCGTCCATCATCGGGTCACACAATAACCTTCAGGAAATAACCTTCATATGCGGTGCGCATATCAATGGGTGATAACATTCAGATGTGTCGCCTAGTACATGTGAGAATCAATTATCACACAATTGTCAGCGTGCCTTTAACCATATTGCTAATGTGTCGGTGTTCAAACTTTGGTGACCTCGAACATGTTAATAAATTATATTTTGTCAACGGAATCGCTCGTTTACCGGCAACGCATGCCCTGCGGTTGAACGGTCTTTCACCAGTCGTAGTCATTATCTTACTTGTCAAGCCCTCATATAGGCCTGCTTGACAGTCAGCGCGTATTCGATTGCTCCGTTTTCAAACGCAGTCATACATTCAGCGCGTCAGTTGTGTGTCTTGTCAAATTCATCCAGATATAAGATGGACTGCGGCAAATATCTAAAATAAATCTAAGGCAAGCGGAATCATATTGATTTCACCACCAAACAGTTTCCACAGAAAGTCAACTGGAGATGAGATTAGATTGTATGCACTGCCAGCAATTAATGGCGGTATTGCGTGATGGTGCCGTATATCGGGTGTCTGCCTGGCGGCTGTAATGGTGGTAGAGTGCTCAGATATAGGGACTATGTCGTCTTGGCTTGAAGCCTCGCATACTCATTGAACTAGGTCTGGTGAAAAACATCGAAATCGACGGTGATCCGAAATCAAATATGGATGCCAGCCAACGGTGTCCATCTTGAAAATCGGTTTCCTGATGATAACTTCGCTATACTTTGTCGGATTGGTATAAAACCTCATTGATATAATGAACTAGGCCCATAGGGAGAACTACTGAACGTGATGATGGTCCGAAATCTAATGTGGTCGTCAGACACAGGCGGCCATTTTGACTTGCTGTTTTCCAGATGATGACTCGGCTACAATTTGTTGGCTTTGTTTGAAACCTCATCGGACTAGGCCTGCGGGAAAGACTGTTGAAATAAAAAAATGCTCCTACATCTAAAATGACGATCCCACGCAGGAGGGGGGGGGTCAACTTCCGAAAAGTCCATCTGCATAAACGCGAGCACGCACATAAAAGCAGTAGGTAGATGTATAATTCTTCAGCCTGACCGAACTAAAGTGAACACTTACTCCTCTAGCCAAATAGGATATGTAAACTAGAGCTTTAGACAGTGAAAATGCTGATGAAATATTGATTGAAGGGGGTTCAGATGGATCACTTGGAGAGATAAATTTCTGTCTATTCAGACATCGGCACTACACTACTCTCTGATACAGTCATAGTTATTACGTTTATCTTTATACGAAGGGCGGTTTTGCCCAACTGGCTTGAAACTTCATCAAACTCGAGTGCTAATATTGACCTGATTTCCTTTCAATTATAATTTGGATCTGTCCAAAGATTTCGCTTTTCCTTGCATTTTCAAAAATGCTCTAGATCAACGCGCAATACATTTCGTGTGTTTATCGTAATATGGCCTCGATGTCTATAAACGTTATGTGTATTACTACTAGCGTCTCCTAGTGTCAGCTAATAACTAATTACTAGTTATTGGATACACTAACTCGGTTTAATAAGGCCATTACATCGTCGCTATGGGCGCGCTGTTAGCTAATCGATAAGCATTATTTATACAAATCGCAGAAGACAAACGAGGTGTTAAATGTTGTATGACTTGCCTATTTAATATCTGAATAACAAACATATTACGATCGACTCAATGCCCGTGTTTGTGTTGCAGTTCTGTCGTAGCATGTCATCGATGGAGGAATCTAGTTTTAGCTATGCCCCGCCTATCTATAGCTAAGCTCCACCTACATGTTTCCCGTGTTGAGATCGATCTTCCATGCATTCCATGAATTTCAATTTCAAGAAAATTATACAGGTAAGCTGTTGAACATTTGACTTGTTGTCAGAGGCAGCAACAGTGTCCAGTCAAATTAGTTTCTAAATATTCAACAGAATGTTCATGAAATAATAAAGACATAGAATTCGTACAATTTGACGGACTATTAAACGGTTATGACGGAATATATCGTATTAATCCTGACATAATTGTTTATGACGTCAGCCTTCATGTGCCGTAGTTCATTATGACGTCATATGTGTGACTAAGAAACTGGATTCCTCAATTTGAACTGACACCATGATATGTTTATTCTGTGATGTAGCGTTTAATTGTCAACTGAATGCAGTCACAATGTTCGGAGATCGACACATCCATCCCAGTTATGTGGTTAAAACTAGCTTAAATACGCTCAGATGAAAACGAAGACGACGACGACGACGACGACGACGACGACGTTGCTGTTTTCTGAATTAATGCTATATTTATATATTTATTATCATATTTCGGATCTATGATTTACTGTTGGACGTGTATACAAGTACAATCACATGGCCATGTACATATTGCTTTACTGGAGCTGATGTTACTATAGTAACCCTGTCTGTGTCAACCTAACCATTTAAAGGTCAATCTGGCCAAAGCGCATCTGCAGTGGTTTTGAGGAATGTTCATCTGCAGGAAAATAGAAAACTATTTTAGAAAATTTACCAGTGGAATGACTGGCTCCGAAACCGAGCCAGTCATTCCAGTGGTAAATTTTCTAGAATAATCTTCTTTTGGCCTGCTAATGAACGCTGACTAAGCGAAGACTTAGGTTTCTTGATCAGTAGTCCTCCAACGGTCAAGCAGTCTTGAGGATGTTCATTTGTAGGACAACGGAAAACTGTAATTGTAAATTTCAATGATCATTTTAAAAAAAATAGTTTTCTCTTGGCCTGGCTTGGAAAATTGACCGTTAAAGGGTTAATTCATATGAATATCATTTCCAGCGATTTGAGGCGCTATTGACATAAGAATGGTTAATGACTAACGAACTCTTATGAACCACCGTTTGTATAATATATGTTTGGCCTTTCTTTTTGCGTTCATCGCACCTTTATCAACAACCTGTACACCTTTGGAGTCACCGAAAGACATATTTGCGCAAAGTACGTGCTACACGGATGCTCCGAATCGACGTCGATGAGAAGCCGGGTCTTAACGAATATTCCGAACAGGTTAGTGTCCTACGAATGCATATCTCACGACATTCATACTTTGACTCTATTAGATGCATAGCTTGATCACTGTAATTTAATAATCAATCACGCATTCCTTCATTATTATGGTGCTAAGGCAACAACGCAACCTTTAAATTGAAGTCCTTTAGTGCAGTACTATTCTGCTAGGAGTATAACTAAGCGTACATCGCGTTTGATTAAAAACCATGTGCGTGGACACGCGCATAAACCCAGCAAGTTGAGTACTTGGGTGTTGCTCGTAATCCACAACCCCACCCAGGCCTCTTTGTGATCCGTCACAAAATTGTATACGTTTTGGTTTAAACGTGATTTATTTTGTTCAAGTGGAAGCACGATAAGACTTAGAGTTTTATGCCCGTGTCTCCCATACACATACAGATTATTCAAAACTTGTTTACAACGAAATGGCGGCAAATCATAATAGTTTAATTAATTGTAGTCTATTGGTGTGCATAAGTGTGTGGATGTTGGGTGTGAGGTGGAGGAGAGTAGGAAGAAAGACCGAGATAGAGAGAGAGGAGGAAAGGGGGAGAGAGGGTGAGAGATAGAGAGAGCGAGGAATAAGATCAAATGGAAGAATAGCGGAGGTGAGCTCTAGGTGCTGCCTTCGCCTCGACCTGTACGTGTTTGGCTGCTGTCCATTTACCCCTTAAACTATAAGTTCCCGAACGGGAAGCTACTGAAAGCGGTTGGTGTTAATTATATATTGACATACCGTATTACAGATCAGTTTATTCATTTCCAAGTTGGCAGTGTAAGTCCCGTAAGATTAGCAAGAGAAATATCGTTCAAGGCAAGCTGATTTTGGAAAACGACTCTTTGCTCGTTAAAAAGGGCACAATGTAAGAGGTAGTGGTTTGTAGATTCATCATTGTGCCCACAAGAACAACTGGCAGATTCCGACAGAAAGTTGTCAAATAGATGTCGGTTTAAAGAACTACAACCATATCGGAGCCTGCATAGCATTATGTTGGCAAACCTCGGGCCTACGTAATACCACTCAGGGGGTTGCCGTATGGGTGACATAGCCTTGAGTTTGCTTTTAAATTCTAGAAGAGTGACAGAATCTCTCACTGGCACAGGACGCATGTTCCAGGCGCGGATCGTTGCTGGGGAAAAGGATCCATAGAAGAGCTCAGTACGGCAGCGGAATGGAGTGAAGAAATTTGGATGACGAATATTGTAAGGATTTCGTGCTTGGGATAGTGTGGGAAGATGGTTGACCAGAACCTCACAGGTCATCCCGTTAATAATGTTAAATAGCATAGATAATCTATGAAATTCACGTCTGCTTGACAAGGTTTCGATGCCTGTTTCTAAGTACAGATCTTCAGTGCTCGCACTACATGTCATTCCACATACCGTTCTGAGAGCATCTTTTTGGATATCCTCTAGCCGAATTACAAGATATTGTGGAATATTATCCCACACAACATCTGCATATTCTAACGATGGTCTAATAAATGTTTTGTACATGATCTCTAGACATTTACGGTCTAGAATATATTTTAGACCTTTAAGTAAGGAGAGTTTGTGTTGAGCGTTTGCTATGAGATTACTCACATGGTTAAGCCAATTCCCTTTGTTATTAAAGGTAATGCCGAGGTGCTTATGATCAGTTGACGGTAAAATTTCAGAATCTTTGAAGTTGATTGAAAAGGATGTGGGCTCGTTGCGCAGGGAGAAAATTAGAGATGTAGTTTTCGAGGCATTAAACTCGACGAGCCACATGTTTGCCCAATGCGTCATGGTCAGTAGATCGTAATCGAGTGTGGCAGTGTGTTCTTTTAGATCATCTGACATTACATATAGGCACGTGTCATCAGCAAAAAGTCTAATATTGTGAATTATATTGCTGGGCATGTCATTAATAAAAACTAAGAATAACAAAGGACCAAATGGGGCTGCTCATGTTGGATTAGCTTCTATGAGTAAAGCTGGGGTTAATGTGATGATATCGTAGAACAGACATGGCTTGCGCAGATAAATGTACAAATTTGATCAGCTCATCTCTAGCTAAGCTCCACCCACGGTTTGACCGTGTTGAGATCAATCGATCGCCGCACTCTCTGAATCTCAATTTCCAGAAAACTATACAAGTAAGATGTTGAATATTTTGAAACTAATTTGAATTGACGCTGTTGCTACCTATGGCCGCAACAGTGCACAGTCAAATTAGTTTCAAAATATTCAACAGAATGTGTCTTAAATTGAAAGCTATACAATTCGTACAACTTGTCGGAGTATTAACCGTTTGTGATGGACTATGTCGTGTCATTCATGACGTAGTTGATTATGACGTCAGCCTACGTGTGAGATAGTTGCATAAATGACGTTATATTATTGACTGAGAAACTGGATTCATCAATTGGTTACCTGGTATCCAAATGAAATCCTGTCGAAAGCTATTAGCAAAGACCGAAGACATTTGCAAGAAGCCGTCTACGCAATAACCCATCAATGCCTATATATCTAGGTGGTGACGAGGGCCTCGATGTTGACATGTACACATTGTCTTGACATTTCTCATCAAAGACATATTTATACTGTTCTGTTTCTGTTAATAGGTCGTTAGTATAGAAATACAACCACTGGATGAACTAATTAATGCGTTATGACTGTCCCTGTTACCTCCTGGTAGGCACAGAATAAGGCGAGAAATCTCTGCCGATAATAATACAACGTACAATTACTCTGAGATAAAAACAAGATACGTGTACTGCTTATCGAGTAGACAAATGCCTGTAGACATATATTTTCGCGTCTCAGAATTTGTGTATATGGGTGATTGTGGTTTTTCTGAACCTTGTGTATGAGCGTGATTGTGCTTTTTCTGAACTTTGGATATAAGGGTAATTTAGTTTTTTCTTCGATTTTGTTTGACTTAGAGCATTTTAGTGAAAGTTGGGAAGAGGCCTCTTCATTTTGTTGGCCAATCCGTCCATGTGTTCGTACCTGCAAATGCACGTTCATCTTATTGGGAACATGTAACTCCATTGACTATTGATTTTCCTCGAAATGTGCAAGGATTTATCACTATTTGACAACAAGAATGGATAGATGGATGAACGAACGGATAGACAGATTCATATAAACATTAAGAGGAGTCATCAATGCCCCGTAATATACATACAGGTGACGTTTCATCCGTATAATCAAAGCAAAACTTAACTTACCAACAACTAACAAGATCATTCTATGACCCAAATTCCGACCCCTTGATGAACACCATAGAGCATTGATTATCCAGAAGATAAAAGCGATTGTTCTGCAATAGAAATTATTGTCAAATCACGCTTTTACACGACATTTATACATTTAATATGATTCAAATGACCATCACACGTGCTCGGAAAAGTGGACAATGGCACGCCACCATGTAATCGCCTCCTTCGATTCGTCTAGCCGAAATAGATTATTTTGATCTATATAGCTTATTTGCATCTGCTTCTCTCTGGATGTTTGGCGTTACACCATGAAACTCTCCATATGTCTGGCTGAAACGTTACAGCGCGATGAAAGCATATTAATTTATATGTCCGGCGGGTGTGTTAGACATACAATCAGACGGTAATTTTGAGTGACCCGTACAAATTACCCTGTGTCACGTGCACTTTTGCCCACGATAGCTAGGAGATTAGATCAGTGTTGCCATCATGTATTTGAAGGCTGTTGTTGTCTATTTCAACAGTAGTACATACGGTGTCATTTTACGAGTGTTACAATATGAAAGAGGGACATGAGAGGTGCTCATGTAGCACCTTATCATCTAGTATTCGTAAAATATTAAAACGCATTTTAATTAATTAAATATTAGTCGTTTTATTCCAACATACCTTCGACCTGTGATCAGGCTTGGGTACAAGTGCAAATGCATTTGCATTTGCATATAGATGCAATTATGAAATTTCTGACGCATTTGTATTTGCACTTGCATTTGAATCTCGTGCACTTGCATTTGCACTTGCATTTGCATTAAAAGGTTTGCACTTAAATTTGAGTTTTCAAATGCATTTGATTTTTCTCAAAAACACTACGTTTCTCATTTTGCATTGCGTTCAAAATTGTCTGGAACCTGCAGCTGTAAATAGCAGCAACGGCTCCCAGTCAAATTAATTTCAAAGTAGTCAACCAAAATATTTCTTAAATCATACAAATGGCATTTCTTTTGCTAGAAATTATAAACTTAATTCGCTGTGATTTATTAACTCATTTCATTCTAAATATCTTATCATGTAGCTGTCGGCCATCAATATACATATGTAAAATCATGCATATTTTGAAATTAAGGCAGTTGATATATTAGCACACCAACAAATTTTAGTTAATTTGTTTCTAAAATAATCTCCCTTACATTGGCTTAGTGATTTTCTTGTCATGGCCTGCAAATGGGTATTTCTAAAGACCACGGTAAAGGCTGGTTTAGGCAGGTTTGGCTACCAAATGGTTAATGTAACAGTTGGACTAAACGTTGCTGCTGCGGTAATCAATATGTTGATTTTCAGGAGAATCAACACTATTCATATGATCATCTGTCTTAAGGAACCGCAATCTTTTGCTCCCCCCCCCCAGAACACAGTGGTCCCTGGAGCACTTTTGACTGTGCAATATATTCAACAAGTGCTCTATGATTGTCAAGATCCTTTCAAAGTAATTAGTGTTATCTTAGTAATATATCTCCACTTGCTCAGGCTATAAGGTGTTAAATACATTCATTCAGAAATCTCTTAATCCTTTTGCTGTCAGGGTTGGCTTATTGAATGGCCATTTGCATTGTAGGAGAAGATAATCGAAAACTTACGTCTGAAATGACTGGCTTGGTAATCGACTCAGTAGTTTCAGTGGTAAATCTTCAAAAGTTATGTTGTTGGATTGCAAATGGACATTTACCAGGATCAATACATAATAGATTCTGAAAATTTGGAGTGGCATGGGTTAGTTTACTGCGCGCTCATTGTGATTAGAAGCTCCTGCCATTCAGTTGACCATACGCGCATACTCAGCCATGTGTGACTAAGATTATCTCAGACAAATTGGCAGAATTAGTTCAGGTTTTGAATAAGTTGATGAACATTTTGAAACAAATTTTACTTTTACACACAGCTGTCGGTCAAATTATCTTCAAAATGATCATCATAATATTTGTTAAATTCATACAAACATTGCATAAGCTGCTAACTATTTTGAATGTATTTTGACTGGAACCTGTTGCTGACATAGGTGCAGTAGCAGCTTTCAATCACATACCTTTCAAATTATTGAACATACTATTTGATAATTATTTTGAAAGCCATTTGACTGGCACCTGTTGCTATCATAGGCGCAATGGCTATCAATGAAATTACCCTTCAAAATAGTCAACATAATATTTAGGAATCTGAAAATGGTTACCCTTTAATGGTGAGATAAGTATTATTTTTTCATAGTCAAGTTCCATGTGTAGATAAAGAGAAGATTACACTGCAATGACTGGTTCAATAAGCGAGGCAGTCAGTCCAGTGGTAAAATAAAAAAAAAAAGAATTTCTATTGGTCTGCAAAAAGCTTTCCTAAAGATACTTACTACCAGCAGATACATAGATGACAGATGTATAGTCTGTTCCAGAATTTCAGTACCAGGCGTCTGCCCAAATATTCAAATGCATTTGCAATTTGCATTTGCATTTGCACTTGCATTTGAATAAGTTGCAAACATTTGCATTTGCATTTAAATGCAATGGCTCTAGGCTGCATTTGCGCTTGCATTTGTATTTGAATCATTTACAAACATTTGCATTTGCATTTAAATGCAATAACCTGCATTTAGACCCACACCTGTGAGTGTGACGTCTCATTGGCACGTTAACTGGAGTTGGAGATGGGAGATTAGGTCATGTGTGTTTGAACAAGAAAGAGTATGTACGAGCTAACGATCCGGAACATTCATTCCACAACTTCTTTTAATTTTTTTTTTTTAAGGGCGACGACCTTGTACACCTTACCATGAGGCGAAATGCAAATTGGAAATTGGCAAGATGTAAATAATTACTGCTAGAATACCCACCCTCAAGGTTTATCAAGATATGTTAGTCAATAATGGAGGAATACTGATTTTTAAATTTAAAGGTGGCCACCCTTCTAAAACCCAGTAGGGCACTGAAGCGAAAACTGAGCTCCGTGCTGATGTCGAGAGTGACCCATAAAATACCATTCACAAGTGTTATCAATATCCGTTTATCTATAAATCCGGCTGCTTATCTACCGATTTTGCCAGCCGGATGCACTGTCGGCCAGAAAATCGGTAGCATCGGTGGATGAGCAGGATCTACCGGCCCGATTCTGACCAATTCGGCCGGAAAATTTGGTTGAAAAGATCTTTGGCACGTTCAAGTTCAAGTTCACCGTATTAGACTCAGGGCTTGTATGGGCATATGAAGTATTAGAGTTGATATTATATTTTATGACGTGTTGATATTATATTTTATGACTGTAGATTTTATATACATAATTATATTCATTATAGATTTATCGGTAAAATGCGATTCATACACTTGAAAGTAGCACAAGCAGAAAGGTCGAGATATTCGACAGCTATCAGATTTGTGACTCAAATCGTACACTTGAAAATGACACAAAGAGCTTGAAAATTGTTCCGCCAAATTAGTTTCAAAATATCCGAAAGTCATTAAATTGCTAATTTATGAACGATGTACAATTCGTACACTTGAAAAAGGCGCAAAGGGAAACTCAATTGAATATATTCACAAGTCAAATTAGTTTCAGAATACCAAACAGTTATCAAATTGATTTATCAATAATATACAATTCATACACACGAAGGTGGTATAAAGAGAATTGAGCATTTTCTTCAGTTAATGGTGAGGGGGTGGGTGGGGGCAAGGGGCATTGTCGTATTCATATATCGTGTGGTGAATTATTAAAGCATACGTTATCATTCTTTAACCCTCTTATGTCAACTTAACCCTTTAATGATCAACTTGGTCAAAAACGACCGATGCAGTGATCTTGAGAAATGTCAATTTGCAGGCCAAGAGAAGAACATTGCCGACAACTCACCACTGGAATGACCGGCTCTGTAACCAAGCCAGTCATTCCAGTAGAAACTCCTCAAGAATACTCTCCTTGGTCCACAACTGGGCATTGGCCAACCAGAAATATGAATTTTCTCGACCACCACACTTCTGATGTGGAAATAGAAATAGAAATCTGTTTTTCGGTAAATTCTCGTTATAAATTTACAAAAGATACTTTCCAAAAATCTAAATTTCCTTGAAAAGTATTGGCAATCAAATGGCTCATTGAAGTAAGTGGTATTTTGAGCGCTTTAATGCGCTGCCGACACAATAGGGGTTAAATTGCAGGTTATTGCATATACACATACAAGGCTGTTACACTTAATGGCCTATTGGGAAATATCGAGTACATGTCCTCCTCACTCGCCATCATTATGTTGCTTGGGCCTCCTTGAAAATATCAAAAACTTACATATCTTTTTAAGCACAGGTTCGTTGCACATTGTTAGAAGCCGTTTTGTTTTGTTACATTTTGCGCTTGCAATATAGTAAAGTGGGATACATTTTGCTCTTAAATCATTGTATTTCTTGCATTTATTTCTACCTTTCCCTTATATGTTAAAGAAAGTGATTTTTATCATCGAGTTCGTCAGAAGTTGTACATAGTCTGTTTTGTCTATCAATTTTCGTCCATCGACCGGTTTCCATGGTCAGTGTATGGTTTAGTGTCCACAAATGAAATAGAGTAATGGCGTTTCTTGTTGTGAGAACATTAAAATAATTTTCAAATTTTATGTCTTCTTTAATGTCCTTGTAGAATAATAGTCGATGCGCAGAATGTATCCTTCCATGTATTCAAATATTGCATCTGGAGCATATTCTTTGTCACCTTTATTATAAGGGGCTTGTGGATATACTCAGCATTAAATAGGTGTTCTTTATGTGTTTCTTGGAGGATCGACTTTATTGCTGTTAACCATGAGAAGTTAAAATTGGTTTCCTGTTCCAATTTTCGACAGATATAGTAAAGTACAGAGGATAATTTTCCGTAGAAAATTCACTAGATCTGTCCAAAACCGGATCATGTCAGTCTTGATGGCAATACTTAGTGGATAATTCCCTGTTTCTCCATACAACATTAAATTGAGGACACTTTTCTTTGCGGTCAAAGTGTATTTTAGAAATTGTAGCAAGCTTCAAAGATATCTAGGTTTTCATATCCTCAAATTTCCGACCCATACAAAAGAATTGGCATTATCATAGCGTCAAATAACTTCTAGTGGCGGTCCAATGGGATGTCGTGCTCTCTGATTTTTCTTAGCAATTGGAACATGGCTTTTCCCCTGTTTTAAATTTCTGGTCCTACATTGATATAATCACCCATGATTTTTAAAAAGTACTCCCAGAAAGAGATACTCGCTTACTATTTCAATTTGTTCCGGACCAAGATAAAATGTGTTATTATTATGTATTTTGCTTTTGGAGAAAATCATTAATTTTGTTTTGCATAAGTTAACAGTTAATTTCAAATAGGTTCAATAGTTGTTACCAATATTTAATGAAGTTTGAAGATTTTCTGCTCAGTCGGTAATCTGACCACAGACCGCGCTAAGTTGGTTATATTTGTAAACGATGTATTGTCCTGAACAAATTTATTTGCTAACTTTCTTATTATAGCGCAAAATATATTGATAGCATAAAGATACAGTTATATTTTCATAAATACTGTGAATAGGCCTCTATATTGGTGACCATTAAAAAATTCTCCAAGCTTATTTTTTATATAGCCCAACAATTATTATTTTACACGATAGGGTATTGTATCTTCGAAATGTATGCCAATTTTCAGCACTCTAATCATACGGAAACGTCAGAAATTTGAATTTGCCCCCGTGCACCCTATAATAAGGCACTGCAAGAAATTTGAAAGTAGGAAGATTTCAAAGTGGTGTAAAAAATTCCGCCCAAGACATATTGGTCAGGACTTTTTTCTGGGATACTAGAGATAGTGAAGATCAAAAATGAGCAGGAATTGATAACATTGGAATATTTTCCCCAGGTCATCCACAAATGGGCTTATTCTACTAGTCTATAACCCTGTGTTCTATATTTGGACCCGTACTTCTTACCGCGATTAATTTTAGACTGCAATGAATGTCAGATAAAAGATGGTCAAACCCATTTAAGTTGGCGGCCCATCTACCAATTTTATCTGCCGGTCAAAAACAAACGGTCAATTAAAGCCTCCAAAAATAAGAACGGATTACAGGAACAACAGTTATACGTACACAGCAACACAAATGTGGAATTCTTTAACTATTAAAACTAAGCAAGCAGTAGTAGTGTCGGAATTAAGATGATACCACCTCCCTCAACTGGCCGCCGTTCGGCGATCCGTGGCCCCCACCGCTCTCTCAATCCGTGTGGCATAGGTTGGTGAGACATGTGGTTTCTGTATGCCTCTAGATGGAGGCCCAGGGTTGTTGAGACAGGTGGTTGATATGCCTCTAGATGGAGGCCCCAGGGATTGAGATGGCGGTGGGGCCACGGATCGCCGAACGGCGGCCAGTTGAGGGAGGTTGTAACATTTTAATTCCGACACTACTACTAGGCAAATGATACCACCGTCCTCTCAATCCCTGGGGCATAGGTTGCGGGGGCCACCACGGATCGCCGAACGGCTGCCAGGGAGGTAGTATCACATTAACAAGCCTCCCCAGTGATATACACCACTGATCGCCATCAACCACAGGCCCGGCCTCTCTCTCTCTCTCTCTCTCTCTCTCTCTCTCTCTCTCTCTCTCTTCTGTGTAGGCTCAGACAAACACGTAGTCTCTGCCAGAGTTGCATCGGGACCACCCATAGGGGCTTCCATCTACCTTGACAACGGTCACCTGGGAGGAGGCTAAAGTGATTAGCATTTGAATCACGGCAGACTCCGGCATGTCCACATGTTACGCAGAGAATCTGGTGCTGCGCATGGGTATCCAGCAGACAACCACGGCCTACACTCTCCACCCCATAGAAGTGGCAGACAGACTTGATCTCTTTACGTGGGTGAAAGCGGTCGTAAATGTTTCTCCGCAAGGGGTCGACCCAAGGATTGTACTGGGGGTCATCCCGGAAGTGGACCCACTTGGCATCCAATATCATGGCAGTCTCAGCGCCCTGTGCCACTGCTGTAGACGCCAGAACGAGCAGTATGATGAGAATCATGGCTAGATATGAAGAGTTAAACTGAACAGAGTGAACCCCTCGAGAAATATGTGTGCCAGATCGAGCCCTGTTCCATCCAGATCGATAGTGATCTTCATCCCATCAGGGGCAGGGGATAGCTGCTTCACTCTGCCACCGGCTAAGAAACGTAGCTCTAGGACTATATGAGTTGTTTGTGGGCTAGTGAGTCCAACTCACTGAAGCAGTTTAACAGCACCCTTGACTTTGGAGACATGTGACACACCATCTACCCGTAGCGTGCCATCCTGGAGGTTAACAGCTTCTTCTGGTCCATCGAATGGATGAGGCAGCAGGAGTTTTCCACCTGTAACCCCGATCCGGTGACCTACCCTCGTCAGGGAGACACCTTCACCTATGTAGGTGAGGAAGGATGATCCCCGATTGTAGAGCTTTCGAACTGTCCCATCATCTTTCACAACAGTGGAGAGGGGAGTAACCCCTATGTCAATGACTGCAGGCGGCCTATATAGGGGCAACCATGTTTGCCAGTCACCCCCAGGTTCAGCGCAGTACCACACTTCATTCTTCTCAAATATGAACTGCAGGGTTTTTTGCTATGGTCAATAGCAGGCCATCACGGGCCATCGGCGGGGCACAGCTCGAATAGGGTTTGACCAGATGAAAGCTGATGTCGTTATTTAGGGTGTTGATGTCTGCCACCTCTGTATCTGAGAGCTCAATCAACGACTCGAGGATGTACTCCCACTTCTGGAACCGTACCGAAACACGATCTTGTGGCCATCTATGTTGCGACCCAGGCGCTCCTTCGACACATCTTTGAGGTCTGTGAGCAGCTCCATCCCATCACCACCAATGGGGTGGAGGGAGAATGCCTTTGAGTTTACTTCATACTGTAGGGCGAATAACTTTCCATCGCTCTCTTCTACCTTGGCAGCATCAACTGCGTACACATCTGCCAGGTCAGCAAGACCAGTCGAGTGAGCAAATATGGGTTCCATAGCACGCTATAGGAGCCGATTAAACAAGACATATAACCATGCCGATTGTCCGACTGCTGCTCTCCGGTGGTGAGAACGTAATCTCGCCCTCTCTAGAGGGGAGACGGCTGGTACAGTACCATGTAGAATGGGTCCTCTTCGAGGTGCTCCAGCGGGGCACAACATACATACACGCCGATGTGCTACATCAACCTCTGGGCAGTGCACACAACAGCTCACTGGTAGAAGTCGGCCGGCACGTGATAGAGTATCTCCCAGGTGCCAACAGCAACATATGGAAAGCTATCAGTCCTAGCCTGTTAACACCTGTAAATCACGTGTTTGACAGCCCCTCCATTAACATATATGCCAGCACGGATGGGATATCAGACGCCCATTTAGAGTTTGCACTCTTATAACTCATTGACCTGACGACAATATGATATCACACCAGGAATATCTGACATTTACCTTCATGACCCCTGCACAGATAAAGGCCTTAAACGAACAGATGCTCGCACTGCAACAAGAAGGAGAGCGACTACAGCGGGAGAGCTGGTATCAACAGAACGCGAGCATTGCAAGAAGGCGAAGAAACAGTGAAGATTCCCGATACTGGCAGGCCCTACTGAAGGAGAGTAAGCGGGACGATGCGTCAGATGTAGCGGAGACCGCAGACGATGCAGTGGAGACCGCGGACGAGGATGAGCCAGAGAGTAAGCAGGACGATGTCTTCACATCCGATGACGAGCCAGATGTCTTCACATACGACGATGAGCCAGGTGTCTTCACAGACGAGGATGAGCCAGATGTTATACAGTGGGAAGAGGAGCCATCCAGCGGCGGACCTACTATCTTGGTTATAAGGTGAAGTTCCAGATGTCACGTCTCAGAAAGCTACTGGCACCTGACATAGTGCTGGATGACCTCTGTCTAAAAGATGTCTGTCTCGACACCAGTAAGCTGGCACGGTTCGCCAGGCTCTCCAAAATGTACCCTTCTAGGACTCATGAGCAAATTCTGCAGGTGATGCAGGTTTAATCTCCAGGTAAACTATGACAAAATCAGAGTGGCGGAAGCAACCAGAAATATACCCCTCCATGATGGCTGATGAGGGCGGTACCATCCACGGCTGACGACTCCAGCAGATAGATACCATCAGACAGAATCTCGGCTATGAGGCAGAAAGGTACAGCAGAATGCGCAGGAGATATAAGACAGTCTACAATGTCCTCGCGCGTACAACCACTGCTGTGGGTGTGATTGGAGCCAGTGCTGGGGTAGCAGCTGTGACCACTCTCGCTACAAGGGTAGGGGCCATCGCCGCCATCCCGCCGGGTGGTGTGACACTAGCCGCCACTGTCTTGGCCACGGGCTTGGGGGTGGGGCAGCGGCAGATCACAAGGAGGCTGGAGAAGCATGCTAAGTACGTGGCACTGGCACAGAGTATGCTACGGACTATCGACGAGTCTATCAGCAAAGCTCTCGAGGATGGCCAGGTCAGCAATGAAGAGTACGACCATATATTGACGGTTCAAGCCCTGTACCGCACGGAGAAACCTAAAGTGCGACAGCAATACTTCAAAGGCTCCAGTGGGCGGGTTAATATGGAGGAATTAAAAAATGAGATGTTACAGAGAGGTCGCCCCGCTGGTCTCTGGAGTCAAGACGACTACAAATAGTGTGCTGCCTGTTCGGTAGCTTTAAGAACAACAGTATAGATGGCCTTCCCAATGAACCTCAAGACAGTCATCCGGAGCCAACCGCCCCTCCTGGGTACACCCTTGACAGGCCTGAGTGGTCTACTGGATGATATACGAGAGCTAACACCGTTCTCCATCACAATGGATGGACGGTCCTGAACCACATTCTCCGTCAACCCACGACCGCTGACCAACCGCCCCATCACCATCAAGGATGTGAAGCAAGCTCATACTTGGATGGCTGCTCCAAGCCTCTCATACTGGAATCAGCAGTTGAACTTTGCCACGTGGTGTGCCACGGCAGGATGTGGAGTAAGTTCCACCCTGCTTCACCCCTAGTCTGATACTCCTGAAGCTGTGCTCATCGCCAGCTGTCTCAGATTCCATGTGTACTTCATGGTGCGACGAATCCTCCATGAGCTGTGTGCAAGCTTCCCTGATACAAACGCCTTCGACCCACAGCTCAACAGGCATAGCGTCTCAGCAGCCAGCAGGCTACAGAGAGAGTTCATCACTCACCCAGACTATCGATGGCATGGTGGTGACAACAGCGGTCTAGCGGTTATGTATGGTGACCCGAGACGTGACTACTCAGGATTCCCCTATCGAACCCCTGATTAGTAGGCCGTCGGAAGACAGCGACATTCTCGTTCGATCCAGACTCTGACCCTGGAGCACTGATGCAAAACAGGCACATCACTGGCTTGCGGCAGGACTATCCAGATGTGTGGAAGTACTTTGTCCCACCCACCACTTCAGGCCTCACACCAGCATGGATCGTTCGGATCAACCAGTCCCTGGAAGCACTGTGCTACTGCCTCCTTATAGCACATATCCAGCTGCGGCATTCCACAGATGGTGTCAGTGGAGCAGAGGTCCAGGCCATGTTCATCAGTCTCGCTGAGGATATAATCATCGTGGCAGACCCCAGTAGTCTTATTGCTAAGTTCCAGCAGGGGTTGCAGAAGGTCCGTCGCAAACTTGACTTTGCTATTTCGCCACACCTACGGTTGATTCCGAGCAACATGATCGTGAACATCGAGGACCTCCAAGTCAGGGGCTATAACAACATGATAGTCGAGGGGAGTTCCCCCAGTGTCCACTTCGGCTTCAACACTGCCATCAACACGCCTACGTGTAGTATGGGCCATACAGTCGTTCCAACCCTGACACTGCAGCCAGTCGACACGGTAGCTCCAGGCGCCCCAACACTGCAGCCAGTCGACACGGCACTGCTTCCCATGGTAGCTCTATGTGTGGTGTCAGGCCTAGCTATCATGGCGCTCAGGATCAGCCTACTACGACGCTAACAAATCAGCTATAAGACTATCCTGACTTTACAGTACCAGTGGGCACCACGATGAGACAGTGAACCAGCTTGGCATGCCCTACAGCCCCTATACCCGCTGCCAACATGCACACCCAAGGGCTGGAGGGTTCGGCAGCGCATCCTTTTCCAGCTTGTAGTATCGCAGAGCCTTGTTCATCTCTGAGTCCGGTGAGGCCATGGCAGTCTGCAACTGCTGGAATACATCTGACAGATACTCCGGATCCTTGTAGAAACCTTTAGCTCGCAGGAGCGGCTCGACGATACTCTAGCGCATGATAAGGTATTTGAGGAAGCAGATCTGTCCATTGCCAAATCCTAGATAGAGCTTCACAACTGTCAGCTCCTCTGTCAGCTCAGCACCGGAGTGCTGAGCGAGCTCATCTGGTGTCTTCTTCTTGTAGTCCTTCAACTCCCTCCGGAAGACATCATAGTACTTCTCGCATAGCGTGAGCCTGGATATGTTTAAGATGTTTCAATAAAGAGATGCATATTCCTGAGTACCAACCCGGCCACCTGGCAGACGCAGACTGGGGAGATCTTATTAGCTCTCTCAACAGGGGACGCAGCTGTTTAACCGCATTGTATACTCAGTGCATAAACAATGACGTCAACGGTACAGATCATGAAGCAAATGCCCGAGAGCCAGGCGAGTCTTCAGAAGGTTGAGAACATGCTGCGAACCAAGACACAGAAGTTACCGACCAAAGCAAAACCTCTGGAAGTCCATGTCGCCAGTAACATGGCGGCGAATCGGGCCGTGGTGAAGATGACAGGGGGAAATGAGGTTCTTCCTGCGGCTACTGCGGCTGTCCTCGCTACAGTGGTGAGTGGGGTGGCCAGGCACTGTCTCGGAATAACTCACCCCATCCCAAAGATCGCCATCCGTGGTGCCGCCTACACTGCTGCTGCCAAGATCATGCGTGAACGTGTTACACTAATGGAGGCCGCGCTTCTAGGGCTAGCAACGAGTATAATGGCTGAGATCATCGTCGCCTACGTTTAATCCCTCTGAATAGTGAGAGATGGATCACGAGACCCCTGCAGCATATGAGGCATGGCGTGATGGAGGGCGGTGTGTAGTCCATAGTCAAGCACGCGGGCTGAGGGGCGCCAATGCCTGAAAATGGTGGACCACCTACAAGGCACGCCCCTGCAGAGAGGGCCAGTACCCTGAGCACTGCTAGCTCTTCCCTTGGCCGACTGTGTGGTCCTCCTATGCCCAACTATTTCACTGGGGTATGGCTAGTATGTTTAAGCCGTCTGTATATATATATATATATATATATATATATATATATATATATATATATATATATATATATATATATATATATATATATAGCAAAGAGCTAGGCGATCTTGCTCACTTGGGCGAGGCACGCCTCGGTTCAGAGGACACTGTTACCCCAATCTCCTTCCTAGACGTCGATAAGAAGGGAGACCCGTGGGAGATCCGAGGTAGCATCCCAGCCGAGATCTCATCAGGAACACTGATACGGTAGGACAATCAGCCATTACCAAGGCCAAGACTGTATACAACGGGATGGGCATCAAGGAGAGGGCGACGATGCGAGGTATGCTCGGAGTCTATGAGGCTGGAGCCATCAAGGTTATGGCTGAGTCCTATGCACAGGACATGGATACGGATCTCCTGAAACCATGGAGCTCATTCCGACAGGATGGAGAGAATCTTGAGATAGGCACCCTCAGTCTGAGCAGTATCACAGTCGACGGCCAAACAGGTGCAAGTGCTACCGCCAGCCTCCGGCTACCAGAGGTGAAGAAGTCAGGGTTCTTTAATTTGCCGTTTAAAACCACAGGATAGCCATGGCTTCCCATGCATGTATCATACAGATACTGGATGTACTAGACACTGTGGGTGCTGACACAGCCCCTCTACGCTATCTTCTCAGCTGCTGCTGGGATTTCATGCTTGACGCCTCCATCGCATCTTTCGTATCCGCCGGAGGTGCAGGATTCCCTGCTCTGCAGGCAAAAGAGCTGGTGCCGGAAGTACTGCCGTTTAGTCTCCCAGATATAGACGAGGTTACCGCCGACCAAGTGCTAACCATCCTCCGCACGCATGTATGTACCATTTGACAGTAGGCCGGCCGATGCTGGCCAGGTGGTGTTGATCATTGCCCCATCAGGACACGGGAAAAACATCTTGCTGCGGGTTCTCCTGGCCGAACATCTACACTCTCAATATATCCTTATGGTGTTTGACTCCGCCGCTGAGGCGGTTGACAGTAATGATCAATGGTACAATGGCCCAATCACCAAGATGCAGAACCTGCGAGCACTGATGGAGAAGCTGCTGGCAGCCCGACTGACAGAACCATTTTTTCTAGTTATCGATGACCCTGCAATGGACCAGAAGACAGTCACCTACCTCAGCAACATCACCAGGCGCATCCGGCACACAAAGATGACTGTCCTCATCCTCTTTCAGAAGTACACCCAAAGATCTCACCAGTTATCCACCACAATTCCCAGTTGTTATACTTCAGCTCCAAGTGTGGACGTTCCCGGCTCAAGACCATATACAACAGCCTAACTCTCAAGGAGACCGAAGGGGACTTCATCGCAGGTGTACAGAGGGCAGCTGAGCTGTACCGCATCAACTTCAGCAACAAGGAGACAGGTGAGCTGTCACACTTCAAGCCATACCTGGAAAAGGCGCAGACCTTCACCTACAAGCAAAATACAGCCAGGAAACTAGCTTGCTCTACGCGTCATCGCTGAGAGACTGAACGGAGACTCCAGCGGTCTCCACTGCAACTTTTTTTCATTCATCAGAAGGCTGCGCAGTCTCCACTACTTCGTCCATGGTCTCCGCTACTTCGTCCGTTGTTTCCCCTGCTTGAGGACCTTCATCCGCGGTCTCCGCTGCTACTTCGGCAGTTTTGTCAAGTCCGTACTGTCACCGAAACTCTACCCACTGGTCCGTGTCTAGGACTCTCTTCTTATGGAACACTTTGCCCATGCACGACGAGCTCTGATTTGCGAGCGGATTTGATGAGGTAGTCCTGGTAGTTATCTGGGAATTTCGGGCCAATCTTCTGCGACCTCTTTCGTTGAAGAAGTGCTCAACAGCCTCCTTGCGGCCAACAGTGAACACGTCCTGAGTACCTTCTGCATGACCGGTGCCATGGCTCTCCACTACAGCGTCACTGACCTCCTCCCTGAAGTAGTTATTTTCTCCAGACTGGAGGCTATCCAGCATATCTTGCTCTTCCTGGCTATGGAGGCTAAATACAACAGGCCACTTCCCGACTGTTAGTAAATCTTTGGAGTCGACCCTCGCCCTTTGGAGAGCTAGAATAACAGGACTGTTGGTTTGCTCCACAGGAGATAGGTCGAGTGTCCTGCCCTGGGTGCTAGCAAACTTGTGGTGGAGTATCCAAGTCAGTAGTTATTTTGTACTACGAGCTGGCGCTCTTCCTCTATGGTGGCCAGTATCTCCACATCAGATGGAGGTGTGACCTTGGCTCGCTCGTGGATAATGTTGATGTCTCGAAGCAGTCCTCGGACCCTGTCACAGTGGGACAGTGCACGCCGTGGCTGTCGTGCTGACTGTCGTGCCGACTTGTCATGCTGCCCATAGACAATCTGCTGGAGAACTTTACCAAAGATGGCAGCCGTTTAACTCCTCTATATACCCAGACCTTAAACATGCTGCAGTATGTGCAACATCCAGAGGGGGCCATTGAGCCCATGACATCACGCCGCACTGATCCTCTGACTGACGGTCATTCGACCCAGTATACACGATGAGAACCCATTGTCCGCTGCTGGGAAGTACATTGACTTTGCAATCTCGGCACAGATCCACTAGATCAAGAGCATGACACTCGAGTTCAAGCTTCAGAGCACAATAGAACAGATTCTGAACAGGTGGGTGATCATGCAGAGCAAAAGCACCGTGGAGTCCACCTATGTGAACGATGAGTACCGAGTCCTAGGTCCGCTGGCTCGTGGCCCAACGTTATATGTGAAGGGAAAGGGGTACTATGCTGTGGGTGCAATGAGGGGTTCACGGAATTCCAACTACGGGCAGGTGTCGAGAAACCCATAGCAGTTTCGCTTTTAACCCTCCACGAGAACACACACATGAATCAGGCTGCCATGCAGGATAGGCTGTTCCTCCGGGTGTACACTGTGCAGCTCGCAGATGCGACGATGAATGCTCCAAGACTTCATGTCTGGCATGATGCGAATGACCATGAGCTGAAGCAAACGGGTTCTAAACAGCGGATTGCTCATGTGGAGCGAGAACACCAGCAGGTCCAAGCCACAGCTAACCAATGGGTAGAGCTGCCATTGCATTGTGGTGCATCGGACTGTGTCGCTGTGGCGGTCCTGGTTCAGAAGGGAGGAGCCATCCAGCAGGTGGATAAGCTAGAGGACTTCAAGCTTGTGGTTGCTGGGACTAATGTTCTTGGTGAGGTATGTGAGCTGGCTGATTGTCAACTCTACAGACAGAAAACTAAGTCATATGCACTTCTGCGCCTAATCAGTGGAAGCGACGACCTCGAGTCGGCACTCCAGGACTGTCACCACCTCGGGGGCAGGGGCATCCCACCTAATCAGGGCAACCAGCTCAGCTTCACCATCGGAAACCTCATAGCTGGGACTCACTCATTAGGTGTGATGGTACTTTACTTTGGTTATGCTAGGGCATGCGTGTCGAACACATCAGGTATTCAGCTTGAGCGTGCATAGAGCACGACTCCTGTCGTCACCGCTGCAGCTGCCACCACTAATATAAACTCTGCTGTCTTCTGGCCTGTCGATGCTTCATAGTCGAGCGTTGGCACAGATATCTTTACAGCCTCATAGTACTCATCGAGACTCTCACCTGCCTCTTTGAGGCTCTGGTTGGCCTGATCTCAGAGTTGTCGTCGGCATGCCTCCCTCTGGCGCATATGCTCGAGTACTTTGGTGTACTCAAACCTCTCCTTATACAGCTTCTCCATCGCCTGGTTATGATGCTCACGCTCGACTTCTGCCACCTTCTTGTCGGCAAAGCTGAGTCCCCAGTTCGCGAAGGCAAACGCGCCCGCATTCAAGATTGCGGAGGCTATGCTATAGACTACAGTTTAAAGATACTATATAACTGCCCCAGCGACGGATCCCCAGAACGATGTATGAACCAGAGGCTGATCCAGTTGAGGATATAGATGACGAGGACTATGAGGAGGACTATGATGAGGAGGATGATTATGATGCATACGACTATGATGTAGCGGAGACTGCGGGTGAGTATGATAATGTAGAGCCTGAATCCCGCAAGCTAGTACACAGAGTGAAAGGAATCTATTGCACATACATAGAAGGTTTTATCGGTCCACTGGCAGCAGTTGGGGCTCTGATCACTCTGTTCACAATGAAGGCTGGCAAGACGGTCAGCAAGATCTCCAACAATGCTCTCCATGGGGTGGAGAAGATTTCTGAAGCTATACCCGCCATCGCCTCAGGAGTAGGTACGTTCTTCGGAGTCACAGGCCCTTGGCTACCATACGTTGCCATAGCGCTCGTGGCCATCTGTTCTGCTGAACATTTAAGCTGCACTATATAAGGCTGGCATCTCTGTACGACCTGGTCAAGTCCCATAACTTTCGATGGTTGGTCGATAAACTACTGTTCAGTGAGGATCCAGCAGAGATTAGACGCCAGTGTAAGGAGGTGTTTGAGGAGGTCTTCAGTGATGGTCGAATGAATGACGGCCGTCTGTTCGTCTGTTTAGAGTTCACCCAGGCCATGCATAACAGGACAGGAGTGGACGTCAGTGATGAAATCCGGGAGTTTATCAACAGTCTTTCATGAGGAACTCTACTATCAGCCTGGTGGATTTTACAGTGAGTCCCCTCAACTACTCGAGGCTACACGTCGCAAGGGCCACAACTTCACATTGGAGACAGTTAGACAGTGGCTCAGCCACCAGGCGATGTGGCAGATATACAGACCTCGTCCACAGCACATCAGACATGAGGAAACTGTCCCGAACAGAGTTCACCAGGCAGATGTTCTATTCCTTCCACATCCCTCGGTTGATCGTAAGACCTACAAGTATGCCCTCACCATCGTCGATGTCGCCAGCAGGTACAAGGCGGCAGTACCACTCACAGACATGTCAGCTGGCCAGGTGGCCCAGGCATTCCAGGGTGTCTACGAGTCTTCGGAAAATCCCCTCCAGTGTCCGGAATTGTTGCAGGTGGATGAGGGTAAGGAGTTCATAGGAGAGACTGCAGCCCTCATGCGGAAACACAGTGTGGCAGTTAAGCGAGGTGAGGTAGAGCATCACGGTTCCCAGGCTATCGTTGCACAGTGGAATCCGACACTGGCAGAGAGATTGTTCCCACACCAATATGCCCAAGAAATGGTCGCGCGGAGTGAACATTCTAGAGTATGGGTGAGAGGGCTGCCTGCTGTGGTGGAGAGATCCAATGCTGAGATTACTAGGCTAATTGGGAAGAAGCCGGTAGAGGCTATCAGACACTCTGCTGGTCACAGCTCTAGAGGAGCGACCAAGGGAGTGGAGTGCCTACCACCTGATGCTCTGGTTCGGTACCTGTATGCGCCTGGTGAACTGGAAGGGGGTCGACGGCGTGCAACAGCTCCTGACTGGTCGATAGATGTTCACAGGCTTGACAGGCATGTGGAGGTCGAGGGGCGGCCTACACTGTACTACCTGGCACGCCAGCACGGAGTGCCTAGGCGACCATTTGTCGTAGAAGAGCTTCTGCTAGTCCCTGAAGACACACATTTACCACCCCCTAGGGTACTAACATGATGCTCGATGGGCTCGGTATGGACCCCATCTGGCAGAACATGGCGCTTATCATAGTAAGCGGAGAGCCTGAGTTTTTCCTGTGCATACGTCACCATACCCTGTTTGCGCGTGCATATGCCTCGGTTTCTAGCTCCGTCCACCCCGCCATGTAGGACGCTGTAGAACCTCTGCCAAGAGGCCTCATTCTGCTGCTTTGACATTTCCTTAGCCGAGCACTTACTTGCAGCTGTGCTCTCAATGTAGTGGCATTTGGAGCAGAGAGCGATGCCACGAGATCCTTCGAACTCGAGCTTGAACAGTCCCGGAGTCTGTCCAGACCATTTGTCCCAACTAGCCAGTCCCGCTTATGAGCCTGGTATTCTTCTCGCATCTCAGGGAGAATGACGTCGTCGAGGTTGGAGGCTGCTTTAGCGGTATACGCAGAGTCAGTGTCCATCTGCAGGTACACAAAGCTGTCACGAGCTATGTAGCCATCGAGGAAGCCATAGTAGAACTCCAGCATTCACAGCTTCGCGAGCTCATAAATGGCTATCCCCACCTGGAAGGGCCTTCGAATTGTGATTCGAGGCTTGCGACTCTGAAGATCGTATGACTCACTGATCTCCTCGAGATCTTCGAACCATGCACTATGCAGGGGCTTTATTACCACGTGTTCATCCTTCGTAAAGCTGGTAATGCTATGCCATTCTAGGGCCTCGATGAGCTTCCCGTAGGCACTGTTGCTCATGAGTTTGAAGAGATCTGCCAAGAGCACTTTGCTCTTATCTACATCTCCCGAGTGGCGGGCCTCCGTAACATTCTCCATGAACCACTCAAATGGGTGCTAGTCTATGGTGCGGTATACAGCAGTGATCTCCAGGCAATATACCACTTGAGGGTCGTGGTGTACAGCAGCCGCTTCTTGCCAGAGAGGGCACCGACCAGCTTCTGGGTGATGGGTCACTTCCTCCCTGTTCGCCCTAGATATGCCAGCATCTCAGACGAGATTGCCTCTACCGGGATCTCGCGGTTATAGAAGAGAGGAGGCATTTTCTCGAACTTTGCCAACAGAGCCATGGGGACCTCTATATCCACCTCAGCAAACCCACACCAGCTGTCTGCTAGGAGAGCCTCCTTAAAGCTAGCTACCCCACTGGCCCCGGACCAATGGCGCACTTTCTACTTACCACATGGCATCTCTTTGGCCATCGTTGACAGGTACAGAGCATTTGCATCGTAGCCGAGTAGACGTTGGCAGACATGCTCACTCTGGCGGATTCGAGTCACACCAGCCTCGTGGTATCTGGTGAACACGATGCTGGGACCGCCAACAACAGCACCCTTCAGCATCTCGTAGGCTTCCTTGTCTTGTGAATAGAGGCTAACATCTGGCATGTGCTGAGTGGTTCCACGTACGAGGTACTGCAGTGACACACCTGGGAGACACACCGCGTCTTTGAGGATGTCTATTTCTCGTTCTGTGTAGAACTCCGGCATCCGCTCTAGGGCTTCGATGAATGGACTGACATCCAGGTTGTTGTAGTATCGCAGTCAGTCGGCGAATATCCGCATGCCATGCTCACTGAATGTCTGGTTACACTGTTCCCACTCTGTTCGCGTCAAGAGGTAGCCACCCTTGAGCTTAGATGTCCATGCTGAGTAGTCAGGAAGCCATGGATAGTTGAGCTTCTCAAACCATTCATACAGGAGCCAGCTCTTCTGCTGTGTACACCCATAAGCTTTGACCCATACCTCGTACGAGACTCCTGGGCCGAGGTAGTTCAGCACATCGAGAAACCGTAGCTCAGGTGTTATGAGGAACATGGTCTGACTAGCCTGCTTGGCGACTTTCACTGTGCCTGTACTGTCAGTCAGCTCATCGACAAAGTACATCTTGATGAGGTTCAGGTCATACCACCCAGAGTTGAACCCCAGTACAGGCACTTGGTCACACCACACCATAGTTGATCAGTCGCTGCTATCACTTTGGGAGCTTGTCATGTCTGTCGGTATGTACTGTGCCCTAACCCATGTCCAGATTAGATATGCTCGCCGTTGGATCACCAGCCTGAACTCTTTGATCAGTTCTTTGGGGTCAGGATTGCAGAGGTGAGTGGGCACCCAACTGACACAGAGATAGGTATGTGAGTACTCTCGATCGTGAGGGCCTCTGTAGGATGAGTCTTGATTCCATCTAGGAGTGCTTCGAAGTCGTAAACTATGAAGTGTGCGTATGGGACAGTCCGAACTCGTTTAGGGACGCTTGGACAGCGTTTAATACAGCACTCCCACTGTACCACAAGCAGGCAACCAGATGCTCTCAGCTTCTCCCCTCTCAGGACTGTCTTGCGGTATCTTTGTTTGGCATCCTCACCTCGCTGGTGTTGTGGGCACCCGTGCCCGTAACAGCCATGGAACTGGTAAATGGTGCTGGTGGTCGGATCATAACCATCTACGAGAGCCGCCTCGATCCAATGCCCGTCACCGTGACCACACTCTACATGGTGTATGTCTACACCTCTGTTTCTCGACTCATACCCGATCCAACAAGTAGCCGCTGAACTGGATGGTTGGGGCGGATAGAACGCTTTCTCATACACAGACTGTGGCGCCTCAACCTTCCCGCCAGGACACACGATTTTTGTTTTGCCACCTGTACAGTGGTCAGCGTGGCGTTGAAGATTGCATGCCTGTGTAAACCTCTGCTAACAGTGACTGCAGACTAGTGTATGTGCCAACTTGGGGATGTTCTTGATGTAGAAGGCGTGGTGGTCCCACACTCCGATGGTCATGGTGTCATGGTAGTGTGCCGCTTGCCTGATCATGTGCCAGGTGCCCTATTTGGTTGGCTCATACACGCGAATCCTGATGTTGGCGAAGAACTCTAACTTGTCCAGCTGATCCAGCGAGGTCTTGCGGACGTCAGGTACTGTCTTGCCGTAGAACTGTGTGCCTAGCTCTCGTGCAGGAGCTGTACTTCTATCAGCTCTCGCTCCTCGGTGGACTGCTAGACATCTCCAGAGACAGACGTTGTCGCTGTAGGTGTCGAGGACAGTCATACTCTTCTTCTGTCGTAGCCAGTCTGGGAGGGGGCCTCTCCTAAGCAGAGGTTTGCCGTCGATGACAGCCCTGACCTCAACGTTGATTGATTGAACGAAAGCCCACTTGGTGTTGGGTCGATCGATATTGTCTGTGTCGAGGCGGGCTTGCTCTCTTGCTTCAACCCAGTCCTGAGCTGCTCCTATCGTGTTCAGCCATGGGCTCCCTGGATCATTCTTGTGGAAGAGCAGCACCCTACCATCTTCGATGTGACGGATGCGATAGGTATGGGTGTAGCGGAGGTAGAAGGCGTTCTGGACAGTCTGCTGAATCTTTTGCATGATCTGGCCTGTGAGGTCTCCTTCTAGACCTCTGAAGAATGTCCAGCGTACTGACCGGCGTCCTCTACCCTATGTCTCCCTTTCGCCGAGACGCTGGTCGAGAATGTGTTCGCCTTCTCGCCTCATGCTCCGGGATAAGGGTTCAGACCTCGGCCCCCTTATGCTCCGGACTGGGATCAGACCTCGGCATTGCTTAACGATCCTGTGTTTGAGAGTTACGCGCTCCAGTAGATGGGCCTCCATCCGCCTCGCTACAGTCTTGGCTCGCCAGCTAGCAGTCACCTCCTCGTCCAACTGACGATGCTCACGTATCCACTGCGCTTTCTTGTGGGGATTCCAAAGATCCTCTTTGGTAAGCGCTGGAAACCTTCCCGTATTCATTGCTCAGGAGAGTCGCTTCTACCACTCCTCGGCACGGACATGTCCGATCATCTGGAGCAGGTTGGCTTTCTTGGCCTTAGAGTAGCCTCTAAGGCCGAATTGCTTTGCGATAGCGCGAATCTGTGCAACAGTACTCATGGTGTATATCCCTGTGGATGCCTGTCTCTAAATGGGCGTTTAGACCCTATTATGTGTGGCGATCAGTACCTGTGGATGCCTGTCTGGGCGTTCAGACCTAGTATGTGTGGTGCTGGCGATCGGTACCTGAGGGTGTATGCCTGTCTCTAAGTGGGCGTTCAGACCCTATTATGTGTGGGTGGATGCCTGTATGGGCGTTCAGACCCTATTATGGGTGGTGTATATATAATAATAATAATAATAATAATAATAATATTTTCTTTTCTTTTTCTTTTCTCTTTGCCCCGCAGCCTCTGAGAAGAGTTTGTCGTCTTGAGGGAAGCAGACATCAACGTTATGCGAGGAGAGCCAGATGGAACAACAACAACAGCAACAACAACAACAACAACAACAACAACAACAACAACAACAACAACAACAACAATAATAATAATAATAATAATAATAATAATAATAATAATAATAATAACAATAATAATAATGGTTAAAAGTGGCAGGGTTTGTAATGTCGCAATGATTTCTTTGTTAATATGATTAATATAAGGTTTTCAACTGTCATATAAATACTCGGCCGCGCTCTTAAGCGAAAGATCTGCGAGCGCATAGCTGTCAAGACAAGACACGCGCACTAAGTCTGTAGCTTGTCTTGTAAGCTAAGTACGCGCATACCTCAAATCGTTTATTGGAAAAAGATAACGTCACTGATCTAGAATGTCCGTGTGAAAGGAAACCAAACTTCAAAGAGGTATTAACTGTCTTACTACTGTAAGCCACCTGATACTAATTTCAATGAGAAAAGATTCTTGACTTGCTGAATATTTTTAAGACAATTCGACTGAAAGTTGTTGATGGCTTAGCCCCCAGCAGTTTTTGGTCGGGTTGTTTTCGGGATATTTAGCGGTCCAGGGATATAACCCCTGAAAATGTCATCTAAATAAACCAGCATTCAGACGGCTAATATAGTTAGGAATTGTAATTATGTAGGCCTATGTCTTTCTTATATCATTTGAATCTGAACAACACCCGCAAAGAAAAATAGCCAACGAACCTTAGAATTGAAGATATTATCTTTATATTATGAGTATTTTGGTACTAATTTGACCGGCGACTGTTGGTGTCTGAGGTATCATCAGCTTTCGGTCAAAATATTATTAAAATATGCAGCATCTTACCTGTATAGTTTGCATTCAAACTATAATAATGGGACTTCAGTGTTAAAATGTGTAGGTCATATTTACTGCAATGCAAATACAGTGGGTGTGAGTGCGTGCGTGCGTTCGTTCGTTCGTTCGTGCGTGGGTGCGTGCGTGCGTGCGTGCGTGTGTGCGTGCGTGCATGCGTGCGTGTTTGCGTGCGTGCGTGCGTGTGTGTGTACGCGTTTACGTATGCGCGCGCGTATTTATGAGCGTGGCTGGGTAGGTGCGTACGTATGCTCTTACACGTGTGAGTGTGAGGTCACAGCCATGCTTTAGTGAGTTTGACAGACCAGCAAACAGACACACGGACAGACAAACGGTCAACTGACTAATCGACTTATAATAGCTGTGAGGCACAATCAAAATAATAATAATAATAATAATAATAATAATAATAATAATAATAATAATAATAATAACGACGACAGTAGCATTACGTTTACTGTTCACATTGTTATGATCTGTCTGTATTTGTGTACATAAATGTAACATTTTGTATATATCTATATATATATCTATATATATATATATCTATATATATATATATATATATATATATATATATATATATATATATATATATATATATATATATATATATATATATATATATATATATATATATCTATATATATATATATATATATATATATATATATATATATATATATATATATATATATATATATAGATATATATATATATATATCTATATATATATATATATATATATATATATATATATATATATATATATATATATATATATATATATATATATATATATATATATATATATATATATATATATATATATATATATATATATATATATAAGGATTTGCCGGCCGAATGTATACCGGCCAGTGCAAATCGGTAAATTGGAACAATGAACAGAGAAAATCGGCTGAATTTTCTAGTACGGTCGTCGTGGCATGACTTGTCACATGCTCTCTCTCTCTCTCTCTCTCTCTCCCTCCCTCCCTCCCTCCCTCCCTCCCCCCCCTCCCTCCCTCCCTCCCTCTCTCTCTCTCTCTCTCTCTCTCTCTCTGTGTCTCAATGCTATCTATGAAAAACGTCCCATTTACCCCATAGAGAAATCATGCAGTAACAGTAGTAGTGGTAGTAGTAGTAGTAGTAGTAGTAGTAGTAGTAGTAGTAGTAGTAGTAGTAGTAGTAGTAGTAGTAGTAGTAGTAGTAGTAGTAGTAGTAGTAGTAGTAGTGGTAGTAGTCGTCATTGAAGTCGGACTGATTTGACTCTGCTATTAACGTCGATTTAAGACGAATTCTACTACGGTTCTTTATAAGTGTATATACGTTGATTTTGTTGTATTTATTTTGGGAAATGTTGATGTTGAAGGTCGTATTTTACGGCGAAGTCTTGCAAACGTGTTGCTCGCGTCTTTCAAAGTCTTAAGCCTGGTTTTCACATTCGCTAAGCTGAGGCTAAGCTAAAGCTAAGCTGAGCGATAGGAAAAATCGTACATATGTATTCCTAACAGCCTGTTCCCACATGCGCTAAGCTGAACCGATACAAAACGATAAAACACGCGCGTATATTTTGGAAACGACCCTGCACGATTATTTCTCACTTCGCCCGTGATCAGTCACTCTGACATGCCTGAGTTTTCCTGGTTTGATTTAGTTCATTGCATGTCCGTATTGAAAGCAGCATGTCTCAAGTAGAAGAAAAATTAATATTAGAAGTTGCAAAGTATAATGCCACAAATAGGCACTACAAAGATTCCGAGCGAAGAAGCAACATATGGAAAGCTATTGGCAACGCTCTTGAGCGACCAGGTATCATAAATGCATATAATGTCATAAATGCATAAATATTAAAAAATTGTATAAGCATGTTGTTTGCCCATGTTGTTGACGACAACGACACGGGGAAGCAAGAAAGGAGCTTACAGAGAGGAAGAGGAGGAGGATCTGGAGGAGGATGGAATGGGACGTGGATGATGGCAGTGAGGAGGGGAAGAGAGGAAGAGGAGGTGGAGGGAGTGAAGGCGGGGACGGGGAGAGGATGATGGTGGGGGAGGGGGGCTATATACTGCAAGAACAGTGTTTGCGTGTTATGGGAAACATTTAATTGTTGCTGACAATTCACCCTCACTCACACACACATACGAATACAAGCAGCTGCTGCTGCTGCTTCTACAACTACTACTGCTACTATTACTACTACTACTACTACTACTACTACTACTACTACTACTACTACTACTACTACTACTCCTACTACTACTCCTACTACTACTACTACTACTACTACTAGTAGTACTACTACTACTACTACTACTACTACTACTACTACTACTACTACTACTACTACTACTACTACTACTACTACTACTACTACTACTACAATCTCCTCATAGATAGTAATATAGCCTACCCGTCAATTTATGCGTGCGTGCGTGCGTGCGTGCGTGCGTGCGTGCGTGCGTGCGTGCGTGCGTGCGTGCGTGCGTGCGTGCGTGCGTGCGTGCGTGCGTGCGTGCGTGCGTGCGTGCGTGCGTGCGTGCCGCGCTAGCAATGTCTTGTTATTTTGTCGAATTCACTGATCTGTTGAATTTTCTGCTATGTACTGGTTCTACAGAATGTTATACAACAAGATCACGTACACTGTCACTAAACAATTCCTCTTCGCACAATTTCCGTTTGCCAGGTAACCTCACCTGCTGCAGAGACAAAATAGTCTTTAATCCTATCACGGAGTTTGTATGCGCCATCAGAAGCACGGGTCCCAGCTAGATGACCTAAGTTTTGCATAGCACCTGCATCAATCTCCTCATCTCCTCGTTCTGCATGTGCATACATTGGCCCTGTATCTCAACAGACGCTGATTGAATGAAAATCACGCTAATGTCAGGACAGTCGTCTCGCGCGTGACATTTCACGCACGATAATTTTACGCTCAGCTTAGCCTCAGCTTAGCGAATGTGAAAACCGGGCTTTAGTCATGTTCTCATCATAACCGACAGGCTGCCAACTCACAGTGTAGCTTTAAAAATGCAACAACATATTTATCAAATTGTAGACTATTCTTCTGATTTGGCCATTCGTGTTAAACTGTGATAGACACCAATCTCATATTTATAAAATATGTATTGAACTAATATTTGTAGATTTATTAACGATGGCACACATAGACGGGTGTGAGTGTTCAGTGTTACATGTTCATCTGCCAATTGGACATATGTTAGTCTGTAACACAGTTAGACAATCTGTCCGTCTGCTAGTAGACGTATCAGTAATACACGTGTAACAACAGAAGGTTATGCAGTCGAATATGCAAATGACTGTAACACGAAGGCGTTAAAATGTGTTCAAGAAAATTACAACTTTCAAAATATAAAATGTCCATTTGCTGACCAATGGAAGCATATTTTATAAGGTTTTGTAATCAAATGACTGCATGGATCGGGTATCGAGCCAGTCATTCCGGTGGAAATTTTAAAAAATACACTTCTCAAATCGACATTTCTTAAGACCATTGTAAAAGTCGTTTGGGTCCGGATTGGTTGTTAAAGCTTATTAAGCACAAGATAGATTCTCAGTTTTCATTCGGAATACAGGAATACACTTCTCAGCGCATCTAATTTTCATAATGTTCCCTGGACCACCCACCTCCACCCCACCCCTGACTCCCACATTCTAGACCCACCCAAATGGGCTCTCGCACATTGTCTTATTGTATGACTTGCCCTGGTTGCGCCATATGTCATGAATAATATTTTGGTATAAATGCTTACCAGACAGTTCGATATTTGAACCCAGCGTGTCCCAGATGTGTTCAACAACATCCCGATTTGAAGAACCGCGTGGTCGCGCACATACTCAATCACTTTCTCCCTGATCTCATCCGATGTCCAATACATTTTCCACGTGTGGTACAATGGAATGCATAGACCTATAGATAATAAAACACAGGCAGCACGTGCAGCGGCCTCGTTCTTGTCTCCGCGACGTGGCGTTTGTGCATGAAAAGTGTACAGAATTTAACTTTTGCGGCGGGCCGTACGTTACTGTCTGCGATGAAGCGATATGGTCGCGATGACTTGAGTTGTCGCCGCGTTATGCTGCGTTACCTCTGCGATGACGCCCCGTTGACGCAAGTCGTCGTGTCGCCAACTATATATTGAGCGCCGCGTCGGTTAGTGAAAACGCCTTTTATGTTGGTTGCCTTTGAGAACTCCTGGCCGTCGTTTTATGCAATCGCCCGGCCTCTGTTTGTACAGCCGGCTCACTGGCGTTGCTCAGTTCACCCGTGTGTACATTGCGTTTGCGTTTGCGTCGCGTTAGATTCGTAAAACGCATAGCAGAAACACAGCTAGTGGGGTGGTATAGTTCCGAGATATGACCAATCATAAATCATGCTAAAGCACGTGTATCGTTTTATTTTGCACGCTTAAAATGGTAGTCACTCGAAGAACTAGGAAATTTAGAAATGCAATTCTAATGCATAATATGATTGTTATGGAAGCTGTAGTTTATGATCGTATAAGAAGTCGGCGCCGACGATCAATGTATATACGTGCCATTCTACAGCAACGGGTACGTCAAGGCGAATATAGACATTTAATTCACGAGATGCAACTTGCTGATCCAGAGTACCACTGGCAGTACTTTCGTGTGTTTGCAGCCAATATGGAATACCTGCTCCAAAGAACCGGGCCAAAGTTAAAGCACAAACCTAACCACAGATGGCCTATAGGCACAGGTGAACGCCTGTCACTAACTATAAGGTATGTAATCTATACTTAGCATTCCCAAATGATTTGCGAACATCGAACTTCAGTGTCAACTGTTGGGTTGTGACGCCATTGTATGCAGAAGGCATCATTTTTCTGTAAATTGGGGACATGGTTCTATCTATTCATAAGTCCTAATACATGTATTTGGTCTGAGATGAACCGTTCTCGTGATATATGTCATATTATACTCGATTGGTGGTCATCTTGGCGCCCATCTTAAATTTAACATGTTCCAGTAAATATATTTTATTAGATTTATATACATCATTTCTAAATATACCAAGGAAATGTGGTTTCATTGCTGTTGCAATTAGTGGTGAGTCAACCCTTAATGTGACCTAGATATTGGACCTTTTGAACTCACTGTATAAGCAATCCTCCCCATTCACTATATGAATGTATGTGCCAAATTAGGTGATACTATCTTCTTGAATTCTAGTAATATGCGGTTGACAATAACGCATACACGCACGCCCACTCGTACGCACGCTCGATCTCACGCGCACACGCTCACCAGCTCACCAGCTCGCTATCACGCACGCACACACGAGCGCTCTTACGCACACACGCTCAGTAGCTCGCTCGCTCGCGCGTGCGTACGCATGCACTTCGTTGCAATAATAATAATATCTTTTTTATTCCATAGGTATTTAGCAACAGGAAATAGCCAGGTTTCCATTTCCTGGGGATATAGAGTAGGCTGGAAAACAGTGTGCAACATCATCTAGGAAACATGTGATACCATATGGGAAGAATTGCAAAATGATGTCCTTAAACCACCAACGACAGAATTGGAATGGCTCCGAATTGCTGATGGATTCGATCAACAATGGCAATATCCTCATTGCATAGGGGCGATAGATGGAATGCACGTCACAATTAAGGCACCCACAAATTCTGGAAGTCTTTTCTATAATTACAAAAAATCATTCAGTATCGTCTTGATGGCAGTCTGTGATGCTCACTACTGCTTCACTCTCATCGACATTGGCACCCCTAGCCGCCATAGTGACGGAGGAACATTTGGAAATTCATTATTTGGCCAAGAATTAGAAAATGGCACTAAAAATGTCCCTGGCCCGGATGTCGTAGCAGCATTTCCTGACAGAATGCCGCATGTGTTGGTTGGTGACGAAGCCTTCCCCTTAAAGGGGCATTTGATGAGACCCTACCCACGTCGTGATTTGGAAATAATCGTTCAGAAAGTATACAACTACAGGCTATCTCGTGCCCGACGTGTCATCGAAAATGCATTTGGCATTCGTATGTGCCGGTGGCAGATATTTTTGAAACCCATATATGCTGATCCAAAGAAGGTTATCAGCATCACCAAAGCAACATCATGCCTCCACAACTTTCTTCAAAGAAGAAACAAACAACTTCTTCCAGGACAACGGCGCTACTGCCCCCAAAGAGTTAGTCGACCGCGAACAATGTGATGGTGAGATAATTCCCGGCCAGTGGCGTATTACATGTGAAAACAGTAATGGACTGGTTCCAGTTAGGCGTGTGGGAACGAATACGTATACAAATGATGTGTTTGAAATACGCAGTGTTTGCAAATTATTTTGTATCTGAAGCTGGATAATTATCGTGGAAGTATGCCTATGTTAATCGCGCTACATAAGGGCATTGCAATTTAAGTTAAATAACACATGAAGATATATGAATGCTAATAACTGATACTTCATTTAATTGCTTTATTTAATTGCAGTGGAATTCATCGTATGTGTTTAACAAACTCATATATCCAACTTGTGATACCATTGAAACGGGAAATGTGTCCTTGAACTTGATTCTGAGGAGGCCGGATGCGAACACATAAGAGATTGATCTCCACTAGCAGTAAATTGTACGTCATAAAAGACTTGCTCAATTTTGATTTTGGCAAGTTGTCTTTTGCGCGGTGTTAATGTTCGCAACATTGCTGCTACGTGGTTTCCATACGAAGCGTCTGCGTCATCATCATCAGCAGTAGCATATTCCAGGGCACTGCGGTACATTTTCTGATTGCAGAAATAACATCGGTAGATTCCTTTGCTCCGGACTTATTCATTTTTTTATACTGTGTATATGTACCTACGGAATTTTTGGTTGCTGTATCAACAGCGATTTGACCTCGATGCTCATCACCGGGTTCTGTCTGTGTTTCAGGATAGCCTTCTCAATCTTTGTCAAGCTTCGTATCTTTGGTTTGCTCTTTGTCCGGCTCGTCACACCGTCCCATTTCAACTGCTACATCATCATCAGCATCGGCATCTCCATTACTAGTATCATCATCATCATCATCATCATCATCATCACTTTCGTCAGTTTCTTTAACAGGCCTCTTCAGATTACTGCATGTTTGGTAAACGAAACCACATTAGTAAGTTTCAGTGGTAATCAATGATTATTTCCGGAAAGTAATTTTATGTTTTGAGGCCTTCCAAACTAAAATCTTTTTATCCCACTAGCTATACCAAACTGATTTTGATATGTTGTATATCAGGCCCATAAGGGGACAACTGAGCAATTTGTCGATTAAATTATTTCAAACACGATATCAAAGATTTTAAATTAAAAATAATCATATAAGTATGGTGTGGAATATTATGAAACAAACACGACTGCTGGAACCTGTTGTTTCCACAGTTGTCAAGAGTTTAATTAATTAGTTTCGAAATATTTAACAGAATATGTATTAAATGTGGGTGATTTATCGTACATACTGCCGTTAGGAAAGAAAGACTGGTTCGCCAATGGGCATTAGTAGTAGTAGTAGTAGTAGTAGTAGTAGTAGTAGTAGTAGTAGTAGTGGTGGTGGTGGTAGTAGTAGTAGTGATAGTAGTAGTAGTAGCACCAGTAGTAGTAGTAGTAGTAGTAGTAGTAGTAGTAGTAGTAGTAGTAGTAGTAGTAGTAGTAGTAGTAGTAGTAGTAGGATGAGGAGGAGGAGGAGGAAGAGGAGGAGGAGGGGGAGGAGCAGCAGTAGCAGCAGCAGCAGCAAGATTTGTAATGATACTACTACTGCTGCTGCTGCTGCTACTGCTGCTGCTGCTGCTGCTACTACTACTACTACTACTACTACTACTACTACTATTATTACTACTACTGCTGCTGCTGCTACTGCTGCCGCTGTTCCTGTTTCTGTTGTTGCTGCTGCTGCTGCCCCCCCCCACCCGCCATTACTGCTGCTATTTTGTACCGAGGTTACAGTGATTCACACCAATGGAGGGATCTATTTCTAGCTAAGCTCCGCGTGTTTTATGCATGTGTTAGAATTGATTTGCTATCCAGCATTCTTAGTATCTCAATTTCAGAATAACTATACTTATAAGACGTTACATATTTTGAAACTAATGTTATTGGGAGATGGTGTCGCCACCTGCAGCAACAGCATCCAGTCAAATTAGTTTCAAAATAGTCAACTAAATGTTTATTAAGTCATAAAGAGAGACAATTCAGACAGTTCGTGTCGGACTATTTGCTTATTTCGTGTCGGATCTACTCATCAGATTGTCGCGTCAGCTAACCAGGGGTTTATTGTATCTATGACTTCAGATACTCATTTAGGGCGTTACATCTTATATGTTACTAACGGCCCATAATCGACGTAATTCTGCAGAAATCCCATTTGATCAAGAAACTTCCACTTTTTAATGTTCTTGGCCTGACTTCCACTTTAGCTGCAGTTGATCTTCTTTCCCTGTACCCGATAACCATCTTTGAGGGTTTTCCATAATGCCTTTGCCTGAAAAGAATAAAGCGGATCCATATCAATAGAGCATGCCCCTACTAAAGTTGAATACATGGCCTTTAATATTGCAATACCTTTGAGTCAAACAATTTTTTTACAAATAATTCAGCACGTTCATATCAATCCATGTCGAAACCACTCATCATTGTAATGACACTCGATATAGAGTATATCTCCCCCACATTTCTGTGCATCACACTTTCAGTTCGCATAGAACATCTTGATAGATTTATGTTCTAGGTTGATCTAAATTTAAGGTTTTTAAAATCTAAAATATAATATTGTAATGAGTGGGATATGGACATTGATCTGTATCTGGACCAGGATCTAAATTCATAGCCGGATTATATGTATCAGCAGCAAGTTCCAATCAAACTATATTTTCGGATATCCTACTCGGAGACAGACGACAGACAACAGACAGACAGGCAGACCGACAGACAGACAGACAGACAGACGTGAATATATAACATCCGTCAATCTTTGCGGGCAAAGCATAGCTTGTAAAAGCATACCATTTGACCCAGAATCACAATTTCAGTACAGATAGCCAGTTGAATATTTTGAGAAGATATTGCCGTAATAGCACAGCCCTCATCTCAATTCACCTTTCCAGAGTACCCGCCCATGATATGACGTCATAATGAACTGCGCGATGTGTAGAATGACATCATAATGAAGGACGTCATAAATGATGTCGATAAGTACGTCATGAACGCATATTTGAAGACGATCTATGCGTTGTTGTACAAATTGTTTGCTTTTACTCTTTAATAAACATTCTGTTGACTATTTTGAAACTAATTAGACTGGGCGCTGTTGCTGCCATAGGCAGCAACAGCACCCAGTCAAATTAGTCACAAAATAGTCAACAGCTTCCCTGTATAACTTTCAGGAAATTGATAGCTAGGGCATTCGGGGATCGATCAATCCCAACACGGCGAAGTGTGGTGGAGCTGAGCTAGTGATGGGCGGGCATAGCTAAAAATGGAAAGGTCCATTAGTTCCAGAATATTCATTCTTTATTGCAATGCCAATGAATTTTGGTATTCGAGATCCTGTGTTCAAAGGGTTAATAATTAAATGCATAAACTGCTTACCTGTCAACTCTATGTCGATCCAATTCACTCCCACAGAGTGGCAATAACATCTTTATCGCAATGCTCCGAATGTGTGGGATTATATACAGCTTCCTTCTCGCGAACAAATTCAATTAGCTTTTCTCGCAGTTGGTCATTAACACGTGCCATATTTCAAGCGTGGGGTAGAATTGACTTCCTATGTATTAAAGTTTACCAGCAGGTACATTAACCTCGTTCTGATCTCTGCGGCATTGCGTTTCTGCATGAAAAGTTAAACAAAGTTTAACTTTATCGCAGACAAAGCGTTACCGCTTGCGGTGAAGCGATATGGTCGCGATGGCATGCGTTGTTTTTGCGTTATGTTGTGTTTCCTCAGCGATGACGCAGCGTTGACGCAAATACATCGTGTCGCCAACTATACATTGGGCTTATATATTAGCGTGGCCTACATGCAAACGCCCCGTTTTAAAGGTGGTCTGGCACGCTGCTGTTATTAGAAATGTCATCAAAATATAAACGGACATTAAGTGTGACAATAACAACAAGAGGGTGGGACGTATCAGCCATAGACGTTTATCATGGCTTAAAGGATATCGTCGGCGCTGGCTCTACATGGTGTTAAACGGACTAATTTATATTAGTCGTAATATCTGGAATAACACCTTAGCCAATGAACAGGCAAAAGAGAAGATTTTAGGAAACGATTTGACTATTAAGGGAGATGTCTGTGGCATTGAGGAAATTGATAGCGATAAAATGGTAGTGAAGACTAAAGCGCCTTTGGAGTTCCCTAATGAGCGGCTAACATCTGAGCTCAGCCAGTATGGGAAGATTCTGAAGGTAGGAAGAGAGACCTATCGATTTGATAGGATGCTAGAGACTGGAGTTAGGCTAGTTTATTTCGAGAATGTGGATAAGCCCTTACCTAATAAAGTGTCAATTGATGATATTTTCATCCTTCCCTTATGGTACAGGGGGCAAGTTAAGGAATGCCGCATTTGTTCAAGTACTACCCATCCAGCAGGATATTGTCCTCAGAAAAACAAGTGCCACCGATGACAGCATCAATTCCAGTTGCTGCTGATGTGCATTTACCACCAACGCCGTGTATAGCGATAGCAAGAACTGAGCCTAATGATGAAATATAAATTTTAGAAGGGATTAGTCACATTGAGTTTTCTCAGTTGGAAAGTTTGGGACGTTGGCAAAGTAAATTTAGGTCACAATTGACGGAAGAAGAGGATTTTTCCTCCACTTCCTCTAAATCAAATATCGGGCTTATGTAGCATTAACCACAGCCCTGACAAAGGCAAAATAGGTAGAGGTATTCCAATGAGGGATACCCCTATTAATAATGGCGCTGGAGGAATTAAACATCACCAAATTGATTCCGGATCGGAGAGTGATGTAGAAGAAGAGGATATCGAGGATGACAATATGTCATTGGCCGGGTCTGAATATCCTGTCACTTCACATATGACCAATGAAATGGTCATGTTTCGTTCAGATGATGGTGAAAAGCTCGTGCCCTATATAACAGCGAAAGGGGTACACTATAGACATCTAAGGTGCGATTCTGATGCTGCCAAGTACCGACATTTGAAAATTGTTCAGCTGAATAATCATGATTTTAACAGTAAGCTGGGTAAATGGGCTAAACACGAAATAATGGCAGGAAAAAACCCAAAATCCAATTAGATTTGCCATTGTAGCGGCGTTGTATATTACCCTTCTAATTATGATCAGTAGCACTTTAAATTGCATGGGTTTGAATACAGAATTAAAGCAAAGGTCTTTGTTGCAAGAACTTGAAAGGCAAAACACAGATATAGCATTGCTTCAAGAAACTAAAATATACAATCCAGAAGTTTATAATTCGTTTAAAGAGTTCTTCAAAGGCGAATTGTACTTTTCGTTGACAACAGACAATAGTGCAGGATTTGCCATTCTTATTCTCCCCAGGTGCCTTAAATATGCTAATGTCATATCGGCATCAACTGATACAAATGGGCGTTAGATTAAAATATCGATAACTATATCTGACTCAGTTTTAAATATTATGTGTATCTATGCGCCAGACATACATGGTCCTTGTCGTGCCTTTCTACACAGTTTTTCAACTAATATACATGGGGGACTGAAAATCTAGTCCTAGGTGGTGATTTTAATTGTATTTTAGATTTTAATAAAGATAGACGGTCTTCGGATGTTTATACTGACACATCCCACATTGAGTTGAAACAGCTGTGTGATCGAGAATGTTTATTCGACAGATATCGGCTGTTGAATCCTGATGGAAAGCAGTTCACATAGTGTTCAGCTGATGGGCACTTTGCCTCAAGATTAGATAGGATTTATTTGCAGGAGTCTTTTAAAGGCAAACTAACTCGGACAACAACTGTGCCTGTAGCATTTTCAGATCATAATATGCTAAGTATTACCTTGTATTAAGCAAGGAAGTGGATATTGGAAATTTAACAAATCACTCCTTCATGGTCTTAAATAGTAACGTGTCCAAAACTTTTGGCAATACTGGCTCGGAAAAAGAGACATATGAAAATAATTAAATTCAATGATGGGAGGAGGGAAAAATAATCTGGCTCGTATTTCATGACAGCATGCTAATAAATTAGCACGAGGTAGACGAAAACACAGGAAAGCCTTGGATAAACCTTTATTACGAACCTCCAATAAGGTAAATAACGGAGAGGAAGGCTATGGTGATCCTTTAATACAAACAAAGAACAAAATAAATGAGTTAGATACGAATATGTTTGAAGGTGCCAAAATTCGTTCACGAGCTCAGGTGCAAGCTAATGGTGAAAACCTCATAAAGTTTTTCTGCAGTTTGGAAAAGGATAGGGAAATAGGAAAAATTATTAGACGTGTAAAATCAAATGATGGTGTAAATCTTGATTCAACAGCTGATATAACAAGAGCTATTCATCATTTTTATCAATGTCTCTATTCCTCTTAAGGATGTGATGCTGCTTCAAATGCAAATGTTTTAGGTAACATCAAGAAAACGTTGCATGATTCATGCCGTTTAATGTGTGATCAATGTTTAACATTAAAAGATTTAGCTGAAGCCTTACATGGTATGAAAACAGGCAAAACTCCTGGATGTGATGGCCATACAGCAGAATCTTATAGCACATTCTGGAGTATACTGGAGCCATGATTGCTGCAGGTCGTACATGAAATTTGGAACTTGCCAAACTACCACGTTTCATGTCTCAGGCATACGTTCGAATACTTTATAAGAAAGGTGAAAGGGAAGATTCGAGAAATTACCGATTAATATCTCTACTGTGCGTGGATTATAAAATAACTTCAAGAGCCCTGTCACTAAAACTAAGCAGAGTATTGGAGGAAGTGATTGACCCTGATCATACCTGTGGTATTCCAGGCAGAAGCATTTTAACAAATGTCTTTCTTATATGGGATTTAATTAATTTAGTGGAGAAGACAAAATACCAGCAGCAATCATTAGTCTTGATAACGATAAGGCATTTGATAGTCTAGAGTGGGATTTTCTATTTAAGTCTTTACGTTGTATTGGCTTAGGAGAAAATTTTGCCAAATGGGTCATGATATTGAATGCTAATATAAGTAGTCGATATTTGGTCAATAATCATTTAACTAACCCTATAATTTTGAAGCGTGGCATGTGCTTGCCATGGAGTCATTTGGGGCAACAATACATGAAGATAAAACATACAAAGGAATTGACATACCAGGTATTGTAAGACCCTTGAAGGTTTCACAATATGCTGATGATACCACAGTATTCATAGGAAATAATTATGATTTTAGTCGCCTAGAAAGTCCATTTCCAGATTTCCAGTTGCAAGTATCTTCTTTTCAATTACACCACCCACTAATATTCGGAGGATTCCTGTGGTATATCAAAACTTACGCAAGGGATTAAGTATGTTTTCTAAAACCGATCCATCGCCATTGGCATGGGGAGATGCTTTAAACCAACAATTGTGGAAATGATAACATTACTGTATCCAATAGATAACTTTATTTCTCATCATTAGAAACTAAAGAGATCCAGCACGTAGCAGATGTAATTACACCAGATGCACGAGCGTGGGTTTCCAGGCAGACCCTATCATAGAAATTAAGCTGAGAACCATCGACGCTCAGAGACTTTTAATTCAAATTAGGAAGCCAATTCCTCTGGATTGGTTTAAATCACAAAATTCCACTAGCAAATAGGAAATAATGCCACCCATCTTGTTTTACGATGAAAATGTATTCAAATGCCATATGAGTTCCCATGACTGGTATACAGTTCTGATATAAAAACACGCTAAAATACCAAAAGCTGTTGCTGTTTGGAATGACATATGTTATAAACCCTGTCAATTGAAAATTGTCTGGAAAAATTTACATCTGCCCTCCATATGAGGAGGAGGAGGAGGAGGAGGAGGAGGGGAAGGAGCAGCAGCAGCAGCAACAGCAGCAGCAACAGCAGCAGCAGCAGCAAGATTTGTAATGATACTACTACTACTACATTTTATTTTTCTTTTTTTTGAAAATCCGACACTGACGCAGTCGGATACACTTCCCGGAGGAACTCCTTTAAAAAGGCTTGCAAACCCCCATAAAAAATCAGTTGAAATAGGAGGCTTTATTAATAGAATAACAATACAAACCTAACATGTCAAAACAGTGCAAGCTAAAATACTCTATTATCATATACCACAACCGTGGCATAACTACATAGAAAACATAATTAATAAAGAGCTGATAACATAATATAATTCAACAAAGACATTGCTATTTGCACACCGTGTAGTAGTAGGCCCAAATGGCGAGCATAGCTAACCAACAAGTGGTAAAGCCACTCATCAATAATTAGCAGTAAGCTACTGCTAATCATTGATGCCATTGAGCCAATTCATGACCGGCAGGCTAAGTAGATCATATGTAGTTTAACGTAGCACACTGTATAGTAGTAGGGCCAAATGGCGAGTGCAGCTCACCAACAAGTGGCGAGGTGACTCGTCAATTAGTAACAAAAAGTCACTCATTGACGCCAGTTAGCCGATTATTAAATACCCAATGGACGTAGTAGCCTTTATATAATATAATGCACAAAGCAAACGTATACAAACTATGACTAGTTAGATGGCGTTCTGGGTTCACATTCTAAATTTACTTCATTGTATGTTTTTGCAAATTACCCTGGAACAAATACACCTACAGTAAATATTTACAACAGGAAGCTAATTGTTAACTTGAAAATCGGATCACCTCCAGAATATTGACATAATGCTCATTTGATATTTAAATATTCTTATCCCAAGGTTAGGATATTCGTCAAGTTTAGAGTCTCCTAAGGCATTACAATTTTAAAATAAAGCCAATTAAATTAAATCAAAATAGCGTTTATCAATATACAGCAAGCAGCAAGTGTGCTAGCTTATACAAGTTCAGCTTCTGATATTTTAAGATATCCGTATTCAATTGATACTAGGCCAGTTTTGCACCATACCTCTTTAAATCTACTTTCTCTCCCATGTTCTACTAGCCTGTAAAATTCACAATGAATGCAGTTTATCAACAATGATCGAAATATAGCTTGTATGGCTCTATCTGATAGTTGTTGCCGGTTTTATCTCTGGCCTCTGAACACCGATGCTTCCAGATGGCCCACACTCCTACAGATAACACGGTTATTAACAATTCTTTCTCCTTGCTATTAATGATTCGTCCGATAGTTGAGCAATCTTTGAACAAAATTGTTTCAGCCACTAAATTCACATATTTGGTTCCAAATTTAGCAAGGAGCATATTGATATATACCCAAAAGCCTGTAGTTATGCGACACTGAGTAAATAGATGGTCTATCGTTTCCTCCTCAGTACTACATAATAAGCACCAGTCTGTACTTGATATTTTACACATATAAGTAAGATGACCGACCCATAGCCTTCGATGGAGTAATCGCCATGCCAGGTCCCGTGCATTTCCTGGTAGACAAGGTAGATGTATTGCTCGCCAGGCATTTTCCCAGTTCTTTGGCGTGCATCCTAGATTGTTCCAATGCCTAACCACAATATGAGTCTGTCTCCGACTTTGGATTAGAATTCTATACCAGTCTCTAGATGCCATGTTGTATTTTTTCTGTTCTGACATAAATACTAATGTTGGTTGCAACATATCAATGTTGCCACATGCTTTCGGCAATTTGAACCATACAGCAGGTATTGCATTCTTTATTCTAAAAATAAGCGCTGAGCATCAATATGTCTCATTGATGTTATTCTTGCTATATCTTGCATCGTAATCCATCTACGAGATTTCGGATTTACCAAGTCACGTAAATATTGAATACCATTTTTGGCCATAGAGGGCAAATATAATACATCATCATTATCACGAATCAACACGTTGCCCCAAAGACGTTGCTCTAAGGCATCTTCCCAACAATTGGGTTGTGGCATTGATTGTGTAAATATTTTTAAGGCTTCGAGCTGTTCTTTATATACATTTGGAATCTTTTGATGATTAGGTGGCAATTTATTGCACATAAATGAACATTCTACTGGAAATGGGTCAACGTACCTTTGGAGAAGTGCCCTTGAAACACTTGACCAAGGTGAGTTTGAAGTAAGTAACTTATTCAAGAATTTCAATTTTAAAGAAGCACACTTTGCTGAAACATTAACCAAATCCAGGCCTCCGGCATGCTTTTCATAGGTGAGGATTGACTGTGATACTAAATGGGCTTTGTCCTCCCATAAGAAGGACAAAAGTAATGTGTTGATCTTTGACTCTACTGATTTGGGCACATGAACTACAGAAGCGGTATACCACAGTCCAGATAAAATCAAATTATTAAGGACAAATGTCCTGCCAAAGACAGTTAGGCGACGTCGTTTCCAATTTAGTAATGCACACTTTACCTTGGATATCCTTTCTTCCCAGTTTAGTAATACATTTTGTTCTCTACTAAAGTAAATACCCACAATTTTTATGACATCATTTGAGCAGTTAATATCCATCACATTATCAGTTCTGCCCTTCCAATCACCCAAAAACAATCCCTTAGATTTATCTTTATTGACTTTAAGTCCTGATGCCTTTTGAAAATCTGTTAATACTCCATTTAAAATTCTAAAATCCGTATTTGTTACCGGCAAACACAGTCGTATAATTCTGCATATTGAGAAACCTTTAGTGGCCTTTCTACGCCACGTATACATATTCCTTGAAAGTCATTGCGTTGCCTCAATGTGGCCCCCAACTATTCCATAGCTATGACGAATAGAAGCGGGGACAATGAGCAACCCTGTCTGACACCTCGTTCCAACACTACAGGTTTGGATAGCTGATTGTTAACTAAATAGCAACTTGTTATATCAGTATATAAAATATTGACCCATATAATAAATCTTGAACCAAAGCCAACATGGTCTAAAGACTTAAACAAGAAATCCCATTCCAGTCTGTCAAACGCCTTCTCGTTATCAAGTGCTATTATTGCTGCTGGGATACAATCCTTTTCAACTAATTGAATAAGGTCCCATATAAGTAAAGTGTTGTTTAATATTGATCTTCCTGGCACAAAGCAGGTTTGACCATCATGAATGACTTCGCCTAGGACTGTGCCAAGTTTTAATGTTAGTGCCCGAGTAATAATCTTATAATCTACACAGAGTAGAGAGATTGGTCTATAATTCTGTATTTTATTTCTGTCACCCCTCTTGTATATAAGCCGAACATATGCTTGGGCCATCGATGTAGGGAGATGCCCTTGCTTAAAAATGTTGGTTGCTATTTCTTCTAACACTGGCCCAAATATGTGCCAGAATGTTTGATAAAATTCAACTGGAAGTCCGTCACATCCAGGAGACCTTTCTAACTTCATACCTTTGAGGGATTTTGTCAAATCATCAATTGTTATTGATTGGTCACAGCGACATGAATCTGGAAGTCTTTTCGTTATATTAGCTAAAACATCTCTAGTTGCAGTTTCCTCGCTTCCCTCAGATGTATACAATGATTTGTAAAATTCGGATACTGTTTCAATCATTTCTGCATTTGAACACACTCTTACTCCATCATTAGTCTTCAGTGAGCACATTAATTTCTCTATACCTCTTGCTTTTTCCAAGTTACAAAAGTAACGTGTAGGCTTTTCGCCCTCGGTGTGCATTTGTGCTCTTGACCTTATTTTGGCGCCATCAAACTGATATTGCTCTATTTCATTTAGTCTACCTTTTAATTTAACTAATAGTTCGTAATAATTATATTCTCCATCATTAATTTTCTTATTAATTTTACACAACGACCTCTGAAGCGCCTTTTTACGCCTTCGTATTTCACATGCTTTCCTAATGGAATACTGCCTTGAAATATATTTCAGGTCTGATTTAGCATCTTCCCACCAGTCTGTTATACATTCATACGAACCTCTTCTTTCATCCCAATGCCTCCAACAACTTTCCACACATTTGCAGTAGCAACTGTCTCGTAGCAATGCTACATTAAGTTTCCAAAATCCATCTCCTCGTTTGATCCAGTCAGCATTGTCTAATGTGATGGAAAACATATTGTGATCAGAGAAAGTTACTGGTTTTATGTTAGTTTTACACATGTAACCTTTCAATGAACGTTCTACATAGATCCTGTCTAACCTTGAAGCTAACCTTCCATCGGTTGAAAACCAAGTAAATTCCTGGCCTTCTGCATTTTCAATCCGATAAGTCTCTAACAAGCTTTTATTTTCACAAATGTGTTTCAAAATATTATGCGATGTGTCATTAAAATTAGACCTAGAGTTTCTGTCCTTAGCGTCGTCTAATATGCAATTAAAGTCACCGCCCTTAATTAGGTTTTCAGGCGTTCTGTCTTGAATTATTGTGGAAACATCATTTAGAAATTCACCGCGCAATTGATGAGAGGTAGGTGCATAAAGGCACATCAAATTTAAACTTGTGTTTAGTACATCAATTGAAACACAAATCCATCGTCCATTTGGATCTGATGACGACGATATAACGTCAACATAGTTGAGACAGTGGGGCAGGATAAGAATGGCCCCTCCCACACTATTATCTTGTGATAAAGAAAAAAAAATCTGCCCTTTTGAAATATCTTTGAGAGATTCATACACTTCAGCTTTTTGAATTTTGGTCTCTTGTAGAAAAGCAATATCAACTCTCTCATTTGCTAATTCTTCAAGCAAGTAGCGCTGCTTGAATTCGGTATTTAATCCTCTGCAATTGATGGTGCAGATAATCATAATTTGTAAAATGATGTTTACAACCACCATCATTAGATTAACTAGATTTGGGTTTTTTAGCTCGTTTCTTAGACCATTTACCTAATTTTCCTGCGAATTCAATATTTCCTAGTTCTACCACAGACAAATATTCATATTTGGAAATATCAGAATCATGGCGCAGTAGACGATATTTCACACCTCTCGCACTTACATATGGCACTAACACTTCACCCCCTTCTGATCGGTACATTACCATTTCATCTTTCATCTGTGAACTCTGTGTTTCAATGGACACATCTGATTCTGCAACTGACATTGTATCATCATCCATATCATTTACTTCAATCTCAGGTTCTGAGCTATTGTCTTCTTTATGACGCTTATTGCTACTTAAGTAACATTTGGCAGGAGCATCATTTACCATATCTTCAAGCTGACTTAAATCAAGTAGGCTTAGTGGAAAATCGACTGAACTTTATGTCTTCTGAATCCTAAACTTATCCTGTCCTAATTTTAATTCATCTTCTAAGGAATTGTAAACTGGCTCTTCTGTAAAATCATCATTTTCCTGCGTGTCTTTTACAGCAACGTTTGGCTCCACTGCATTTTGAGTATTTTCTTGACTTAAGGTTATACCCTCCTCTAATACATGAATTTCATCAACTGTAGTTACTTTAACAGGATTTGATGATTTGTTTGTGTCATTTACAGTGGCATGAACCAAAACAACAGCTTCCGTAGCGGTTGCTTCAGAAGCATTTGACTCAGTTGCATCCTTTAATGGGCGATTATCTCCTGATACTGAGGGCTTGTTTTGATTTTTTGGACAGCGCCATTTAAAATTGTCAACTGAACCACAGAGCAAACATTTGTTTCGATTGGGACAATCTGTTGACAAATGGTCAGTACTTAGGCAGATCCGGCATTCTTTAACTTGCCCTCTATACCATAAGGGCAGGACAAAGCTGCCATCAAGCGTCAATCTGCTTGGTAAAGGGCTATCCACTTTATCAAACCAAATATGTCTTACACCGTTTTCTAGCGTTCTGTCAAAGGGATACGTTTCCCATTCAATCTTTTGCACTTTGCCATACTTCCTGAGTTCACACATGATACTGTCATCTGGAATTTCTAGTGGAACTTTCATCTTCACTAGCAACCTATCTGACTCGATTTCCTCTACGTTACAAACTTCACCTTTTACAATAAGAACATCTTCCAGAAGCTTTTCCTTGACCCCCTCATTTGACACTGTTACATTCACTGGTACACTGGTACGTTTTAATAACATTGATAAGCCACTGCAAAGTAGCAGGTCCCGCGCCAACGACGTCTTTTAACCCATGATACACGTCGATAGCCGTGACACCCCACCCCTTAGTTGTTATTTTAAGGCTTAGGGTACGCTTATAGGTTGCCATGGTGGTTTATCAAAGGAGGAACACCATACTACTACAATATATAATAAATATATACTTATATAACACCAGGACGTCAGGGAAAGAGCGAAACACTAAATAAATAGTGTCCCCTTTTGAAATCCTGACGTCTACCAAAAAATATACGAATAGAGAGTACAGTCGTATATTTGTTAGTTTGAACCACTTTCTAAGTGGTTCACTAACACCTAGCCGATGGAAGTATACTAACAAATACATGAATAGATAGTACAGTCATATATTTGTTAGTCTGTTCGAGTTGACCGGGGACAACCAACTGACTATAAGGATGTATATAGTTAAAGATCTAGGCTTGTGTTTAGAAATGACAAAGGAATTAAATCCACTCACTCAAGCGATCTTGCCAAATATAATGCGCTAGCCTACGAACTATAGAAATAGCAGACTGGCGGGGGGGGGGGGGAGAAATGTATTGCATTGACCACAGTAAGAGGAGCCCTATTAAATGGCGGAAACCGCCAGCTAAGAGGAATGCCTTTAGAAAATGGAGACACAAAATGCGCTCCAATCAAGACAAGAATTTACAAATTAAACATAAAATTTGAAAGGAAATACTCATACGACATATATGTATAAAATTTATCTACAAAATCGCACTAGACACTAGCAAATTCGGGCAGCAATTGCAGAGCTAAATAAACGTGTGCGTTCACTTCGACTACTACCACTACTACTACTACTGCTACTACTACTACTACTACTACTACTACTACTACTACTACTACTACTACTACCACTACTACTACTACTACTGCTGCTGCTGCAGCTGCTGCTGCTACTACTACTACCACTAGTACTACTAATGCTACTACTACTACTACTACTACTACTACTACTACTACTACTACTACTACTACTGCTGCTACTGCTGCCGCTGTTGCTGTTTCTGTTGTTGCTGCTGCTGCTGCCCCCCCCCCCCTCCACCCGCCATTACTGATGCTATTTTGTACCGAGGTTACAGTAATTCACACCAATGGAGGGATCGATTTCTAGCTAAGCTCCGCATGTTTTATGCATGTGTTAGAATGGATTTGCTATCCAGCATTCTTAGTATCTCAATTTCAGAATAACTATACTTGTAAGATGTTACATATTTTGAAACTAATGTTATTGGGAGATGTTATCGCCATCTGCAGCAACAGCATCCAGTCAAATTAGTTTCAAAATAGTCAACTAAATGTTTATTAAGTCATAAGGAGAGACAATTCAGACAGTTCGTGTCGGACTATTTGCTTATTTCGTGTCGGATCTACTCATCAGATTGTCGCGTCAGCTAACCAGGGGTTTATTGTATCTATGACTTCAGATACTCATTTAGGGCGTTACATCTTATATGTTACTAACGGCCCATAATCGACGTAATTCTGCAGAAATCCCATTTGATCAAGAAACTTCCACTTTTTAATGTTCTTGGCCTGACTTCCACTTTAGCTGCAGTTGATCTTCTTTCTCTGTACCCGATAACCATCTTTGAGGGTTTTCCATAATGCCTTTGCCTTGATTCCTGAAAAGAATAAAGCGGATCCATATCAATAGAGCATGCCCCTACTAAAGTTGAATAAATGGCCTTTAATATTGCAATACCTTTGAGTCAAACAATTTTTTTACAAATAATTCAGCACGTTCATATCAATCCATGTCGAAACCACTCATCATTGTAATGACACTCGATATAGAGCATATCTCCCCCACATTTCTGTGCATCACACTTTCAGTTCGTATAGAACATCTTGATAGATTTATGTTCTAGGTTTATCTAAAGTTAAGGTTTTTAAAATCTAAAATATAATATTGTAATGAGTGGGATATGGACATTGATCTGTATCTGGACCAGGATCTAAATTCATAGCCGGATTATATGTATCAGCAGCAAGTTCCAATCAAACTATATTTTCGGATATCCTACTCGGAGACAGACGACAGACAACAGACAGACAGGCAGACCGACAGACAGACAGACAGACAGACAGACGTGAATATATAACATCCGTCAATCTTTGCGGGCAAAGCATAGCTTGTAAAAGCATACCATTTGACCCAGAATCACAATTTCAGTACAGATAGCCAGTTGAATATTTTGAGAAGATATTGCCGTCATAGCACAGCCCTCATCTCAAATCACCTTTCCAGAGTACCCACCCATGATATGACGTCATAATGAACTGCGCGATGTGTAGAATGACATCATAATTAAGGACGTCATAAATGATGTCGATAAGTACGTCACGAACGCATATTTGAAGACGGTCTATGCGTTGTTGTACAAATTGTTTGCTTTTACTATTTAATAAACATTCTGTTGACTTTTTTGAAACTAATTTGACTGGGCGCTGTCGCTGCCATAGGCAGCAACAGCACCCAGTCAAATTAGTCACAAAATAGTCAACAGCTTCCCTATATAACTTTCAGGAAATTGATAGCTAGGGCATTTGGGGATCGATCAATCCCAACACGGCGAGGTGTGGTGGAGCTTAGCTAGTGATGGGCGGGCATAGCTAAAAATGGAAAGGTCCATTAGATCCAGAATATTCATTCTTTATTGCAATGCCAATGAATTTTGGTATTCGAGATTCTGTGTTCAAAGGGTTAATAATAAACTGCTTACCTGTCAACTCTATGTGCGATCCAATTCACTCCCACAGAGCGGCAATAACATCTTTATCGCAATGCTCCGGATGTGTGGGATTATATACAGCTTCCTTCTCGCGAACAAATTCAATTAGCTTTTCTCGCAGTTGGTCATTAGCACGTACCATATTTCAAGCGTGGGGTAGAATTGACTTCCTATGTATTAAAGTTTACCAGCAGGTACATTAACCTCGTTCTGATCTCTGCGGCATTGCGTTTCTGCATGAAAAGTTAAACAAAGTTTAACTTTATCGCAGACAAAGCGTTACCGCTTGCGGTGAAGCGATGTGGTCGCGATGGCATGCGTTGTCTTTGCGTTATGTTGTGTTTCCTCAGCGATGACGCAGCGTTGACGCAAATACATCGTGCCGCCAACTATACATTGGGCTTATATATTAGCGTGGCCTACATGCAAACGCCCCGTTTTAAAGGTTGTCTGGCGCGCTGCTGTTATTAGAAATGTCATCAAAATATAAACCGACATTACGTTTGACAATAACAACAAGAGGGTGGGACGTATCAGGCATAGACGTTTATCATGGCTTAAAGGATATTGTCGGCGCTGGCTCTACATGGTGTTAAACGGACTAATTTTTATTAGTCGTAATATCTGGAATAACACCTTAGCCAATGAACAGGCAAAAGAGAAGCTTTTAGGAAACGATTTGACTATTAAGGGATATGTCTGTGGCATTGAGGAAATTGATAGCGATAAAATGGTAGTGAAGACTAAAGCGCCTTTGGAGTTCCATAATGAGCGGCTAACATCTGAGCTCAGCCAGTATGGGAAGATTCTGAAGGTAGGAAGAGAGACCTATCGATTTGATAGGATGCTAGAGACTGGAGTTAGGCTAGTTTATTTCGAGAATGTGGATAAGCCCTTACCGAATAAAGTGTCAATTGATGATATTTTCATCCTTCCCTTATGGTACAGGGGGCAAGTTAAGGAATGCCGCATTTGTTCAAGTACTACCCATCCAGCAGGATATTGTCCTCAGAAAAACAAGTGCCACCGATGACAGCATCAATTCCAGTTGTTGCTGATGTGCATTTACCGCCAACGCCGTGTGTAGCGATAGCAAGAACTGAGCCTAATGATGAAATAGAAATTTTAGAAGGGATTAGTCACATTGAGTTTTCTCAGTTGGAAAGTTTGGGATGTTGGCAAAGTAAATTTAGGTCACAATTGACGGAAGAAGAGGATTTTTCCTCCACTTCCTCTAAATCAAATATCGGGCTTATGTAGCATTAACCACAGCCCTGACAAAGGCAAAATAGGTAGAGGTATTCCAATGAGGGATACTCCTATTAATAATGGCGCTGGAGGAATTAAACATCACCAAATTGATTCCGGATCGGAGAGTGATGTAGAAGAAGAGGATATCGAGGATGACAATATGTCATTGGCAGGGTCAGAATACTCTGTCACTTCACATATGACCAATGAAATGGTCATGTTTCGTTCAGATGATGGTGAAAAGCTCGTGCCCTATATAACAGCGAAAGGGGTACACTATAGACATCTAAGGTGCGATTCTGATGCTGCCAAGTACCGACATTTGAAAATTGTTCAGCTGAATAATCATGATTTTAACAGTAAGCTGGGTAAATGGGCTAAAAACGAAATAATGGCAGTAAAAAAACAAAATTCAATTAGATTTGCCATTGTAGCCGCGTTGTATATTACCCTTCTAATTATGAACAGTAGCACTTTAAATTGCATGGGTTTGAATACAGAATTAAAGCAAAGGTCTTTGTTGCACGAACTTGAAAGGCAAAACACAGATATAGCATTGCTTCAAGAAACTAAAATATACAATCCAGAAGTTTATAATTCGTTTAAAGAGTTCTTCAAAGGCGAATTGTACTTTTCGTTGACAACAGACAATAGTGCAGGATTTGCCATTCTTATTCTCCCCAGGTGCCTTAAATATGCTAATCTCATATCGGCATCAACTGATACAAATGGGCGTTAGATTAAAATATCGATAACTATATCTGACTCAGTTTCAAATATGTTGTGTATCTATGCGCCAGACATACATGGTCCTCGTCGTGCCTTTCTACACAGTTTTTCAACTAATATACATGAGGGACTGAAAATCTAGTCCTAGGTGGTGATTTTAATTGTATTTTAGATTTTAATAAAGATAGACGGTCTTCGGATGTTTATACTGACACATCCCACATTGAGTTGAAACAGCTGTGTGATCGAGAATGTTTATTCGACAGATATCGGCTGTTGAATCCTGATGGAAAGCAGTTCACATAGTGTTCAGCTGATGGGCACTTTGCCTCAAGATTAGATAGGATTTATTTGCAGGAGTCTTTTAAAGGCAAACTAACTCGGACAACAACTGTGCCTGTAGCATTTTCAGATCATAATATGCTAAGTATTACCTTGTATTAAGCAAGGAAGTGGATATTGGAAATTTAACAAATCACTCCTTCATGATCTTAAATAGTAACGTGTCCAAAACTTTTGGCAATACTGGCTCGGAAAAAGGGGCATATGAAAATTAAATTCAATGATGGGAAGAGGGTAAAAATAATCTGGCTCGTATTTCATGACAGCATGCTAATAAATTAGCACGAGGTAAACGAAAACACAGGAAAGCCTTGGATAAACCTTTATTACGAACCTCCAATAAGGTAAATAACGGAGAGGAAGGCTATGGTGATCCTTTAATACAAACAAAGAACACAATAAATGAGTTAGATATGTTTGAGGTGCCAAAATTCGTTCACGAGCTCAGGTGCAAGCTAACGGTGAAAACCTCATAAAGTTTTTCTGCAGTTTGGAAAAGGATAGGGAAATAGGAAAAATTATTAGACCTGTAAAATCAAATGATGGTGTAAATCTTGATATAACAAGAGCTGTTCATCATTTTCATCAATGTCTCTATTCCTCTTAAGGATGTGATGCTGCTTCAAACGTAAATGTTTTAGGTAACATCAAGAAAACGTTGCATGATTCATGCCGTATAATGTGTGATCAGTGTTTAACATTAAAAGATTTAGCTGAAGCCTTACATGGTATGAAAACAGGCAAAACTCCTGGATGTGATGGCCATACAGCAGAATCGTATAGCACATTCTGGAGTATACTGGGGCCATGATTGCTGCAGGTCGTACATGAAATTTGGAACTTGCCACGTTTCATGTCTCAGGCATACGTTCGAATACTTTATAAGAAAGAAATAATGCAACCCATCTTGTTTTACGATAAAAATGTATTCAAATGCCATATGAGTTCCCATGACTGGAATACAGTTCTGATATAAAAACACGCTAAAACACCAAAAGCTGTTGTTGTTTGGAATGACATATGTTATAAACCCTGTGAATTGAAAATTGTCTGGAAAAATTTACATCTGCCCTCCATACTATATAAAGCGAAGGATGTAGTTTGGTGACTTCTCCATCGCAGACTTTGGGTCGGTCATCTTTTACAAAAATGTCACGTCACAACCAGTAATCGATTCCTCTTTGTGAATTGCAAGAGGAAACAACTGAGCAAGTCCTTAAATGCCCAACAATTCTTGAGGTTTGGAATCACGTAGAAACAGTTTTAAAGGATTTCGGGATCAGTCACGTGAAATTGACAGCTAATATTATTTTATTTAGCGATTTTAAAAATGTACAAATGCATCTTCCAAACAGCCGGAAAGATGTCCTAATTTGTCTTGTTACAATGGCGGTCTGGACAATTTTGAAATATAGATGTGCTAAGGTATAGGGCCATGATGACATGAACAAATTAGTTTCGTTGAAAGCGATTTTTCGCACCAGTATGCTAATTTTTCTTCAAGGAGATGTTTTTCGGTTGATGAAGAAAGGGAAGATTGAAAGGTTTAAATATACATGGTGTGTAACCAACTTAGTAGAATTATCACCTATCAACTCGATAATTTTTAATTTATGAACACAACAGGTCCTGTATTGAAGTACTAGAGGAGTTTAAATTAATATTAGTTGAAAATGGAAATCTGAAAACCCATTAATGGCAGGATTTGTCAATGAATGTCAAAATATTCGCTGATTGAGTACCAATTTGCAGCCCGAGTGAGGAATATTTTGGAAGGTTAACGCTAGAGTGGCTGGTTCGGTTGTCGATGCAGTCATTCAACCGGTAAGTTTTCAAAAATGGTCTTCTCTTCGCCTCCAAATTGAAATTAACATTCCTCAATACCACTGAAGAGACCGGGTTGTGGTCTGCTTCACCATGTATGTATGATTACTCTATTCTGCGGCTGTAGTAGTAGAAACATCATACAGCTGCAATCAGTCATTCTTCGCTTTTGCCCAATGTGTCTTGTCCGTAGCCAAAGTCCTTAGCTTCCTCAGGTCCATTCTTGACTTGAGGGTACCGACTCCTGCTTTCTTGAGATCACCTCGTAGCACGCTTAGCTCTACTGCTGACAAAACCTTTGCGTTTAAATACTCGCGTTATGTCGGCTACAAAATCAAATACCCGGGCTTATTCAGAAACTGGTCATAATACTGTATGTACGGCGTTTATTGTATTACAATAATATATTTTTTTATTGAGCATATATTTTGAATCATATTATTTATGATGGAAAGACTGGCGAATTTTTTAGTTTTCTCTTTGACGTAGTAGTAGTAGTAGTAGTAGTAGTAGTAGTAGTAGTAGTGGTGGTAGTAGTAGTAGTAGTAGTAGTAGTAGTAGTAGTAGTAGTAGTAGTAGTAGTAGTAGTAGTAGTAGTGACTGAATTAACACCACCACGACCGCCATCGCCGCCACCACCCACCACCCACCACCCACCACCCACCACCACCACTAACAGTAACAACAACAACAACAACAACAACAACAACTACAACAACAACAACAACAACAGCAGCAACAACAACAACAACACCGCCACAAGCACGTCCGACCCCATCACTACCCACTGCCGCCGCTGCTTCCCACTGCCGCCTCTGCCGCACAACCGCCGCCCCTGCTACCTCTACTACTACTACTGCTACTACTACTACTACTACTACTACTACTACTACTACTACTGCTGCTGCTGTTGCTGCTACTGCTACTTCTGCTGCTATTATTACTACTACTACTACTACTACTACTACTACTACTACTACTACTACCACTACTACTACTACCACTACTACTACTACTACTACTACTACTACTACTACTACTACTACTACTACTGCTACTACTACTACTACTACTACTACTACTACTACTACTACTACTACTTTTTTCTTTTTCTTTTTAGGTAACATGATCAAAGGATCATGTGGAAATGCTTTACTACCCCAAAAAGTATACTGACTGACAAAAACACAAAAAAGCAAAAAAAAGATACCGTAGAAAACCTAATAATCATGTGTCAGTCTAGAGTTTATATATAATGCACTAGTTATTTAAATCTCACCTTTATATTTAAATAATGGTTACAATTTAATGTCTTTTAAAAATCTTAAAACAAATCCATACTTCACTTAAAAACTATGTAAATATCATTTTTTAAGACTTCAACAAAACACCAAAGAGTAATAACTTCTCATAAGTTTAATATTATAGAGTAAGTTGGCATTACCGCTGCTATATTATTAGCATACCAGATATCTTTGAATTTATCTGTTTGCATTTTCTGTGTGAACCTGCACAGACTGAGTCCTGGACCAACAATGCTCGAAATATCGCTTTTAAAGATGGTAATTGAAATATACTATCTCTTTTCAATACAAGGGCGCGATAATATTTTCATATCGACCAGAGGCTTATTATTAATAAACACAGAACATCTTTCATATTTTTCGTAATATGTCTTTTGACAATAGAGATATCTCTAAACAGAATTATAACCGTATCGATCTTTACAGAACGGATGCCAAATCACAATAAAATTTCCTCAAGGTATTTACACATTCTTGAAAGATGTGCACACGTTTCTTCTCCCAGTGTACAAAAGAAGCATTGGTTTCTGGTCTTAACATGGCACTTTTGTAACAAATGGCCAACCCACAGTCTATGATGAAGGAGTCGCCAAGCTACATCCTGCGCTTTATGAGGCAAAAATGGTAAATATAATACTTTCCAAACATTATCCCAATCTAAGCGCTCATAGTTATTTTCTTTCCATTTAACAGCCTTTGGTTGTTTGGTATGTTTTGGATCAGACGTCGATACCAATCACGAGAAGTCATATACCATTTAAAAACATCGCCATTGTAAATTAAAACTGTTGGGGAAACATCGTCACCATCTTCGGAAGGAGGCAAATTGAACCACTCCACTGGAACCGCTTACTTGATTTATGTTTTTAAATCTCTTGATATTTATATTCCGTAACGTATATTTAGCTGATAGGTCTAGGGTAAAAAGCCAAACACGTGTCTGTGAGTTAATCAAATCTGATACATACTGAATTCCAGCACATACTAATGATCGGAAGTAAAATGCCTTGTTGTCTAGCTGAATAAGCTCATTTCCCCCACAAAGCCTGGCACATAGCGAGTTTCTTTTGAGAACATGCTTAGAGCCGTTATTTGTTCTTGGTAGACCTCCAGAAGTGTGGAGACATTTGGTGGCATTGTATTTGAGAAAAATATACAACCTACATCAAAAGGGCCTATACGTGTCCTAAGCAATTTCCGTGAAACGTTTGCCCAGCTAGCTTGAGAATAAATTAGGTCATTTAAGAATTTTAGCTTTAATGATGTGGATTTGGTCGGAATGTGAACTAAACCCAGCCCACCCTTAAGTTTCTTATTTATACAAACTGCTTGGGATACGAGATTTGTTTTATCTTCCCACAAATACGAAAGGATTAACTGGTTGATTTCGGCATGGGAATGACTGAGGCTGTGTACCACAAACTGGACATTATCAGATTCTTAACCACAAAAGTTCTACCAAAAATAGATAAATGACGATGTTTCCATCGCACAAACGTTTGCTTGACCTTACTAAGCCGATGTGTCCAATTTAACAAAGCATCCACTTTCCCACTGGAATAAAATCCTAAGGGCTTTATATGATCATCTGACCATTTAATACCCATAGTTTGATCTGTTCTCTTATGCCATGAACCAAGAACTATTCCGACAGATTTTTCTCTGTTGATTTTGAGGTCAGAAGCTGTCCGGAAATTGTGTAATGTTTTAACAAGTGAGGGAGAGTCTTTGTTTTGCCCAACAAAAACAGTCGTGTCATCCTAGTACTGCGAAACCGTTAATGGTCTCGCAATACCAGGTACAACTATTCCAGTAAATGAACTATCTTGCCTCAGCATTTCCCCTAGAGTTTCCATTGCAATCATAAATACGGTGAAAGGGAATATCCCTGTTGCGCTCCACGTTTTAAGTTAAGGGGTTCAGTTAAACAAATGTTCACCAAGTATCTGCTATTAACATTCATATACAATATCTTTACCCATTTAAAAAAAGAAAATTCTCCTAATCCAATACATTTTAATGTTTCAAAAAGGAAATTCCATTCAAGGCGGTCGAATTACTTTTCATTATCAATCCCAATAATGGCTGCTGGGACTAAAGTAATCAAATCTCTTATAAGGTAGGCATTTGTAAAAAAAATACCTCTTCCTGGAATCCCATAAGTTTGATCTGGATCAATAACCTCGTGTAATACTCCACTCAGTTTCACTGACAAAGCTCTTGAAATTATTTTATAATCTACGCACAGTAGAGATATAGGTCTGTAATTTCTCAAATCTTCCCTCTCACCCCTCTTCTATAAAATGCAGACATATGCTTGAGACATTGTGGGAACAAGATGGCCATTTTCAAAATTGTCCTTTACCACCTGATGAAACAGAGGACCAAGCAAATGTCAAAATGTGCAATAAAATTCTACGGTCAACCCGTCACATTCTGGACATTTGCCAGACTTCATGCCTTGCAGCGACTTGGATAAGTTATCTAATGATAAAGATGCATCACAGCTTTCGCGAGATGCATCTGGTAACGTGTTCTCTATATTAGCTAGGAAGATTAATGTTGTCATAACATTGCTCCCTTCAGATGTATACGATTTATAAAACTGACAAACTACTTCCATCGTATCTTCATTTGTATTTGTGATGCGACCAGTACTTGATTTTAGAGATCTAGTTATTTTCTCAACGCCCATTGTCTTTTCTAAATTACACAAATATGTGCTTGATTTTCCCATTCTGTTTGCATCTTTGCCCTTGATCTAACTTTGGCCCCCTCATTATATATATATATATATATATATATATATATATATATATATATATATATATATATATATATATATATATATATATATATATATATATATATATAATATATATATATATTGATCTAATTCAGTTATTTTTTTCCTTAATTCAACCATAAGGCTGTTTAAACCTTCTTCTCCTGCGTTGATTTTACAGGAAACTAGATTTAAATGTTTTTCTAAGGCTTTCTTGTGTTATCTCGTGCTTTTTAAATCGAGTACTGTTGTGTTATGTGTGCCACTCCAGACTTACCATCCTCCCACCACTGAATTAAAGTTTCATAAATGTCTCTCTTCAGTAGCCAATATTTCCAAAATTCATCTAACTGCTGTTGGTATTTAATATCACACAAGAGGGTGTTATCAAACTTCCAGTAGCCTTTGCCTCGTTTAATCCAGGCAGCAGTATCTAAGGTGATACACACAATATGATGGTTAGAAAGTGCTATTGGGGAAATTTGTATTTGAGTTAGATTACCCTTAAGTGACTGTTGTATATAAATGCTATCTAATCTGGATGCTACCTGTTCATTATTTTTAATCTGTGTATACGCTTTACCATTAGGACATAATATCCGGTAGCTATCAAGTAAATGTTCTCTGTCACAGATCTGATTTAGCACAAGATGTGACGTATCTTTATATGCAGCCTGTGACCGTCTATCGATATTTGGCTCTATAACACAATTCAAATCACCGGTTAAAACTAAGTTTTCAGTGCTTTCCTGAATAACTGATGATATGTTAGTGAAAAAGCCTGGCAACAGCCATGTAAAGAAGGGGCATAAACGCATAGGATATTTACAGCTGAATCGAAAACATCAAGTGTAACTTTAACCCAACGCCCGCTTGTATCAGATGCAGATGATATAACGTTGACCGATTTCAGACAGCGAAGAAAAATCAGTATAGCTACTCCAGAACTGTTATCAGGTGATAATGAGTAGTAGCAAGGCAACGTCAACATTGTGTTTTTCATGTTCTTCAAGTAGACGTCTTTGTTTAAAATCCGTCTTCAAACCTCTGCAATTTAAGGAACACATAATCATAAACAGCCGAAGAATAACTAAGACTGCCATATTTATCCTAACTGAATTAAGGTTTCTTACTCGCCTTGCCTTTCTTTTTAGTCCAGTTCCCCAATTTTACCATTGAAATCGTGTTTATTCAGTTCAACAGTTTTCAAATAACTATATTTTGAAATGTTTGAATCACATCTCAAATGTCTATAATGTACACATTGTGTTGTTATATACGGTACTGATACCGCGCTATCTTCGGTCGAAACATAACCATCTCATCAGATATTTGAGAGCTCTCGGTCTTACCACAATATTCTGACCCAGCAACAGACATACTGTCGTCTATCTCACTTGCCTCTGCCTCTGATTCAGAAATGGAATCTGTTTTATGGTGTTTAAGATTAACTATGTTGCCTTTAATCGCCTCGTCTACAACATCTATTTCCGGCAATGTATCCCCAGCGCTAGTAGCTTTCGGACTCCCAAGAACCAAAGGCTGTGTCAAAGAGAATTCCTCTTCACTTAAATTATCATCATCATCATCATCATCATCATCATCATTACAGAATTGACTGGTTCATTGGATTTCTTACTGTCATCTGTCGTAAGACTTATGCTAGTTTCCAAAACATCAATGCCGTCACTGATGTTTTATTACCGGATTGTTGCTTACAGTTACCGGCCCTTGGCTAGCTTCTGGATGAATGTCAGCAAGAACAGTGACAACAGCTGGAGGGGGTGGTGGTGGATTTTGAGACTCGCTCGCCCGCTCTTCAGTTGTAACATTGGAATATTTATCCAATGTTGGTTTGCGTGACTTATTATTTTTTGGACACGCTTTTAAAGTGTTCAGTGGACCCAATATCAAAATAAACTCGCCTTATCCCATTCCCACGCGACCTGTCAAAACGGTGTCTTCCTTTTAATCTTCAAGACTTGCCCATACTGAAAGAAATCAGCCATTAGATGGTCATTTGGAATTTCATATGGATCTTAATTTTCACTACCAGTTTATCCGACACAATTTTCTCCACCACACACACACCGCGCCCTAAACTATGAGCTCACTATCCAGCAGCTTATTCTTTACGTCATCATTACCGACCGTGGCATTCCAGACATTACGAGTAATGTTGATAAGTCCCTTGGCCAGCACCAACAACGTCTTTCAGGCCATGATAAACAGTAATGGCTGCAACGTCCAATCCCTTTGTAACGATCTTTAAACTCAATGCCCTTTTATATTCTGAAGACGTTTTTCACTAGCAAACGGCCCGGGATAATTTCTAGAGATAGTAGCTTATGTAAAAACAGATTTCATTTTTACGTTTGACTATATCAAGATTTGTCGGCGGTTCAATTTTGTCTGGTAAATTAGACAAATTTAGAAGGCGCCTAAAACACGTGGTTATTTCTAAATATAGACGTCTCTAATCTCCGGCAATAGCACGAGCGGCGCGCCGCTTCAATACAACCGGGAGCCAACTGATCAGCATAGTCGAAAAGACCACTTATAATAAGGGTCAATAAACGCCGCCAAATTAACGCCGACGAGAAAACACCACAAAATTAAAAATTCATGAAACCCCAGTATTAGAAACGGGAAACATTAAAAAATATCAAAGCAAAAATATATATACAAGTTTCAAAATCAAAATATACATACACAGCAAAGAGAGGTCAATACAGCCAGGTGACACGCTCGTTCACCAGCAAGGCGACGAGCCGGCCAAGAATGGAAGTTTGCAGCGAACGAGGACAGCATACAATGCTGAAAACCTTGACAAAGAACTGTGACCTCCCACAGTAAAACACACAAAAATAACGAACGCCAATAAGAACCTGATAAACTTAAAAAGCTTTCAAAATCAAATATAAACAGAAAATCAAGACAGGGACAAAAAAATGAGTGGAGCTGAAATTCAACCCAACATAGCATTGACTACTATTACTTCTACTACTACTACTACTACTACTTTTTTTTTTTTTTTTTGAAAATGCGACGCTGACGCAGTCGGACACACTTCACGGATGAACTCCTTTTAAAAAGGCTTGCAAACCCCCCAAAAAAAAATCGGGTGAAATAGCAGGCTTTATTAATAGTATATGAATAACAATACAAACGTAACATATCAAAACAGTGCAAGCTAAAATACTCTATTACCATATACCACACCCATGGCATAACCACATAGAAAACACAATTATTAAAGAGCCGATAACATAACATAATTCAACAAAGCCATTACTAGGTGCACACCATGTAGAAGTAGTAGTAGGCCCAAATGGCGAGCATAGCTAACCAACAAGTGGTAAAGCGACTCATCAATAATTAGCAGTAAGCTACTGCTACTCATTGACGCTATTGAGCCGATTCATGACCGGCAGGCTAAGTAGATCATATGTAGTTTAACGTAGCACACCGTATAGTAGGGCCAAGTGGCGCAGTGACTCGTCAACAAGTAACAAAAAGTCACTCATTGACGTCAGTTACCCGATTCTTAAATACCCGGCGGGCGTAGTAGCCTGTATGTAATATAATGCACAAAGAAAAAGTATACAAACTATGACTACATAGATGGTGCTTTGGGTTCACATTCTAAATTTACTTCACTCTAAGTTTTTGCAAATTACCCTGGAACAAATACACCTACAGTAAACATTTACAACAGGAAGCTAATTGTAAGATACCACACTCTGTTAACTTGAAAATCGGATCGCCGCCAGAATATTGGCATAATGCTCATTTAATATTTAAATATACTGATTCCCAAGGTTAGGATGTTCGTCAAGAGTAGAGTCTCCTAAGACATTACAATTTTAAATAAAGGCAATTAAATTAAATTAAAATAGCATTTATCAATATACAGCAAGCAGCGAGTGTGCTAGCTTATACAAGTTCCGCCTCTGATATTTTTAGATATCCGTATTCAATTGATATTAGGCCAGTTTTGCAGTTTTGTCTTTAAATCTACTTTCTCTCCCACGTTCTACTAGCCTGTAAAATTCACAATGAATGCAGTTTATCAACAATGATCGAAATATAGCTTGTATGGCTCTTTGATGGTTGTTGCCGGTTTTATCTCTGGCCTCTGAACAACGATGCTTCCAGATGGCCCACACTCCTACAGATAACAGGGTTATTAACAATTCTTTCTCCTTACTATTAATGATTCGTCCGATAGTTGAGCAATCTTTGAAAAAAATTGTTTCAGCCGCTAAATTCACATATTTGGTTCCAAATTTAGCAAGGAGCATATTGATATATACCCAAAAGCATGTAGTTATGTAACACTGAGTAAATAGATGGTCTATCGTTTCCTCCTCAGTATTACATAATAAGCACCGGTCTGTACTTGTTATTCTACAAATATAAGTAAGTTGCTCGACCCATAGCCTTCGATGGAGTAATCGCCATGCCAGGTCCCGTGCATTTCCTGATAGACAAGGTAGATATATTGCGTTCCAGGCCTTTTCAAGTATTTTGCCGTGCATCCTAAATTGTTCCGTTCCAATGCCTAACCACAATAGGAGTCTGTCTCCGACTTTGCATTAGAATTCTATACCAGTCTCTAGCTGCCATGTTGTATTTTATATGTTCTGACATAAATACTAATGTTGGTTGCAACATATCAATGTTGCCACGTGCTTTCGGAAATTTGAACCATACAGCAGGTATTGCATTCTATATTCTAACAAATAAGCGCTGAGCATCAATATATCTCATTGATGTTATTCTTGCTATATCTTGCATCGCAATCCATTTACGAGATTTCGGATTTACGAAGTCACATAAATATTGAATACCATTTTTGGCCATAGAGGGCAAATATAATACATCATCATTATCACGAATCAACTCGTTGCCTCAAAGACGTTGCTCTAAGGCATCTTCCCAACAATTGGGTTGTGGCATTGATCGTGTAAATATTTTTAAGGCTTCGAGCTGTTCTTTATATACATTTGGTATCTTTTGATGATTAGGTGCCAGTTTATTGCACATTCTACTGGAAATGGGTCTACGTACCTTTGGAGAAGTGCCCTTGAAACACTTAACCAAGATGAGTTTGAATTGAGTAACTTATTCAAGAATTTCAATTTTAAAGACGCGCACTTTGCTGACACATTAACCAAATCCATGCCTCCGGCATGCTTTTCATTGGTGAGGATTGACTACGATACTAAATGGGATTTGTCCTCCCATAAGAAGGACAAAAGTAACGTGTTGATCTTTGACTCCACTGATTTGGGCATATGAACTACAGAAGCGGTATACCATAGTCCAGATAAAATTAAATTATTAAGGACAAATGTCCTGCAAAAGATAGTTAGGCGACATCGTTTCCAATTTATTAATGCAAAGATAGTTAGGCGACATCGTTTCCAATTTATTAATGCACACTTTAGCTTGGATAGCCTTTCTTCCCAGTTTAGTAATACATTTTGTTCTCCACTAAAGTTAATACCCAAAATTTTTATGACATCATTTGACCAGTTAATATCCATCACATTGTCAGTTCTGCCCTTCCAATCGCCCAAAAATAAGCCCTTAGATTTGTCTTTATTGACTTTAAGCCCTGATGCCTTTTGAAAATATGTTAATACTCCGTTTAAAATTCTAAAATCCGTATTTTTACCCGCAAACACAGTCGTATCATCTGCATATTGAGAAACCGTTAGGGGCCTTTCTACGCCACGTATACATATTCCTTGAAAGTCATTGCATTGCCTCAATGTGACCCCCCAATGATTCCATAGCTAAGACGAATAGAAGCGGGGACAGTGAGCAAACCTGTCTGATACCTCGTTCCAACACTACAGGTTCGGATAGCTGATTGTTTACTAAATAGCAACTTGTTATATCAGTATATAAAATATCTACCCATTTAATAAATCTTGAACCAAAGCCAATATGGTCTAAAGAATTAAACAAGAAATCCAATTCCAGTCCGTCAAACGCCTTCTCGTTATCAAGTGATATTATTGCTGCTGGGATATATTTCTTTTCAACTAATTGAGTAAGGTCCCGTATAAGCAAAGTGTTGTTTAATATTGATCTTCCTGGCACAGAACAAGTTTGATCATAATCAATGACTTCGCCTAGGACTGCGCCAAGTTTTAATGTTAGTGCTCGAGTAATAATCTTATAATCTACACAGAGTAGAGAGATTGGTCTATAATTCTGTACTTTATTTCTGTCACCCCTCTTGTATATAAGCCGAACATATGCTTGGGCCATCGATGGAGGGAGATGCCCTTGCGTAAAAATGCTGGTTGCTATTTCTTCTAATCCTGGCCCAATTATGTGCTAGAATGTTTGATAAAATTCAGCTGGAAGTCCGTCGCATCCAGGAGACTTTTCTAACTTCATACCTTTGAGGGATTTTGTCAAATCATCAATTGTTAATGATTGGTCACAACTTTCGCGACATGAATCTGGAAGTCTTTTTGTTATATTAGCTAAAGCATCTCTAGTTGCAGTTTCATCGCTTCCCTCAGATTTATACAATTATTTGCAAAATTCGGACACTGTTTCCATCATTTCTGCATTTGAGCACACTGATACTCCATCATTAGTCTTCAATGAGCGCATTAATTTCTCTATACCGCTTGCTTTTTCCAAGTTACAAAAGTAACGTCTATGCTTTTCGCCCTCGGTGTGCATTTGTGCTCTTGCCCTTAGTTTGGCGCCATCAAACTGATATTGCCCTATTTCATTTAGTCTACCTTTTAATTTAACTAATAGTTCGTAATAATTATATTCTCCATCATTAATGTTCTTATTAATTTTACACAACGACCTCTGAAGCGCCTTTTTACGCTTTCGTATTTCTCGTGCTTTCCTGATGGAATACTGCCTTGAAATATATTTCAGGTCTGATTTAGCATTTTCACACCAGTCTGTTATACATTCATACGAACCTCTTCTTTCATCCCAATGCTTTTAACAACTTTCCACACATTTGCGATAGCAACTATCTCGTAGCAATGCTACATTAAGTTTCCAAAATCCACCTCCTCGTTTGACCCCGTCAGCATTGTCTAATGTGATGGAAAACATATTGTGATCAGAGAAAGTTACTGGTTTTATGTTAGTTTTACACATGTAACCTTTCAGTGATCGCTCGACATAGATCCTGTCTAACCTTGAAGCTAACCTTCCATCGGCTGAAAACCAAGTGAATTCCCCTTCCTTCTTGATTTTCTATCCGATAAGTGTCTACTAATCTTTTATTTTCACAAATGTGTTTCAAAATAGTATGCGATGTGTCATTAAAATTAGACCTGGAGTTTCTGTCTTTAGCCTTATCTAATATGCAGTTAAAGTCACCGCCCATAATTAGGTTATCAGGCGTTCTGTCTTGAATTATTTTGGAAACATCATTTAGACATTCACAGCGCAATTGATGAGAGGTAGGTGCATAAAGGCACATCAAATTCAAATTTATGTTTAGTACATCAATTGATAAACAACTCTATCGTCCATTTGTATCTGATGACGACGATATAACGTCAACATAGTTGACACAGCGGGGCAGGATAAGAATGGGCAGTCCAGCACTATTATCTTGTGATAAAGAATAAAAGGTCTGCCCTTTTGAAATATCTTTTAGAGATTCATACACTTCAGTTTTTGTAAATTGTGGTCTCTTATAGAAAGGCAATATAAACTCTCTCATTTGCTAATTCTTCAAGCAAGTGGCGCTGCTTGTATTCGCTATTTAATCCTCAGCAATTGATAGTGCAGATAATCATAATTGTAAAATGATGTTTACAACCGCCATCATTAGATTAACTTGATTTGGGTTTTTAGATCGTTTCTTAGACCATTTACCGAATTTTCGTGCGAATTCAATGTTTCCTAGTTCTACAACAGACAAATATTCATATTTGGAAATATCAGAATCATGGCGCAGTAGACGATATTTCACGCCTCTCGCCGTTACACATGACACTAACACTTCACCCCCTTCTGATCGGTACATTACCATTTCATCTTTCATCTGTGAACTTTGTGTTTGAATGGACACATCTGATTCTGGAACTGACATTGTATCATCATCCATATCATTTACTTCAATCTCAGATTCTGAGCTATTGTCTTCTTTATGACGTGTATCGCTACTTAAGTTACATTTGGCAGGAGTGTCTTTTACCATATGGTCAAGCTGACTTAAATCAAGTGGGCCTAGCGGAAAATCGACTGAACTTTCCGTCTTCTGAGTCCTAAACTTATCCTGTCCTAATTTTAATTCATCTTCTAAGGAATTGTGAACTGGCTCTTCCGTAAGATCATCATTTTTCTGCGTGGCTTTTACAGCCACGTTTGGCTCCACTGCATTTTTATTATTTTCTTGACTTAAGGTTATAACCTCCTCTAATACTTGAATTTCATCAGCTGCAGTTACTTTAACAGGATTTGATGATTTGTTTGTGTCATTTTCAGTGGCATGAACCACAACAACCGCTTCCGTAGCGATTGCTTCAGAAGCATTTGACTCAGTTGCATCCTTTAATGGGCGATTATCTCCTGATACTGAGGGCTTGTTTTGACTTTTTGGACAGCGCCATTTAAAATGGTCAACTGAACCACAGAGCAAACATTTCTTTCGATTGGGACAATATGTTGCCAAATGGTCAGTACTTAGGCAGATCCGGCATTCATTAATTTTCCCTCTATACCACAAGGGCAGGACAAAGCTGTCATCAAGCGTCAATCTGCTTGGTAAAGGGCTATCCACGTTATCAAACCAGATGCGTCTTACACAGTTTTCTAGCGTTCTGTCAAAGGGATACGTTTCCCGTTCAATCCTTTGAACTTTGCCATACTTCTTGAGTTCATTCATGATTCTGTCATCTGGAATTTCTAGTGGAACTCTCATCTTCACTAGCAACCTATCTGACTCGATTTCCTCTAGTTACAAACTTAGCCTTTTACAATAAGAACATCTTCTAGAAGCTTTTCCTTGACCCCCTCATTTGACACTGTTACATTCCATACAGTTTTAGTAACATTGATAAGCCCCTGCAAAGCAGCAGGTCCCGCGCCAACGGCATCCTTTAACCCATGATACACGTCGATAGCCGTGACACCTCACCCCTTAGTTGTTATTTTAAGGCTTAGGGTACGCTTATAGGTTGCCATGTTGTTCTATAGAAAGAGGAAACCCATACTACTACAATATATAATACACATATATAACACCAAGACGTCGGGGAAAGAGCTAAACACTAAATAAATAGTGTCTCCATTTGAAACCCTGACGTTTACCAACAAATATACGAATAGAGAATACAGTCGTATATGTGTTAGTTTGAACCACTTATTAAGTGGTTCACTAACAACTAACCGATTAAAGTGGTTTCCTAATGCATAATAACATATTATAGTCATATATTTGTTAGTCTGTTCGAGTTGACCGGGGACAGCCAACTGACTATAAAGATTTATATAATCAAAGTACTAGGCGTGCGTTTACAAATGACAAAGGAATTAAATCTACTCACTCAAGCGATCTTGCCAAATGTAATGAGCTAGCCAACAAACTATAGAAATAGCTTACTGGCGCGGGGAGAAATGTATTGCATTGACCACAGTAAGAGGAGACCTATTATATGGCGGAAACCGCCAACTAAAAGGAGTGCCTTAAGAAAACGGAGACACAAAATCTGCTCCAACCAAAACAAGAATTTACAAATTAAACATAAAGTTTGAAAGGAGATAGTAATACGAAATATATGTATAAAATTTACCTACAAAATCGCGCTAGAAACTAGCAAATTCGGGCAGCAATTGTTTGAGCTAAATAAACGCGTGCGTTCACTTCGACTACTACTACTACTACTACTACTACTACTACTACTACTACTACTACTACTACTACTACTACTACTACTACTACTATATAAGCGAAGAGTAGCGATTTAAAAACTTAATGGTAGGCCACACTTCTAAAACCCAGCGCGGCAGTAAATCGAAAATCTGGTTCGGTAATGATGTCGACAGTGGCCCATAGATTACCGTTCAGACCATTCTTAAGTTTTATCGAGATTCGTTCATCAATAATGGAGGAATGCCGCTCTTTCAAATTGAATAGTGGGCCGGCCTATTAAACACAACAGGGCAGTGATTCGAAAATCCGGTTCCTTATTGATATCAAGAGTTATAGAATATCCCTCTCAAATATTGTTGAGACCCATTCATTAATAGCGGAGAAGCGATTTTAAAATTGTACTGGTGGGCCGTCTCACTAAAACCTAGCAATCCAGTGTATCGAAAATCTGACTCCAAAATAATGTGAAGAGTTAACCATATCATATCCCTCTCAAGGTTTCTCGGTTCTGTCCATCAATAACGTAAGAGTAGTGATTTTAAAATGCAAGGGTGGGCGCCCTAATAAAACTCAGCAGGGAAGTGAATCGAAAATCCGCCACCGTAATAATGTCAAGAGTTACCCGTAGAATATCCCTCCCAAGTGCTTTAGATATACATGCGACAATCTCTCGGGATTTTTCCGGAAAAGGCGGATTTTTAGCAGGCCTAAATCTCCGGACATCATATCAAATATCTGGATATTTTTTCATTCACATATTACAAAAATGAAATTAGCAAAAGTTTCAGTAAACACGGTTAAGCTCATGCCGTGTGAGGGAGGAGTCTCATGCCGTGTGATCATTCATATAAATTCCATACAATCACATGATTACATATATATCAGACTGCTGAAACCATCGGCTAGTCTAAACTGGTAGACCACATCACGAGTGATCTTAAATTGTCGCAATGAAGATACAAAACAAACATGCTTATTGTTGTTTTATTTCCACTGGCGGGAGTTATTACAACAAAGCTAAGTAACACACACAATGCATATACACGTCTATCAAGTTAAGATCGCAAGCTAACGATCACCTTGACCAGTCAGTTCGCGTTATATGATAGGATTAATTCGATAGGCATACACGTTTCAACCAGGTATATACACTGTTGCCGATGCTCCCCACCCCGCAGCTTTGTAACATTCCAAACTGAGCATTAAAGGGCTGTATCGATTCCAATGCAAACGATACCACTCAATGAGCTCAAGTCATCAGCATTTTAAAATGAGGCTAATTGATAGAAAGTTGTTGCTGTCCTTGGCAGCAATAGTTTTAACCAAACATTTAAAAAATAATCGTTGATTATTTACCTGGTTAGCAAAGGTATATATTCAGGTGTCCGACGCGCAATGAATAAACAAACGATAAATACGATGATTTAACTATTAGTTATTCAATTACTCTACTACACATATACATTAGAGTTAATCGAATGTAAATGGAACACATATTATTGGTATAGTCAGTAAGCGTCTAGATTCTAACATTATTACTGGCGTAATCAGAGATGAAAGTTATATAGGCCTTTCCTATTGATGATATTTATACAAAAATAGAACTCGTGAGTGTGTATTTTCGGTCAGGCGTTCATGAAAACACATGTATACTTGCTAGACATTTTGCGAAAAAAATATTACATACAATAATTGTACCAACACATCCTCGACTCCATAAAACCGATAGACAGTTTACACCGGTTTGAAAATTGGCTTCGTCACTGGTTTGCAAACATTGCAAAACGCTTTGTTAAATCTGCAAACTGTGACAATCGGCGATTTTAATATTCATTAATTCATGCAATATGCAAACCGAAGAAATGTGTTACCGGTTTTCGATTTATATAGTGCAATTTCGAGCCTATTCAAGTCGACCCAATTAACATATTTAGTATTTATGAATAAATCTGTTAAATTATATGCCTTTGCAATTTGTGATAGACAAGGTATAGTTTAAAGGGCAAACCACGCACTCCCGCGCTCCTCCGAATTTATTTTCCGGACAAAAATTCATAACACGCTGGTCGCCCTGGAGATACGCTCACTAATAACAGATAGGTAACGATTTTAAATTTTAATGGTGGAGCAGGTAGGTGCCCTTATAAAACCCACAAGGGTAATGAATCGAAAATTGGGCCCCGTAATGATGTCGATAGTTACACCTAGAAGACCCCCACCTTCTCAAGTGTTGTCAGGTTACATTTATCGTTAGCAATTCTGTGCAATATGTATGGGTGTGGCGCCCTATTAGATTCCAGCAGGGCAACGAATCGAAAATCGGTATCCGTAGTGATGTATCGAGCCTTACTCCTATTTAGCGAGTTCTGATGTATACTGAATGAGTAGTAAAAAGAAACAGAATGCCACAACAACAACAACAACAACAACAACAACAACAACAACAACAACAACAACAACAACAACAAAATCAATGACGACGACGACACTCGAGCCGTTATCATGATAATCAGACAATAGAAAAAACAATATTAGAGTTATTTAATTTTTCATGTCTGTTTGCTGTATCGCTGCTTCAAGCCACCAGACAATAATTTCAATGAGCAAAAACTATTGGCTTGCCGCATATTTTGAAAACAATGTGACTGACAGTTGCTGGTGGCTTAGTCACCAACAACTTTTAGTCAAACTTTTTTCATAATATTAAGCATGTCTAGAGATATACCCCTTGGATAAACTCAGCATTCAATCGGTTATGATCGTATGTGTTTAACGTTGCGTACACAGCTGCTAATTTAAAATGTGATGTGTTTTCACCATGGATAGTTCTATGCTCTCTTCCAGGTGACTGGCCTAGCATATTCACTGACGACACTGCATTATTGATGCATCAGAGAGTGAGTGATTCGTGTGAGTGATCAATGTAATTTATATTACACCCAGAACAGATGTATTAACAATAGTTGTATTTGATAAGTGTTATTTGCATTGCTCACATTAGATTCTCCGTTGTTCGTTTTTCTGGCATTGTCGTTATATTACCCTCATCTCATCGTTTTTATCGTCGTCGTCGTCGAAGTTGTTCTTAGACGTAGCCATAAAAATAGCCGCTGTGGGCTTTGCAACTAGTGTTCACGCAGGCCGCAGATGTCTGAAACTGCAACAATGTTTAGTACCATCATTATTGAAAGCCATAAGTGTATACGTGTGTGCGTTAGTGCATGCATACGTGCGTGAGTATGTGCATGCGTATGTCCGTGTGTACGTGCGTGAGTATATGCGTGCGCATCTCCGTGTGTAGGTGCGGGTGCTATTCTTTTGTATGCTGTATTCGTACATTTATGGAGTGTATATAATTTTATGTTATTGTACATATTGTATATATGTCTGAGGGCGTTTGACGATTATTATTATTATTATTATTATTATTATTATTATTATTATTATTATTATTATTATGTGCTAACTTTCCTAGTTTGCAGCACGATTGCATGGAATAAGGCCTACTTTAATCTAAATACATTAGCGCACGTTTACCTCATATGTTGTTCTAGTAGCTGGTGTCGGTGTCCGCATGCGTATATCTCTGGTTAAGGTTTATGTATCAGCTATTCGCTCAGCAATGATCATTCGAATTCCAACGAAACTTTACACATTGTCTATGCCACAAATGCTTATGGGTTAACTTATCTTGCTGTTAGACACATTACACAACGATATCTCTTCTGATTTAAGTGAAACTTTACAAAGCCGTTTTACACCACGCAGAGATACAATATACATCATCACCAGATTGAATTTTTCTCACGGTTTTAGACTTAGAGTAGTATTCGTATTTTTTACTAAGCTTTTTAATTTGCATTATTATTCAATAATTCTGGTTTCATTTCAATAACACGCTTCCTATGTCATGCCAACTGCATCATTGGTAGTTTGATTTTTTGTAGTTATACCTATCTCTCCACAGGTTTGGAAAATGAATTTTCGAAACAATCCAGGTATGTGTAATGCGGGCGTGTTCCATTTCTGTTTGTCCTACCGAGACTTTTAGTGCGTGTACGACACCGAGACTTTTAGTGCGTGTACGACAGGTACGGTGAGCAGTTAGGATTTGTTTTGATCATGGAGGTGCCGTGTTGACTCAGAATAACGACTGTTAAATGGTGACATTTAGAGACCACAATTTAGCAAGCTATATGGTAATAATAGTTACGACAATCTATTGTATAATATGCCATTTCTGTTAGCTTCGAACAAACTCCGGCAAACGGGATGATTTAATTGGCAGATCATACTTATGACTAAATAATCTACGTGTCGGAAACTTGTCACTAATATAATGCGAATTCATTGCCTACTGACATTGATATCGTATATATGCTAGATTCCTCATGGCCCTCCCAAAAGCGGTATTTCAGAGTTCAGTATTTTCTCGCAGATCTCGTTTGTATGAGAATATCATATTACTAACAAAATCTTATTTTTGTTGCAAATCCCATTCTCTAGTCGAATAAAATGTCAGATCCAACCAAATTTTATTTACGATATAAATATATAAATTCAGGTTGTGAGTGTATGCTTCTGCTTCTGCTTGTCAATCAGTAGACATTATGCGCGACAACATTTAGGTTCCGTCTCTCTTCTAACTCCTTTGAAAAATTTGAGACGGTTTTATAGACCGTGGTGGACGGACGTGCAAGTATCCAGAAGAAAGAGAAGAACACTGACAAACGTCGCGATCTACTGATAGTTGTTGGCATGCGTTGATAAGTTACCAGAATGAAATGAAACATCAGCTGAACAGCTTGCACGGACGTGTCAAAACACACAGTCAGGTGCACTGGCAATTTACTGAACTCAAGTCTTTGGTAGTCAAAGTGAGGGCATTCGCATGAGTGATCTGGCAAATATATACGATACCAATGGCCACCGCTGAGGACATATACTGTCGTGCGGTGGGTGGCTCACCAGACCTGCTAGAAGAGAACCAGGCTCATTATTCAGTGAACGGGTGGCCGGGGTGTGATCTGGCAAATATATACGATACCAATGGCCACCGCTGAGGACATATACTGTCGTGCGGTGGGTGGCTCACCAGCCTTGCTAGAAGAGAACCAGGCTCATTATTCAGTGAACGGGTGGCCGGGGTGTGATCTGGCAAATATATATGATACCAATGCCCACCGCTGAGGACATATACTGTCGTGCGGTGGGTGGCTCACCAGCCTTGCTAGAAGAGAACCAGGCTCATTATTCAGTGAACGGGTGGCCGGGGTGTGATCTGGCAAATATATACGATACCAATGGCCACCGCTGAGGACATATACTGTCGTGCGGTGGGTGGCTCACCAGCCTTGCTAGAAGAGAACCAGGCTCATTATTCAGTGAACGGATGGCCGGGTTTGGTTATGTATTCCATGGCCACGGGTTGGAATTTAGTCAAGATGTGTTGGATTTACTTTACTTAAACGGCTATTACCTTTTAGATGCGTGTTTGACAGCTGCAACTGGTGGTGAAATATTACAACTGAAATGTCGTGACGATAGCGTTACCGATTTGGCTGTCACCCATTATGTGGAGACCGGGAGACCATACCAACAGTTCCTCTGCCAGTACGTCCTGTCCCGACACATTTTTGGATACCACCGATGTCAGAGATAGAAAAATGGACACGTGGATAAAGAAACTATTGAGCGCATGCAGAAAGGGCAGTAAAATACAATCTCCCTGTTATGTCATGGTATCAAAATGTACTGATCATACTCGGACATCACTGGCTTGGTATTGTGCGACGTCCCATGAGTTTATTTATTATCGGTCGATGCGACATTAGACATTATGGAAATATTCAAAGGGAGAATGGGAAAGAGTACTAAGAGAAGTAAAGAAATATAGCATTTGTGAAAGAAATTCAATTGGAGATAAATTTCATTGCATTTTTATGTGCCATTTCATACATTGCGATTAGAAACGTTACCTAAATACTATCTTAAGCGGCCAACTTATTTTTAATTTGTCCAGTTATTCTCTAGTATTAACAAAACCTAATCTAAACGCTCCGGCTAATACATACGAGTATTAAGCAATTCCAAAAATGATCGAACACAGGCACAGCCAACAAGCATAACCGACAAAGATAATACCTGAAGACCAAGATAAAGTGTATTCAAAATAATATTTATTATGAAAATCGCTTGCCTGAAAAGATCCAATGCTACTGCTGTAGTAAACCTAGACTATGTGTTGCAATGTTAATCTATAGAGATATGTAAATAACACGTAAACTGTCTTGCCAATGTATACAGTGTATAATGTGTGTACCACGTGTATCACACGCGTGTTGTGGGAGTATTAAGTAAATCCTAAAATCGTGTCATTACCCTCTTATATCAGCGGCTAAACTTGTAATTAAATATCCCCATTTCCAGCACCATCATTTGACATGACATAAGCTTTCGACTGCTCGTGTTTAGTTAGCTATAAATATCTGCATAAAACCTCAATCTCCTCATGAGTCGGTAGTCATTGCTATTTCCGGTTATGGCCATAGTTGAGTGATGCATAAGGGAGAATTAATTCCCAAGAAACAGTATTTATCTATAGATTATGCACATATCCTTCATCAAATATGTATCAATCTATCAATCTATAAATTGTATTGTCATATTTACAGGCGGACATTACTCACTAATCCATGTTAAAACAATCACGTATAGCGGGTGGCCTCTGCCTAGAGGCTAGCCATTCACAAACACTCCCAGTAGCTCATTGAGCATACAACTACATATCTAGACAGACATAATGTAATTCGCTTAACACAGTCCGGTAGAGATTTATTATGAACTTGAACTTATGAACTGACACGACGACCACGGGGGATTTGGTGGGCACCATCTGCTGTAAGATTGTGGTGTCAATTTATCATACGATTGGACCTTATCTATATATATCGTGGCCATCCCTCTGGGAGATCCACAGATCGACCGGTCAGGTACGAACCATCCCGGCCTGTCTGGGTATGGAACAGCCGGACCGGGTACGTTCCAAGCACGCCCCCCCCCCGCCCCGGGTAGGACAGTACGCATGTATAAGGCCACATGAGAGAGGTTCGTAAAATAAAAAGTCCGTGAGATCGCCTAGCGCGCATGCGCGGGCATCAGCGATTGCTTGCCAACGCGCGTTAGCCTTGGAAAGAAAAGCATCATATTGTGTACCGAGTTTGTACATGTACTTTCTATAAATTATACTCTCCTCGTCGTTCTTGGAATCGATCATGACCAGAATGAAACCAAGATTCCAAATCTTTTTACTAGTTTAAAATCGGTCCAGAAATGTCATTAAATAAACTTTCAAATTCCTTTCAAAATATACTTCTCTAGAGCCATAGCGCATGCGTGTACTTAGTGCATGAGGACGATAGTGTATCACGTGATCACTTTCCTGCCTCTGTAACTCTCGCGCTGATTGGTTGTGGCGCTTCAGCTGTGACGTTACGAGTAGTATAAAAGGGGCTGAAAAATCAGAATCGAGAGCAATCAGAATAGAAGAGGGAAGAGAGAAGGTGGAAGGTGGTGCCATGGCATTGTGAGATGCAGGCAACTGCTTACTGCTAGCATCATTACATACAACAGCAGCAGTGCCTATCGGATTTGAGTTCTCGTCTCTGGCACATAACTACCACATCAGCATCGATGTTTTTGTACGCTCATGGAAAGATATCACCTGGGGACAATAACTAAATTTAAGTAAGGTAACCCCAGCTACCAACACTGCAGAGGGACCTTCTTGCGGATGGGCCTGTTGGCCCCGAGGTAAAGCCCGTCGAAGTATGTAGGGTGAGTGATGCTCTCCATGGATAACTCGCCAGATCTGCTGTACCACACCAACAAGTGGTAGTTTCAAATCCAAACATGTGTCCAGTTTTAAACATTTTGACTGCAGTCAGGGAATATTGCCCAACGCACCACACCAGCTATGCTGTGCATCTCGTCTTGTGATCCACCAGAATGCGTACGCATTTATTTAAATTTCAACTGTAGCCCTTCATAACTACAGGGTAGCTTCAAACGTCTGCACCAGTAGGCCTATGGAACTTTCTAATGTCCGCTTAAATTGTTTACTCTGTGTATAGACTTGACTAACTACTAGCCATATAAACCCGCAAGAGTTCATCTTCACCGTTTCTGAGAGTGGGCGGCATCAGACAGTGCTCCTGCAGCTTTTCCTAACAGCTAACTTCCACATCATACCATCTCGCGTTCCAAATATGTGACGCTTCAACTACTGTGATTCCAGAACTTTTTCCGTACCGATGACTACTAAGTACTCCGTTATTATATTGTTATATTCATGTATTACTTTTCTGTAACAGGTACTGATGACTAACAGCACCGTACGGTCGTCTGATACCGCACTTTACAGTTTATCTTTTAAATGTATATATTTAGTCTTATTTTGTGCCAATGACTATCAGGCGCCATCAAGGTCCTGTGACCTCACATTTTTACTGTACTGTGATAGATAGTTATATGGCAGTAGCCATTCTAATTATATATGTTTTGCTTATTTTATATAAAAACAGTAGAACTGCAGTTCGCTAGGCTACACAATACAGCAACAACAACGGCACCACCTTGTTCCCCAACAGCATCAATTTGTCACGGAGGTCGCTGTTCATGTTCTCACTACGTGTACGTGACATGCGGCCGACTAAACCTGGACTATTTTAGCTCAATAGGATAGGTGTATAGTAGTAGGGACGATTACTCTGTAGGAGACATTTTGTGTAAGTCTCTTTTCCGGGAGTAGCGGATATGTAACCTCGAACACCGGCTAGATTATAAATTGACCATATATCTTAAGGCCTCCTATTCTTACGAATATAAGAGTAAATGTCCCTGTCTAGGCTCCTCCAGCCTCCAGACTTATTAATTGGTTGGACCTCCCTCCACCACGTTGTTTAGAGCTGACTTTGAAACTAATGTGATTTCAGAGCGGTTAGAAACAAAGTGTCGTTGACCACACAAACTTCCCGTGTATCTTCTGATACTAGTTAGTTAGATAACCATGCCAAAGTAGGAAGCACTGCGAAAATATAATAATTACTGGCCTGCAGTGCATCTCTGGGCGAATTTACATAAACCTAGCGACAGGTAAAATGTTAGTCCTCGGGTGCGGATCTGCCCCGACACACTGGTGCCAGTCAGGACACAGCTCTCCATCTAACCCTACAAGTGACTGGGTGTGGTCTTAGAACCAACCACACCCTCACGGGAAGGTTACTATAGATGGATAGCTGCATCTTTGTCAAAACGTATATGTGTTTTTCAATGCTAATGTGATGTGATGTGTCCCTGTGCTGTTATGTGGTGGTGACAGGATCGTCATGGTATTTCTGCACGCTGTCTAACCGAGGGGGATGCTCTGTGAGGGTGACCATACAGTCACAGGGCATTCTCGCCGATCAGACTTATATGTTAAAGATAGTTAGGATACACAGCCAGTTGTGGCTTAACCTTGATCTGGACCCAAGAACTAAATGTTAGGATAGGATCTAGCAGAAGGACCACATAAATAAAGTGGCAACTGCTAATTCAGTATCTTAGAACTTACATAAGATGACGGTGGTGAATTCTGCGGGAAATCATCCACCTCATCTTCACGTAATACAGCGTGATTCACAATAACTTATAATTTCACTAGGTTGACTCTTTTACACAGCGTAGTTTGAACAAGAGCGTGGCCTTTTTGCCATCTCTCTTCCTCCACTTAGGCATTGTAGGCATTTTCCTGTGATGGAGGCCCGCGTGAGGCACCTTCCTCTCGCAACAAATAATGTTTGTGTTAGGGATTAATTTAGTTTATATTAAACTTGCTAAGTAGACGCACAAGGACCCTCATTTGGGGGATGTCTCACAGATTATGATCTGTGAGGTACATCTGGTGAAGCCCATGATGATGAGTCATCAACTTGACCCTATGTACTTGACTCTCTTGTAGCAGCAAACGAGTACCATTGTTTGACTGTTACCTTGTATTTAATGTAGGTAAATAATTATGTCTAGGCTCTAGATCGAGCTAATGGACCATCACACCGGTCACACAAAATGTGAAGATGAGACCATGAGGTTTAACTTCCACGGTGATGGTCGCACCGCCCCATTGGAACGTGAACATTCCACCGGCTCTAGAAGTTGGTCTGTGTACAATCTGGAAACACGCAATACCGGATCCGCAACCCTGAGATCCGCAGCTAACCAGCAGCCTCGTCCCAACATACCATGTATTTGCTGTTCCATGAAGCGAGAGTATCCAGCAGACCAGCGTGCACCCCCCGAGGCTACAAGTGGTGCCTGACGTGGGGCTCGAACGAGAAGTGAACCCATGCCCACTCTCAACCTACACATGTTCCAGTCTCCTTTCTATTATAAGATGCAGAGGTGGAATATTATGATGGAAGGGCGGCTACAGCAGTCATCGATGATGCACTAAACTACACATATATAGATGAAACGCCACCAATTAGTCAACAGGAGTACTCGCCGATCAGTGAGGCATCTTTTATCACACTGTCTGACATACGTCTTAGGCATTCAACACCTTTGTCGAATCACGGACGTCAGCAGCGAAGTCCCCAGCAGGGGCAACCATAACAACCTACACGTCCAATCCATTCACCACATCAACCTGACAGTGACCAATGGCCCGCCCCTCATGCACCATGGCCTGAATCTCCGGCCATAAGAATTTCGGTACAACGCTACCCATCAGTACCATGGTATGAACAGTGGAATGCGGATCTGCCACAGCCTACAAATCCCATCACCCACATGCACCACACCAATCGCCGTCACCATTCGCCTGGACCACCACCATATCGAGGAAGAACCATACAGTGATCTGCGGATCCGCCACGATGGATGCATGACACACTGCCACCCATTCATCGTCCTATCAGGAGGCAATTTTATGTGTCACTGCACCACAGTTAGGAGACAATACACACATAGCTTTGCTGGAACCTGACCCTGAATACATGATCGCCTCTCACTTCAATGGAACAGCCGAGCCCATAACGCTTGTCCCAGACATTCTCTGTGGCCATTTGGTGGACGTGATTTCGCTGGAAACAGTATCCACTACACTTACAACAACAACAGCTTATGATGACGACATCCCAGAACATCTGCATGCCCTTCACTTGCATGCCACAGTTGGACTAACGCTATCTCACCACTGTGATGTACAACGACTACTGTTTAAATACCAGGAGAGTTTTTTCACAGGAGATCTGGACCTGGGAGAAACTCACCTCATGAGGCACCACTCCATTGGCACCGGGAACAACCGACCTGTACGACAACTGGTACGTCATCTTCCCATATATAAAGAATCAGAAGCATATCGACAGGTGAATGGCATGTTGCGGCCAGGTATAATAGAGCCTTCAGCATCCTCCTGGGCCAGTCCCATTGTACTTGCAGGAAAGAAAGATGGAAAATTTGAGCCGAAATTATTTCATGGTAGATAGTTTTAAATCTCACTACTCCGTAAGCGTATGCATATACCTATCTAAACATATGGGTGACGTTCTGGGGCCGAACCAATTATGAGCGATATGCCAGGACATACCGACACCTATCTGAATGTGGTGAATGTGAACCAACCATATTATAATACGGCGAATATGTAACTACCTACGATGAGATTACTTGATGGTAGAATTGTGCAAAAGCACTAGCTCATTTGAGTTATATACATCCATATATAAAAAAATTATTACAAATCGAGAACAGACATTCTGATATCGAAGATAGTAAATTGTTGGCATTTGACAACTGTCCGTGGCTACTAAATTGAATATTCCGAAATTACTACCTGGTAGAAAACTCAAGATTCATTAGCGTGTTCATATCGCTATCTAACCATATCGGTGAAATTATGTGGCCAAACCTATTGCAGACAGGTAATAGTAGGGCATTGGAAACCTACAGCTCTGCCAAAATTGAAACGAATTTACGCGATGAAATCGTATACTACGAAATTACTTCACGGTCAAATTTTTTTTAATTCCCAATAAAACTATCGTATTCAAATCCCTCTACGTCTGTGTGAGCGAAGTTCTGGAGCTGACCATATTACATACAGACAGTAGGGCACCGAAAAGCACCAAAACCCCAACATTTAAGCCAAACTTTGCCTAATAAAATTATTTCATCTATAATTTGTTAGATTCGGAGTAGCCCTAGTATATTACGGCTCAAGTCTATGTAGGTGAAATTATGGGGTTAAACATACTACAGACAATAGGCACTGAAAACTGTGAATCACCGGAGATTTAGCAAATTTTCGGTATGAAATTGTGCACTACGAAATTACTTCATGTTAAAAAAAATTGTTAACCTTAATCCATTAATTCACTAGCGTATTGATATACCTATCTAACTATATGGTTGAAATTCTGTGGCCGAATTTCCTGTATACCTTCTTAACTTAGCACATGCATAGGCCTACACTTTCGGTTGATTTCTGTATTCAACAATCTGCTACAATATTATTGACGGCAGTTTTGACTGGAAATTTGGAGCATTGGTAGTGTATCAATACTGTTACATAATTGCATTGGCCCTACATGGATTTATTCCCACGGATGGATTAAAGACAAAAGGATACTCCTGATAATCACACATCCATTATTCATTCGTATCCCGCAAGTTCTTTTTCGATACGAGATCGAGAAATGTATCTCATATGTAGGCGCCTATTGAGTAGCCATTGACGTAGTGAGTTCACGATCCAGTGTTGCTTTTATAGTCTGCTACGGAGATAGACTGGGTCCCGGTTGTCTGGTATCCGAAGTTGAGTCTGTCTAATAGTCTAGTCGTTGTGATAACGTAAGAAGATGACCGGTCATTACATTAGAGGTGTAGTTTCGAAGAAGCCAAGCCTTTATTTTTAGATGGATCCATTATTGTTAGCGAACTCTGTCTACTTTTTCGCCCTCTACAATATTATTATGCATGTTTTTCTTTTGAAATTTACCACACACATAGTACGCCTCAAGACTGTCTGTAACAAGTCTGTAATTGTTACCCTATCTCGAATGCAACAAATGTGAATCATACTATGATACAATACGGGAAAGGTTAAACAGACATGGTACATCATCGTCGTCCTCATAATTTATTAACCCTGTATTACATAAATTGAGTCAAGAATATGAAAAAAAATATTTGGTTATTGAGTGCCTATTTGCAGGCCAATAGACGACTGTTTTGAAGAGTTACTATTGGAATGACTGGCTCAATTATCGAGCCAGTCATTTCAGTGGTGAATTTTCAAAAACTATCTCTTGACCTGGAAATTAACATCCTCAAGATCACTGTAGAGGCCGGTTTTGGCGGCCTCCTCATGAAAGGGTTAAAATACATTAAGAGAAGATGATAGGCTTACATAGGCAGTCGTTGTCGTTGCAATACTTAATACAGGTCTATGATAGCAACAAGTAGGTGGGTAGGGTGGGGTGGGCTACCAGTCAAAGTATTAAAAAGATATTCGTGTAGTTGTCTTTATCTGAGATATTGAAATTTCGGTGTTAAACATTCTAAAGGATTTTTATTAGAAAGTCACACAATTCTGCCCAAGTAAGTCACATCTTAGTGGCGGTTGCTTGAAATGACTTCCATAGGCCTAACGTTAGTCAATCGGTCACTGAATCCGGACGGTATATTAATACATTAATACCGCGCTCGTGTTGATATCGATGGATCTCTGAGCTTCTTGACTATCAATTTCCAGAAACCTATACAGGTACGGTGTGGACTATTTTTAAACCAATTTGACTGGGTGCTGTTGCTGCTTGTGGCAGTAACATCGCCCAGTCAAATTAGTTTCAAGCTATTCACCAGCATGTTTTGTAAATAGCAAAGACATACAATTCGTACAACGTGTCGGACTATTAAGCATTTAAGACGGACTAAATTGAGAAAGTCATGACGTCATGATTATGACGTCATCCTATACGTCACGTCGTTGATTATGACATCATATGACGTAATATGATCGATAGACAACATGAACATGTCCATTAGCAAGTGGTATTAATTATCCTCCCTCCGTCAGAGGACGAGTACATTGTATTCAGGGTAATAATCTATGATTGGCCTTGTTAAGATATGTGACGTATAAATAAGGGTGGTCTCTTAATATAAGTGGTCCATATTGTGTGGGCCACGCATAACCAAGTGGTATTAGCCAATGCTCAATTTGCTCATGACAATTTCAATAGAGATCCATTTCTAGGTATGCCACGCCTATTTCTAGCTAAGCTCCACCCCTTTTTGCGTGTTGGAATCGATGTATATATATACGCCGAATAATGAATTCCCAGACTTCCATTTCAAGGTAACTATACAGGTAAGCTGATGACAATTTTGAAACTAATTTGACTGGGTGCTTTTAAAGGTTTGCTGCCTCTGGCCGCAACAACGCCAGGTCAAATTAGTTTCGAAATATTCAACACGATGTTGATTAAACAGTAGACATACAATTCGTACACTTGCGGACTATTCAATGTTCACGACTGAGCTCGATACGCCATTCATTTACACATTTTGGATTGTGACGTCAGCCTGTACATGAAGTAATTGATTATGACGTCATATCCTTCAGTTATAGATCGAACCCAGCCATTATCATAGAAAATGACTGTTGAATAAATAGCAAAGACATACAATTCGAACAGCGTCTAGTTAAATTAGTTTCAAAATATTTAACAGCATGTTAATTAAATAGTAAAGACGTGCAATTCGCATACTTGACGGGCTATTCAATGTTACTGGTGGAGCTAGATACGTCATTCATTACACATTTTGATTGTGACGTCCAGCTACATCTGACATAAATAATTATGACGTAATATACAGAAAAATCCATTATCATAGAAAATGTCCTATGTCTAATTGCCGTCCAAGAGACCATTGTGGTTTTTCTTTTGCAATTTAATACTGGAATTATAGGATCGGTTATCCAACCAGTTATTTCAGTGGTAAACTTTCAAAACAAGTTCTCCGGTGAGTAGCTAATGCAAATGGACATTTCTCACGATCACCGCAAGAAGCCATTTGTGGTCAGTTTTATTAGAGTGCTAAAGTGGACATATAAGTTCCGTTGGCTGTTTATTAAAATAATTAAGCGGTCATCGCCGCGCAAACTCTATTACGGTCGGACCAGAACAAATAAGAGAACTCGCCATGAATCACGTGCACGAAGATAATAATTATGAGATATCCAGCAATCTAAAAATAGAGCCGTGTCTTCGCGCCGAGAACTATTAGATCTCGTATCGATGGAGATCTCGCGAGACACAGCCCCACAATCCCCTGCGCGAAATGTCCGCGCCTATAGGCAATTCTAGCCAGCAATAAATAGAAGCGTGCCCGCTGGAGCGGCACGCAATGAACCTCCCTCCCGCGTCTCTACCACGTGCGCGATCGAGGAGGCGAGAGGTGATGAGTCGGGGTCATAGACTGCTGACGTAATCACACTCTGCCACCCCCTCAGGCGTTCCAGCTTGAAATTTTGATATGCAAGTTTATCAGTATCTAACTTGGAAACCGCATCAATGTAATTAAAAGGTGAGCTTCTGACAGAATAAGTAGTTCGCGATTTTAATGTTGATCGAAGACCTGATTTTCGGTGGAATGAAGAAGTTGACGTACCTTCATTCTTATATTTATATTTACCTTCTTCCTACGAAGGGAATGTAGGATTGTACCACGGGAGAATAAAACAGACAAAATCCATCTATGGGGATGACTGACTCAACCACAAGTTTTTGGGCATGGTCATCCGCCCTCCTGTGTCGTCACCAAAATCTATAAAAGGAAGAAATCGGCGCACTGAAACTTCATCTTCTCATCAAACTGGCACAAGAGAAGATCAGGCATTAGGCCATTTTCGTGTTGCAAACCAAATTCTGCTGTTTATTATTATTTCATTATTGGCTTTAGAAGTTTTCACGTATTATTAATAGGAAAAGTTAGGAACAAGTTAAATTAGGGTAGGAGTATTGCAGATCCACAAAAGTCAAAATGCGGAACTAAAAATGTCGCTCGATGAAGATCTCGCTTTATCAGATACCTTGGCAGAAGAGACTCAAATGACCACCACATGGAGATATCTGTGTACTGGAATTCTGTTTAACGAACAGCCTTGTCAACATGAGTTCTCCAGGTGAGTTCTCTAGGAACTCAGATCTAAAACGTGACGTAAACTGGAACCATTTCCCCCAGCGAACGTATTGTACAGATTGCAAATTCTTATATTCAGCTTCACGATATGGTATAACACACGCGTCGACCAGCAAACACCATGTGCTCACAGTTACGCTAAAACCTGGAGAACAGGACAAAACTGTTGACGTTATTGGTCCACTGTTAGAGATGCCTCAGCCCATCCAGGTGTTCCGATCACTGGGAGGATGGCAAAAGTGAAACGTACAAAAGGATGGCAATCATCTCCTGTTTCTGTAACAGCTTCCGTATCCGAACCAGTATCCACATCAACAGCAACCGCAACAACCACAACCACCACACCGACAATACCAGCAACTTCAGCACCCTAAATTTCCATAACAGCATCATCCGAAGCATTCACATCCGCATCAACTGTGTTAAGATTACCAGTAACTTTACCTTCAGTATCAGTTCTTCTAAGAGACATTTCGTTATCTGAAAGTTCCGCATCACCACCGGACTTGATGATCAGTTTTGACCCAGAAGTACCTGAGATATCCAGCACCACAGCCACTCCATTGCGCAGCACCAGCACCCCCGCCACCAACGTCATCAGCACCGCATCCAGCACCCGCCTCACCGCATCAATCGATCCAACAATACGCAAGGCCACCACACAAAACAAAGTATACTTGGGGAAACATTGTATCACGCATCAGCCAAAAATCCAACCACTGTCATGAATCACTGCAAGCAAACTGATCAAGGCCACCAAGATATGGAAGATCACCACCACCACCGCAGCAAAACCATCGCGCACAATCGCCGCCTCCATCAGTAGCCATTCCGTATCCACCATGACTACCACCGCAACCATCATGATGATGAAAGCATCCACTTTAACAGACATCATCCGAACACTGAGCATCACCGAAGTCGCTACCTACAGCCACACTTCAACACCGCATCCGGCCAGCTTCAGCATATGGTTCGCCAACTTATCAGCAACATCCTCAGACCTCAGCTTAGACATCGCACCCGGACAAATATCAGCACCAAGAGCACATGCACCACGCCCAGCCTACATGGATCGCGGCACCAGACTCGCTGGGGGGGTGGACTTTTCAGCCAATACTTGTGGCCATTATTGTCATAGTTGCAGCAGAATGTATAACTAATTCATGTGTGCGGCGACGTGAATTTTGTCCTTATTTGTTAAATACTGTTCTTATTATTATTAATGTTATTAAAATCGAAACTCCATCCCTAGGCTGACCACGGTCATCCTACACAGCTGTGCTAAGTATCGCATAGCTGTCTATCATCAAAATAATCGTTGCGGATCCCTATGCTGTAAACACACCTTATGCAGTGTAGGTACACAGCATACCGCAACGAATATGTCTTTATTCAGATCATCCTATCCAAGCTGTTGTTGGGGATACCTGATTGACTTTTTCCCCTATTACTATATACTATTTTTCTTTTTCTTTTTCTTCTCGTTTTAGGAGATGTATTTGATGGCGAGAGCCATCCAGAGCCATCCATGCGGATCCTTGATAAGGGGCCGCACTGTACATATGCCCTCATATATCGGGATGTGTAGTTAATTACCATATTATTGTTTCATTATCTGTTTATAATATATATATATATATATATATATATATATATATATATATATATTCTATTTTTATATACTTTAATTCTGGTACGTTGGAGCATGGGGGCCTGGGCGTTCTCGGTATTTAATTATCGGCCACAAAAAGATAACGTCCTCGCGAGCTATTGTTTAGCCAAATCAAGGTATTAAACAAATAAAATAAAAAAGAACATGCACCGCAGCAGCAAAACAAAAAAACAAAAGGCCTGAAAAAATAAATACCAGGCCAAACATCAAAATAAAGGTATGCTTCCCTCCCAAACTCTTTCGCACGTCTATATGCCTTCTTTGATAAACAACGCATCTCTCGCGTCACTATGGCAACCCCAGCTACCAACACCGCAGAGGGACCTTCCTGCGTAGGGGCCTGTTGGGCCCGATGTAAAGCTCGTCGAAGTATGTAGGGCGAGTGATGTTCTCGATGGATAATGCGCCTGATCTGCCGTACCACACCAACAAGTGGTAGTTTCAAATTCAATGTGTCGTGCCAGTTTTAGACATTTTTGCTGAAGTCGGGGAACATTCCCCGATGCACCGCATAAGCTATGCGGTGCATCTTGTCTTGTGATCCGCCAGAATGCATCCGCATTTATTTAACTTTCAACTGTAGCCCTTCATAATTACAGGGCAACTTCAAACGTCCGCACCAGTACGGAACTTTCTAAACTTCGCTGAAATTGTTTACTCTGTGTATAGACGTGACTAACTACTAGCCATCCGCATCCGCAACAATTCTTCTTAACCGTTCCTGAGAGTGAGCCACATCAGACAGTTCCCCTGCAGCTTTTCCTAGCAGCTAACTTCCACATCATGCCATCTTGTGTTCCAAATATGTGATGCTTCAACTACTGTAATTCCATTACTTTTTCCGTACCGATGTCTAATACGTACTCCGTTATCGTATTGCTATATTCATGTACTTTTTTTTCTGTAACATGTACTGATGACTAACAGGTACGGCGCGGTCGTCTGAGACCGGTTATCTGAGACAACATTTTATAGTTTATCTATTAACTGTATATATGTATTCTTATTGTGTGCCGATGACTAACAGGCACCATCAAGGTCGTGTGACCTAACATGTTTTCCTGTACTGTGATAGATAGTTATATGGCAGTAGTCATTCTAGCTTTATATATTTTGCTTATTCTATATAAAAAACATTAGAACCCCAGTTCGCTAGGCTACACAATACAGCACAACAACCACACCACCTTGTTCCCCAACAGCATCAATTTTTCACTGAGGTCGCTGTTCATGTTCTCACTATGCGAACATGACGTGCGGCCGACTAAACATGGACTATTTTAGCTCAATAGTATAGGTTTATAGTAGTAGGGTCGATTACTCTTTGTGTGAGTCTCTTTTCCGGGAGTAGCGAATATGTAACCTCGCACACCGGCTAGATTATATAAATTGGCAATATACCTTAAGGCCTCCTATTCTTACGAATATAAGAGTAATTGCCGCTGTCTATGCTTCTCCAGCCTCCGGGCTTAGTAATTGGTTGGACCTCCCTCCACCACATTGTTTAGAGCTGACTTTGAAACTATTGGGGTTTCAGAGCGGTTAGAAGCAAAGTGCCAATGACCGCAGACACTTCCCCTGTATCTTCGGATACTAGTTAGTTAGATAACCACGCCAAAGTAGGAAGCACTGCGAAAATATATTAATTACCGGTCTGCAGTGCATCTTTTGGCGAATTTACATAACCCTAATGGCAGGTAAAATGTTAGTCCCCGGGTGCGGATCTGATATGATCCGCCCCCGACATGCTGGTGACGGGCATGACAACTTTCTATCAGCTCTACATCTGACTGGGTACGGTCTTAGAACCCACCACGCCCTCACGGTAAGGTTACTATAGTTTATAGCTGCATCTTTGTCCCCACCGTAAAACTTATATGTGCCTTTCAATGCTTATGTGATGTGACTTGTCCCTGTGTTGTTATATGTAGTCGTGATGTGGTGGTGACAGGATTGTCATATGATTCTGGAGCTGCCACCTCGTGACATTTTTGCACACTGTCTAAATGAGGGGGATGCTCCGTGAGGGTGACAATACGGTCACGAGGCATTCTCGCCAGTCAGGCTTATATGTTAAAGATAGTTAGAATACACAGCCATTTGCGGCTTAACCTTGATCTGGACCCAAGAACTAAATGTTAGGATAGGATCTAGCGGAAGGACTGCATAAATAAAGCGGCAACTGCTAATTCATTATCTTTGAACTTACATAAGATGACGCTGTTGAATTCTGCGTAAATCATCCACCTCATCTTCACGTAAGACAGCGTACATCACAATAACTTATAATTTCACTACGTTGACTCTTTTACACAGCGTGTTTGAACAAGAGCGTGGCCCTTTTGCCATCTCTCTTCCTCCACTAAGGCGTTGTAGGCATTTTCATGTGTTACGGGTTAAGTTAGTTTGTATTAAATTTGTTATGTATCAGCGCTAAGACCATCCTTTGCAGGGATGCCTCAGGGATTATGATCTGTGAGGTACCTCTGGCGAGGACCATGATGACGAGTCATCAACTTGACCCTATGTACTTGACTTCGCTCTTGTATCAGCAAACGAGTACCATTGTATGACTGTTACCTTGTATTTAATGTAGGTATTTAATTATGTCTAGGCTCCAGGTGGGGCTAATGAACCGTCACACCGGTCACACAAATAACGAAGATGAGACCGTGAGGTTTAACTTCCACAGCGATGATCGTGCATTCCACAGATTCTAGAAGTCGGTCTTTGTGCAATCCGGAAATGTGCAACACCGGATCTGCAACCCCGAGATCCGCAGCCAACCAGCAGCCTCGCCCCAATGTACTGTGTACTTGTGGTTCCATGGAGTGAGAGTATCCGGCGGACCAGCGCGTACCCCCGTAGACTACATAATGCATCAACTGGGAAATGAAACTAGTTACATTTTTAGACAATTATAGTATAGATCACCTATTGCAGTGAACCATAGTGTGTTCAGCATACAAATACAAGTTATAAATATATCCATAATATTGAGGCAAATACATATAAGACAGTTAAAGTTGTCTATTAACTATATGAGCACAACAAAGGTCATTAGCATGTGATCTGTTACTACAAGTCATAACACATAGGAAATAACGTTTCCTGTGGAAAGAGTGTGGTTGTTTAAGAGAGGGGGTACTTTAAGCAACTGTATCGAAAAAGGTCACTCATGTTCCATAATGGCAGGTGGCCTCTGTAGACAGGTTTGCGTTTATGACTTTTACAAATAGTATTGTAGTTTGTTCGATTTTACTGACACAAATGTAAATACATATATCTGATTTCCCTGCTCTCACTACAGATGCATCGCTAGGATTAAAGACGGAACATCCAGATACGCAAACATTGTTTTGATATCTGAAGTTATTGGTATGAAGAATACTATCACTACACGTAGCCAAGCTGTGTGGGGAGTTTCAAATGGCCTACAAAAGCCATGAAATGGAATCATCCCGTGTGCTGATGTGATACTTCAACTAGGTTTCCACTTGCCTCATTAATACTTGAAAATGTTACGACAATAATAAGAGGGTGACGACACCGAGGATATTCTAGTGCACGGGAGACTCACGATCCCGTATGCTATTGTACAATGTCTGAGAGAACGTGGAGACGTAATTGAGGAATTCAGTTTAGCTATACCCAGCCTATCTTTAGCTAAGCATCACTTACACCTCGCGTGTGTTGGGGTCGATCTATCTCAGAACTCCCTGATTATCAATTTCCAGAAGATTATACAGGTAAGTTGTTTGATTTTTTGAAATTAATTTACCTGGGTGCTGTTGTTGCCCATGACAGCAACAACGCCCAGTCAAGTTAGTTTCAAAATATTCAACATCGTGTTTATTAAATAGTAAAGACATACTATTCTTACAACAGTGCTTAGTCTGTCATCAATTAAGCGTTTATGACGAACTTATCTACGTCATTCATGTCGTCATTGATTATTAATGACGTCTTATAATTGATGGATAACCTAACTGGAAAGGTTCATTGGGAATCATCCAAAGGATGTTGTGTTAAACAGAATTTGAACACATCCTGTATGAAGTAGCTGGCAGATGTTGTGAATGTGTTAGATGACAAGGATGGGTATGTGGACTGAATACATGGTTTCTGACAAATATGACATTCAGCCACATATTGCCCATATGCTAGAGTTCCACAAAGCCCTTTCACATTCTTCTTCTTCTTCTTTTGGTTCGCTGATCATACCGCCAGTCCTGTAAGTGACTAGCGACATGATCATACACATCAATTATCTCTTCTTGGCACATTGTGTCGACAAAGTAGTGATACTTTTATGTTTCTGGTATTCTCGGTGAGCAAGAAATTATCTCCCATACTATGTTACTGAAGTTATCAGCGTGTTGGTATTTCTAATAGTTCAGCAGGAGAACACTAGTGAAGGGTATATCGCCAGCCGGGTTTGAAAGACACGAACGCACTAACAAATGATGCAATATATGGGGTACCGATGTTTCAGAATGAGAACTGTACTATTAGCTGAGCTGATTCAAGGGCTATATAATAGTGTCTCTCTCGACATGGCACTAGAACACATCTATAATGAAGATATTAAGCAAAAACAGTGATTGTGTGGAATTATGTGGAAGTTCAAGCGCCAAAGGCATAGACCATAATTGCTGGAAAGCTAGACGGAATATGCACTCTTGTCCAAGACACCGCCGTGAGTTTAGTATGATGGTGGCATAGTAGACACAGAACATCGTGGGTTTGATATAGCTTGAAGAAAGATGCCGAATCCTTTCACAACACATCCAATGGATTGATGTCTTTCGACAAGAACACGTCGTACTCATAGAGCACAGGAAGTCAGTAGTGTAAGACAAATGGGAAATAACTCTCTCTCTCTCTCTCTCTCTCTCTCTCTCTCTCTCTCTCTCAAAATGGATATTTAGAAATGCTATTATATATCATCTGTAACACATGTTCCTACATTCACCTCATCAATAGACCTTTCCAGTTTTAGCTATGCCCCGCCCACCTCTAGCTAAGCTCCACCCAGCACTTCGCCCTGTTGGGATTGACCGATCCTTGAATGCATTGACCATCAATTTCCTGAAAACTATATAAGTAAGTTGTTAAATATTTTGTAGCTAACTATGGCAGCATCAGCGCCCAGTAAAATTAGTTTCAAACTATTCAACATGCTATTTATTAAATAGTAAAGTCATGCAATTCGTACAACAACGCATAGTCCGTCTTCAATTATGCGTTCGTGACGCAATTATCTACGTCATTCATGACGTCATAATGATGCCATTGATTGTAATGTCATTCTACACGTCACATTGTTGATTATGACATCATATGATGGATGGATACAGTGGGCAGGTCCATTCTAAATGGAAACCGAGCAAACATAAAAAATATCCGTATTCCATTAAGCCAAATGGGATCAGTCCACTTTACAGAATGCTACAAGCAACAGCTGCTAGAGGTAAAGTGGATTTGACTATTTGAAAGAACTGAATGCACAAACGCTCTCAATCACATTTTATCAATGATGCTTGGCTCAGTCATGGTAATAAATTACTTTGTGAAGGTTCTCATGTACGACAGCAACCCGGCACATTGTAGAACAACTTCTCATGCATAACACTGTTACTCTAGATATATTCTTGAATGGATGTTTACTGCAAGAGAAACATTTCCCAGCGTTCAACGGACGGTATCACCACATCTTCGTTCCAGATGCTCAAAACGCATGCTGTGTAACAGCAACACATCTCTAATGCACTTAAGTCAAGAACCTGAGAACAGAAACGTAAGTATTGGAGGCGGCATTCAATGTCATACTGAGGTTCCTGCTTTCAAAGACTCTATTAACTCTCATGACACCATAGCTGATATCGCAGAAGTCCTTAAGAAAGAAAGGTGATAATGGGAGACAGACCTGAAGTTTATACCTGAAGAAGCCAATCGTCCAATAATTCTCCATGTAATTCATATCATAAATATTGTTGGAGATGAACAGGTAGTCACAATGACGATACAACTGAAGATATCCTCTGCATTTACTACTTTTGCATGCGATCTCTGATAATGAAATATTGGTTCAAAGCTCATTCAAATATGTGCATTCCTCCATATGATATGGTGTTGTAAGACTTGGGACAAATTAGCTGTCTCCTGCTATGATTTCCATGCGCTATTTAATATGGATAATACAAGCATCATATCAGCACTAGGGGAAAAACAGTATAGTGCATGTTAAAATCAATTAGCAAAACAGCATTTCTAGCATTTGCAAGGATCAATAAATCAAACGTGAATGTCAGTGGGGCAACGACCAGGACACTATAGCAAGTAGAAGCTGCTCCATCTGAGACACCTCTAGTTCCATCGCCTGATGTCTCCTTCGAGCAATACATGATCACCAATATTATGAGTCGCATCATTTCGATAGACTGTGAATGAACAATAACTCATACCTGTTTGATTAACCTTTCTTTAAACAATTATCAGAAACATAGAAAGAGAAGCTAAATGTAAATACAAGGACAGTTGTGCAGGCAATAAAACCTAAATTCCTTGTTATATCGTATGCGTGTGCTAGGTCAGACTGTGCACCGGGTTTTAGCTGTATATTGACATCATGTCGATGTTGATGATGATCTATATTTATGTTGTGCTTGTAAGACATTGAAACATGTAGATAACGCGCCTGGTCATCTTATCCCAGTTTTAATACAAAATTTTCTTTGTAGCCAGACAGTTGTTGTTTCTTCAAGGACTGACGTTTTTAGGATGTGCCTGAACATGTTTATCAATTAATTTTGTAAGATGTGTCTGTGCACAAAATATAAATATAAAAATGTTATTTTGTGCTTTTTCAGATTATGCAACCTTGGCGCGGCGCGAAATCTCCTTTGAGATGATCTTATGAATGTCTATGCGCTATCGTCCCTGTGAACTTCCCAGAAACATGTTTGATAAAGTGCATACATATGGAAAGATAACCAGACCCTTTTACAGCAGACGGTGTCCACATAAGCCCCATACTCCCTGGTCCCCTAGCATCAATGGTCCCATAGCGTCAACATGTGGACAAATAATACGCTACCAGTGTAATGTGTTAGACAGAATAATTTGATGAAAGAATATTTAAGATTATGTTGTATTTGACTGGGTGAATAAACAAACTATACATGAGTATGTCCAAACAGACGTCTGCAGTTCGTGATTAGATGTTGGTAAGTAAGACACACACACACACACACACTGAGGGAACAGAATGAATTTTCACGAGATTTTAATTAGTGTACCCATTTGCAATGTGTGCCAAAGTCGATAATTGCTCTCTCAAACTGCTATATCATATTTTATATGCACTATTTGATTGGAAAAGTCACAAAAACCAATCAAGCTGCACCTCTCCTCTCACCTCTTATCTTCATCCAATCAGATCTTACATATAGCGAGTGGTCGTCTATCTTGGATTACCCATGCGTAAGCCACATACTGGATTAGACCAAGATATACAACTCATAGTCACAATCATAATCAACCGCGTGACGTGTAGAATGACATCATAATGAATGGCGTCATGACGACCTCATGAACGATATAGATAAGTACGTAACGAACGCATATTTGAAGACGGGTCTTAAACAGCAACAGCACCCAGTCAGTTTAGTTACAAAATATTCAACAGCTTACCTGTATAGTTTTCAGGAAATTGATAGTTAGGGCATTCGGGGATCAGTCGATCCCAACACGGACGTAGTGTGGGTGGAGCTTAGATTGAGATGGGCGTGGCATAGCTAAAAGTGGAAAGGTCCATTCTCATTGGTTAAACCTTCTAATTCTGGGAGAAGCGAAGTTTGATTGATCTGGACGCCATCTGCACTAATCAACTTATCTCATCCACTTGTATTTAATCTGATCGAATGTATTCATGCGTGATGCATTGACAAGTTAAGCCAAATGCCAACAAATCTATTTACGACTTTATAAGTTTGCATGTCAGCTATTGATAAACAAATTTGAATTCACGCTGCGTAGTACAGGCAGGCTACCCTTAACGCTTTTATCGTAACGGCTCACCTACATCATGCTAAGTTTTAGCTATGCCCCGCCCATCCCTAGTTAGGCTCCACCCACGCTTCGCCCGTTTTGGGATCGATCTATGCCTGCACTCCCTGAATCTCAATTTCCAGAGAACTATACATGTAAGTTGTTGAATATTTTAAAACTAATTTGACTGCGTACTGTTGCTGCAACAGTGCCCAGCCAAAGTAGTTTCGAAATATTCAACAGAATGTTCATTAAATACTAAAGACATACAATTCGTATAACAACGCTTAGTCCGTCATCATCTATGCGTTCGTGGCGAACATAGCAACGTAATTCATGGCATAATTGATGATGACGTCAGCCTACACCTCACGTAGTTGATTATGATGTCATAAGATTGATTGGGAAACTAAAATCCTCCATTAGGATTAGGCGGACATGTTGTATTATAAGATGCACATGCTGTTCAGTCACCAACCATCTGGTGATTGCTCAATATCACGCCACCGCTACCGATTGGACAACACCGCCGATTGCGCAACACGTGGGCTCTCACGTTTCGCCGTAAGTTGAGATTGAATAATTTCTCAAGAAATCCAATCTAAAATGGCATTCAACAGGATAAGATTCGCTATTCTGGAACATTCACTGATTCACTGATTTCAGGAAATCGGTTTTCATCCAAAACCACAAAACATTGAAACATAAAGAAGGTGTTTTAAAACCAAAAGCATTGATCTGAACCATAAATACATAACTACAATGCGACTGCTCCCTTTTCCATATTGTGTTGTTATCAATCACCGTAATGACCAACTTTACACAGCAACATGCTTCAATCAAACAAACTTCAAATTACATTCCCAAATATTGTTTTTGTACGTTCATAAATTATCAATTCGGCTAGTGAATGGCTACTAAATCGATCGTTAGTTAACTGCACAATACCCGTACCATATAGAAAAGCTATAGGCATGTGTTTAATAACTATGACTCTGTCTTTGTAAGTAATAATTTGAGATTCGCCTTTTTTTGATAATATTTCTTATAAATAAATGTCGTCAACTCATTGGCAGTTTACCAAGTGAAATGAAGTTCATAAAAAGACATAGTATGTACTACTGATTAGCATAATATTATTCAGTGCTGGGCATGAATGGACAATTTATTCGTCTGTTCTCCCATCCATTTCTCTCACTTGTTCGGATACATCCATCACAACTCAGTTAACCAAATGAATGAATATTCATATGATGATAACACGATGATGAAAAAAAATAATAAAAAAGAAAACACGATGATAACAGTGACTAATGAATATGCATATCACAGATGGTGTGAGGTCATCACCAACATTGTCAAAGCCACGGTCGCATGGTCAGAGGTGCAAGGGGAAAGTTTCACTATCTAGATAGCTTATTTACAATCCAATGTTCACAACGTATGCCTTCTCTCCCCTAACACCTACACATAGCAAAGCAAAATTGCAACTAACATAATCAAAAGAAGTACAACACAGCATGGGTACACAGTAAAGGTGTGTATCCTCTATCGCATGGCTCTACTGGTATTATGTCGACATGACATCATTGATAACGACGATCATTAGATACTAAAGTCGATTGCAATAATGGCGATAACAGTCAAGCACGCATGGGATGGCGTCAATCTGAATATGGATGTAAGTGACACTCCAGCTCAACACAGAGTCACGGCCAGATATAGGTTATAAACTCATAACAGATTGGTACATAATTTGCCAGTCAAGAACAACTGGCAATACGCCAGTTTTGCGATTGGAATAGGATAACAACTATCGACCAGTGATGAACGAGTGGGAAGAAGACCATGATCGCCCAAGCTGATCAATACTAAATAATGTATTGCGGATCGTTTTATAGTCTGTTCCAGGTGGGTCGCGTCAAGAATATTCCGCACACATTTCATCATTAATGCATTGTAGATTGAGAGATTCGGGTGACTGATCCGTGCTTCTTATTCCCAGATCGTGTACACACTGGTGTATAATAGAAATATAGGCATGCATATTTGGGAATTAGGCACACAGTTGACTAGGTATAATTAGTAGAATTCATTTTTCCAGAGCATCCACCCATAATATGACGTCATAATCAACTACGTGACGTGTAGAATGACATCATAATGAATGACGCCATGAATGACGTAGATATGTACGTCACGAACGCATGTTTCAAGACGGACTATGCGTTGGTGTACGAATTGTATGTCTTTACGAATTAATAAATATTCTGTTGAATATTTTGAAACTATTTTAATGGGCGCTGTTTGCTGCTATAGAAAGCAACGGCATAGGCAGCAACAGCACCCAGTCAGATTAGTTACACAATATTGAACAGCTTTCCTGATTAGTTTTCAGGAAATTGATAGTTAGGCTATTCGGAATCGATCAATCCCAACACGACGAAGTGTTGGTGGAGCTTGGCTAGCGGTTGGCGGGGCTTAGCAAAAACTGGATAGGTCCATTGATAATGTTATTAATAACATCGCCCGTAGGTGAAGCAGATTTCAAATGTGTGTCTCCTTTTGTGTTTGTCTGTCTTTCGATGAACTGTGTTAACTCAAGTGCTAGCAACAGAGAGAAACATACTGCAAAAAGCATATTGTTTGTACATAAACAAACCATCCCCTTATATTGCAACTCGTCCGAAGTACTTTGACTGTGAAGTTAGCATCGGCATTTTCTCTCACTTCTCTCTTCTTTTATTGGACACGATTCTCGCAGATCCATTGCCCATTTATTCCCAGAATAAATAACATGTAATATATATATATATGTAACCGGAGTTGCATTGGCAGGGTTCTCCCAAATAACACGAACGCAGATTACGGGGTAGAGGTCGTATTGTATTGCTCGATTGATGACAGACAGGGGTGACACGTGATCAAGAAGAATTTAAGACAATTCATGTAGCGAAGTGAAGACACCCCGGTGGGTTATACTGGGGTGTAATGCGTCGTACAATATGCTTGGTGATCAAATCAAACATCTGTAAAATGCAAATCGTTTCGTCCGTGAAAATGTGTCTTTGCATTGCAAAATAGAATCGTACAATGTTATGGGTGACTTTGTTAGTTGTGCGCTTGGTTAGTAACGGAGTAAAACTCAGTACCGCAATTCCAAGCCATGTCGCTAGGAACTTAAAGTTATCAGTCGTCAACAAATTGGCATGTGTATGGGCATAATTATGGGCATATGTAATACAAAGTAAAGCTAAAAGAACAAAGGAAGCGCAGTCTGCTGGAATAAAATAACATGTTAAAACCATAGACATATATTGATAAAACCCTACCCGTGTTTTCTAACATAAGATAAACTACAAAATATATACAAGACTGCCTGTTACACACTTCCCACCCCAGACAAAATGGCGTCCTCGTCATTTCATTTTATATATCATAACATTTACACAAATTCTATTGATTATCCCTTTAGGACACAACACAAGGCAATAGAGTATCCTTATCATTTATTAAATGCATGTCTACACACATTAATACTCAGTTTACAAAAGAATATATACACAACCTGTGAATCAATTGGTAGACTCAAGTTCACTTCATTATCTTCCCAGTTATTATGTCGACAATAGCATCAGTCGCACGATTCGGTCCTTCCGAAAAAACGCCATCAGCTATGAGTGACCTTAAATGGTTTACACGTGCTTTCCAGTCTGGATCCGCCTGGGCTACGGCTGATAACACAAATTCTCCTCCAGTCATCCACTTGGGTTGGGTACGGCTACGTGTAGATCGTCGTGGTCTTGGCACAGGCTCGTCAAGCTGGCCAGTCTCATGTAGCTGGTGATGAGAATCTATTGTGGATATTTCACTGGCCAACACAAGCGAAGGTCTATCTTCAGCTGCATTTGGAACGAGATCGATATCACCATTCGTAGTTACAACTGCTTCAGAATCTTCACTAGTAGTTGGAATTGGTGCATTCCTTGGAATTGGTTCTTCACCATCACCACTGACACGATTACTATTGCTATGACCTTGAGGGGCCTCATCTGCTGGTTCATTGGCTGAGAGTGAAGGAATGGCAGTTACAGTGTAACACATTGGAGAGCTGTCTTCCATTCCCTCATCATCTTCCTCTTCTTGCGATGCTTCACCAACGGATAGTGATGGTCTGCTCATTGGTATTGGTGTCAGTCTTCTTGTGGTTCTTGGTGTTGGCACAGGCATATTGCTTTGAGCTGTAGAATCAATAATGGATGGTAGATCTCTGTCAGAGTGCTGATATCTTCTGATGAGGCATAGAGCTTATTGGTAATAACAGATTCCTGTGTAGAGTTCTTCTTCTTCCTTCACCATTTTCTTTTTCCACAATAAAAACTGGTATATTCGTATTGGGTTGATGAATCACTATGTACACATCTTCCTCCCACTTGTCAGCCAGTGTATGACGTCCCTCGAATGCTACAATTCTCACAAGAACTCTGTCACCCTCTTGTAGTGTGGCAGCTCTGGCTCGCTGGTCATAGTTTAATTTCTGCTTCGATTAAGAGTTACTGACTGTTCTTGAGGCTAACTCATATGCCTGTGTGAGCCTTTCTTTCATTGCCTGTGTGTACTTCGAAATTGACTGTGGCTTACTTGGTTCTATATCGAGACCAAATGCTAAATCTGCTGGAAGACGTGGATGTCTTCCAAATAGCAGGAAGAATGGAGTTATTCCTGTTGTCTCGTGACGTGTGCAGTTATATGCATGTACAAGTGGAGCAACATGCACCTTCCAATTTCTTTTACTCTCTGGATCCAGTGTGCCAAGCATGTTGCAAAGTGTCCTGTTGAAACATTCACACATCCCATTGCCCATAGGATGGTATGGTGTGGTATGGGATTGCTCTATCTTTAATAATTGGCACAATTCTTGCATTACTTTACCTATAAAAATTTGCACCTTGATCAGAATGCAGACGTTCTGGTAAACCGTAATGAACTACATAGTTGTTGAAAAATGTCTCTGCTGTTGTCTTTGCTGTCATATTCTTAGTTGGATAAGCTTGTGCATATCTGGTAAAGTCATCTGTAATAACAAGGACATGCTCCTGTCCTCCTCGCGATGGTTCTAGTGTGAGAAAATCCATGCATACCAGTTCAAGTGGCTCCGATGTAACACTATTAACAAGAGGTGCTCTGACGTTCATGGAACTCTTGCGACGTAAGCACCGCTCACATGTCTGAAGATGTTTCTCCACGTCATCAGTCATTCTTGGCCAGTAAAATCGATCTTTCATTAAGGAAATTGTTCTATCACGCCAAGGATGATCTACTTGATCAGGAGATCCATGAAGGGCCGCTGGTCGCCATTTGCGTGGCAAAACTAACTGTTCCTGCAATACACCTTCCATTTCAAAACACCTGTACAATACACATCTCTTAAGTTTAAACTGATGAAAGTGTTTCGGAAGTGTGGTCATTTCTGTATCACAAAGGAACTTATTTCTATCTGGCCTTGTTCGATTTGTCAAATGTTGTATAAGTATGGTAAGAGTTGGATCTCGTGCTTGAGCTCTTCTCCAGTCTTTGGCATTTGTCTCACATATCTCGTCTGTCACATCTAATTCTTCATCAATCACATTTGTTGACATACTCAGGGTTTCAACCAAGCTGGAATCGACATTCAAGGCATTACAAATTGCTTCGACAGATTCCATAGGAATCATTTGCACAGAACCTAGCTCTTCTTTCATTGGCAATCATGAAAACACATCTGCATCAGTGTTTGCCTTTCCTGGTCTATACTCAATACTGAAGTTATAGCTGGCTAGGGCAGCTAACCACCTGTGTCCAGTTGCATCAAGTCGGGCACTAGTGAGCACATATGTCAAGGGGTTGTTGTCAGTAATCACAAGACAATCATTCCCATAGAGGTAGTCATGAAACTTCTCTGTAATAGCCCACTTTAAACACAAAAACTCCAGTTTATATGCGGAATAGTTTCTCTCAGATTGACTCAATCCTCTGCTGGCATACCCAATCACATGTAACTTCTCGGCATGTTTCTGGTATAAGACTGCGCCTAAACCCTGGCCACTTGCATCGGTATGCAGCTCAAAGGGCTTAGTATAATCAGCATATCCCAATACTGGTGACGAAGAGAGTCGATTCTTTAACTCAATAAATGCTTCTTCTTGCTCGGTACCCAATACCCAATGTAGGTTAGAGCTCTGATGTTTACGTTTCTTAGATGTGCACTTTGACATGAGTGCATTCAAAGGTTGCGCAATCTTGGAAAAGTCCTTAATAAATTTCCGGTAATATCCAGCAAAACCTAAAAATTGCCTTACTGCTTCTGGGCTGGAAGGAGTAGGCCAGTTTCTGATTTTCTCCACCTTGTCAGGATCAACTTCGATGCCGTCTTCTGATACAATGTATCCAACATACTTTACTCGTTGCTTAAAGAACTTACACTTGTTTGGTGCTAGCTTAAGTCCACATCCCTGGAGTCTTTTCAATACTAATCTTAGTCTTTCCATGTGTTCTTCATATGTCCTCGAAAATATAATCAGGTCATCGATGTAAACGAGGCATATGTCTAGATGCAAGCCTTCTAAACAAGTCTCCATGAGTCGTTGGTAAGTAGCTGGTGCGTTCGACAACCCGAAAGGCATTCGATTATACTAAAAAAATCCAAGTGGCCCCACGGTGAAGGCAGTCCTTGGTTTATGATCTTCTTCAACCTCTACCTGGTGGTACCCACTCTTCATATCTAATACGGAAAAATATGTCATACCACCTAGACTGTCAACCAACTCCTCGATCCGCGGCAGCACATATGAGTCTTTGATAGTTCGGTTATTCAGAGATCGGCAGTCAATGCACATTCTTAGGCTTCCATCTTTTTTCCATGCTAACACCACATTGGATGCCCAAGGACTGTGTGATCGCCGGATAATCCCTGCTGATAAAAGTTGTTGTAGGTGATTACGTACCTCCTCGTACATGGCTGGGGGTATGCGACGATGTCTCTGCTTAAATGGTGTATCATCATATAATTCTATGCGATGGTGGACCATTGAAGTATGTCCGAGGTCTTCATCACTTCTAGAGAATATGTCTGAAAAATCTGTGATAACTTGAAGACCTTGTTTGATTTCTTCTTCTGTCAAATGGTCCATCTCTATATCCAGATCATCAACAAGTGTATTTGGGTCAGTATGCTGGGTATCTGGAACATCTTGAAAGGCAACAGCGTGTATTTCACAAAGTAATTCTCTTGGCTGGATAAGCAGTGTTCTTGTGGTGACGTTAGATACATGAACATCTATGAAATCTGGTGATGAACGTTTATATGAAACAATTGTTGGCAAAATATCGACATCAGCTGGGAGTGCTGTCTGCAATGTGGGTTGCAGTAGTCCACATGCTTCTGGTGATCTGAGACCATCTATAATACGTCCCTTGATGACAATGTTGCTATTCGCTGGAACTCTAACTGTCCTCATTTCTGCACAGTTAACAAAACCAAGACGGCCATTGCTTCTTGCCAGCTCCCTGTCTTGTAATGTCATGCTTTGGTATGCCATGTACCAAGGCGCTTGGAGTGTAGCACATTGTAGAAATCTGGGTCCATGGGCTTTTATTTCCATCATTGGACCACACGGATTGGGGTGTATAAGATAACTGTGTTTGATTAGGCTGTAAAGGTTTTCTGAATGGAGGGTGGTTGTTACTATATGGATTAACCTGACTATAAGGTGGACGAAAGCTTTCTCTAGCTTGGTATGGTTTGTTAACTGGTGATTTAACAGTTTGATTGTTAGTAGAGTAGTTAGCATCACGAGAGTTAGCATGATGCTGGCATGCAAGCGCATGTTGCATATGCTGCGCTTTCAATTTAACCATTGCCAATTTTAAATCTGTAATTTGTTCTTCGAAATGCTCTGTCTCCCAGGGTGGAGCAGTGCATTGCGAAGTGGGTTTCTGTGTTGGGTGGAGGGTAGTTCCTATAGGGCAAGCCATCTTGGATGTAGCTGGTTTTATTTTGGATACATTAGATTTACCCTTAGTTATTTCGTGCTCTATTTCCCTTAGGCACAACCTAAGCTCATCAAAATTTGATATTCTATCATATTTGTGAGTAGCCAAACCTTTTAATCTGGTGTTCAATCCATCCCACATCTTTGATCTCAGCATCTCGTCCTGCTCTGTATCTGAAAGTGCAATTTCCTTTGAAATCTGAAATATAAGATGTTCTAGGCGGCAGCCCCATGCAGTGACGTCTTCAGTCTCCAACTGGATGGCACTGTAAAATTCAGACATAAGTACATTTTTTCTCCTCAATGTACCATATGCACTTTTAAATTTCACTAAAAGCCTATCAAGAGAACAGTCTCGACCAAGTTTCATAGCAAGTAATGCTGCCCCACCCTTCAATGATTTCCTAACAGCTTGCAAAACCACTGATGGGGAGTGGTTTCCAAGTTGCACAAGACACTCTATTTCATACACCCATAAATCATAATGAGTATCCGATCCCGGATCTCCACTGAAAAATGGCAACCTGGGAAAATAGTTATATGTTGTTTGGAATGGTGACTCTGTGTTAGTAGATGAGTGAATGGGGGAAGCAAGCACCTCCGCTTTTATTGATGTGTTGCCCTCTGATGCCTTTTCCTGCAACCACAGCTTAAGTGCATCAGGTGTGTCAGCATTTGGTGTTAATCCCATATTCTCAAATACCTTCAACATGTTACTTACTTCACTTTGGGTAAGCTCCATATTAAAGCCGGAATATTTGCATATACGTGCACAAATAATGTTGTAGTAACTTACAAATGGCACCTATAATACTAGTAAGCTTTTAATTGAAGTATGATTAAAAGCATTACCTTAGTAGTAGATAACATGTTATTAACTCTATGAACTTGAATTCAAGATAAAGTGTAGCTATACCAAATAATAAAACACAATTCAGCTTTAAAGCTGAATCAGACGGAAATATAATTATAATAATAACTGCAATGTAGACCCGTATTCAAGCAAGTTAAATTGTTAAGAGATCGTACCTGCGATGATCGAATTAGTGAAGTGCAAACAAGTTAGTAGTGCGGTGACATACAGAGGGCATTGTGTCAGTCAGTAAATGTTGGACCACCTACTTAGCCAGTTTCACAAAAAAATTCTAGCGATAAAACATTGGGTTGCATGCCCTATTGGATATGTTGCATCCCTATAAGAAACTAGTTTTGAAAATAACATATGCGTAATCCTATCCGACCTATAATGCTACTTGACAACAGTACATTCGTATACCCGGCATACAATAAAAATACATGTACGCAGACACCAACTTTGTTTAAAAAATACAATCTAAATATGCAGTATGACAAACGGTAAGAGATAACTAAGGGGTGGCGTGGGGACACACGTGACCATAATATTATAGAAATAAATATGTGGTCGATGCCGAACCACGTAATTCGGATTACCGTCAGGCCAGTCAGTACTGACAATTAATATATTGCAAATACGACCTATGACATGTAAATAAATAAAATTTATTAACTGTGGATAATATAGTATAATTAATACAGCTTAAATAGATAGATTAAATATAATATGAAGCGATTACGATGATGAACATAAGTTAATGATTATATTAATTATGTTGATAATTATGAAAATAATAACTATGATGATAATGATAACTATGGCGATGATGATGATGATGATGATGATGATGTAAAAATACGCGAGTGTCCGATGTGAAAGTCTGTTGATACGATCGCGAATTGTTGGCTGTATAGAGTATTCTAAAGTCGTTTGGCACAGGATAGAATTCGCGCAAATAAACGTCACCGACTGAGGGCTGAATTATCACAATTATAAAACGCGGGAAACACGAATATAAACGCACACTATATAGCGCAATCTGCAGAAACGTGTCATTGGAACCGTTACATATACGCGTTCACAGGCGCTCACAGTTCACGAAGGCAGCAACACAATCGAGTCCCTGTTCGGGCCCCATTTGTAACCCGACTTGCATTGGCAGGGTTCTCCCAAATAACACCAACGCAGATTACGGGGTAGAGGTCGTATTGTATTGCTCGATTGATGACAGACAGGGGTGACACGTGATCAAGAAGAATTTAAGACAATTCATGTAGCGAAGTGAAGACACCCCGGTGGGTTATACTGGGGTGTAATGCGTCGTACAATATGTTTGCTGATCAAATCAAACATCTGTAAAATGCAAATCGTTTCGTCCGTGAAAATGTGTCTTTGCAATGCAAAATAGAATCGTACAATGTTATGGGTGGCTTTGTTAGTTGTGCGCTTGGTTAGTAACGGAGTAAAACTCAGTACCGCAATTCCAAGCCATGTCGCTAGGAACTTAAAGTTATCAGTAGTCAACAAATTGGCATGTGTATGGGCATAATTATGGGCATATGTAATACAAAGTAAAGCTAAAAGAACAAAGGAAGCGCAGCCTACCTGTGTTTTCTAACATAAGATAAACTACAAAGTATATACAAGACTGCCTGTTACACACACACACACACACACATATATATATATATATATATATATATATATATATATATATATATATATATATATATATATATATATATATATATATATATATATATGTATCGGCGTAATCTGACTGAAACTGCGTACCCCTGGAACCATTACTGATAGCATTATAATCATGCTATTCGGAATGCCGTTACTAATGGCCTGTAGTGATGGCTAATTGACTCCAGTAAATCACTGAATAGGACTACGTGTAGATGATTGCTCTCATATTTACATAATGGCCAGCGTTTGCTACTGTTTGCATGGCATTAGTAGCCTGTTGCAATTAGTTATTATCCACACTACATATGGAGTCAAGTTTCAGCCCGACTGGTACAATTCACATTTACAGTTTATCCATCGATCATCTGACGTCATATGACGTCATAATTAACGAAGTGGTGTGTATGATGACGTCATAATCATTGCGCCATCGATGATTCGATATAGAACCCTCTAACGCGTAATAGTCCAACACGCTGTACGAATTGTATGTCTTTACTATTTAATAAACATTCTGTCGAATATTTTAAACCTAATTTAACTGGGCGCTGTTGCTGCCTATGTACCAGTCAAATTAGTTTCAAAATATTCAACAGCTTACATGTATAGTTTTCTGGAAATTGATAGTCATGGAATTCAGAGATCTATCGATCCTAACACGGACGTGGTGTGTGTGGAGCTTAGATTGAGATGAGCGGTGAATATCTAAACGTAGAAAGGTCCATAGCTGTCCTGTGTTTATCTTGGAATGGCGCATTAGCAGTATTGACCTTCCCATAGACTGTCAACTTAAACCGTTTGACGCAATAATAATGCCTATTGCAATGTATGGATGTGAAGTTTGGTGGTATGAAAATTTTAAATCGATAGAAATATTACACTTACAATTCCTGAAATCTGTCCTTAATGTAAGACGATCAACTTCTCTACGATGGTCTATTGTGAACTTGGACGCTACCCGATAAAAATTAATTTACAGTGCAGGATGATAGACTTCTGGGCCTCACTTGTATCCGGTAAAGAAAGTAAATTATCTTGCCAAATTTATAAATATCTGTACAAACAATATGAGAATGGGGTTGTGCAATATAAATGGATAAAATATATGTAGGCACTTCTAAATAACACGGGTTATGATTTTCTATCGAGTACACAACAGATTACAAACCAGAAAATCATAATAGCCAACAATACGCGAACATTGATCGACCAGTATAAGCAAACATAAATAATTCATCTAGGGGTGGGGGGTACGGAGCGTTCAAAACAGAAATATGTCTAGAACCTTATCTTTTAAAGCTAGGACACCGCTACCTGAAAATTATCATCAAGTTCAGAACTACTAACCATCGACTTCCTATTGAAACTGGTAGAGATGTGTTAATACACCAGAAAAAGACCGTAAATGTAATTTAGCGGTAAAAATTACATCAGCGATGAGTATCATTATCTCTTTACATGCTACCTTTTCAATAACGAGCGAAGGACATTATTGTCAAAGCATTATACCAACAGGCCAAATTATTACAAATTCGAAAAACTTTTATCGATATACAAAAAGGCTCTATTTAATCCTCTCTGCCGATTTATTATGATAATTATGAAACAATACACAAAACAAGTAGGGATGCATATGATGACAGGAATATTACTACGACTGATGCTGCTGTCACTGCTGTTGGTTCTACATCCGCTACGCACAACAACCATACCACGACCACGACTACCCTTACCACTGTAGCTTCTACTATCGTGCTACTACTGCTACTACTACTGATTCTACTACTACTGCTACTACTACTGCTACTGCTGCCACTATCACCACCACCACCACCACCACCACCACCACCACCACTACTACTACTACTACTACTACTACTACTACTACTACTACTACTACTACTACTACCACCACAACCACCACCACCACTAGCACTACCACTACCACTACCACTACTACTACTACTACTACTACTACTACTACTACTACTACTACCACCACAACCACCACCACCACTAGCACTACCACTACCACTACCAGTACTACTACTACTACTACTACTACTACTACTACTACTACTACTACTACTACTACCACCACAACCACCACCACCACTAGCACTACCACTACCACTACTACTACTACTACTACTACTACTACTACTACTACTACTACTTTTTTTCTTTTTTTTTTTTTTGAAAAACCGACGCTGACGCAGTCGGACAAACTTCACGGAGGAACTCCTTTAAAAAGGCTTGCAAACCCCCAGAAAAAAACCTGGTGAACTAGTAATCTTGATTAATATTACACCAAAACAATGATAAATAATGAGCATTGATACAATCTATAAATACATATGGCTTAAAAAGTATAGATACAAAACAATATGCTGATAAAGCTCCGATAGCAAAACAAAACTTAACAAAGGCATTACTATTCAACCCAGGTGTAGTAGTAGACCCGTGTGGCGAGTGCAACTATCCAACAAATGAAAAGTGCCTCGTCAATCTATGACAAATAAGTCAATCATTGACGCCAGTGGGCTGATTCTCTAAAGATCAGCGGGCGTAGTAGCATTTGGCTAGTATAATACATATAGTCGGCAGAAAAATTCCAGAAAAATTGATGGCCCTCTTGTTTACATTTTCAATTTACTTTATTATAAGGTTTTGTAAATTACCATTCAATCCATGTGTGGTAGTAGACCCGTGTGGCGAGTGCAACTATTCAACAAATGAAAAGTGACTCGTCAATCAATGACAAATAAGTCAATCATTGACGCCAGTGGGCTGAGTCTTAAAGATCAGCGGGCGTAGTAGCATTCAGGTAGCATAACATATATAGTCAGCAGGAAAATTACAGAAAAATAGATGGAAATAGATGGCGCTCTTGTTTCCATTTTTGATTTACTTTGTTGTAAGGTTTTGTAAATTACCCGGGAACAAATAACCCTATAAAACTCTGTGCAAATTCCTAAAATTACCTGGGACAATTTTATAATTCAATGGCAAATTACTTTATCGATTGATTATTAAATTACCCCAGTCTGTTTATTTCTTAACATGAATTATTAAACATAACAATATCAAAGTGCAGACTAAAATGAATTACATGACACAGATTAATTAAAAGACACAGATAAATCAGCTGTAGTAATTAAATGATTTAAGCTAGTGCAGGCTCATTTATTTTTACAGCTCCCAACTCTATTGAAACTATGTTTGTTTTGCACCATATGTCCTTGAATACTTTTTCTTTACCATGCTGCCTTAATCTAAAATATTCGCAAGGAATATGATTCAGCAGCAATGAACGAAATATTGCCTTTATTGCTCTATTGTGATTGCCCATAGATGGATTTTTCGTCTGTGCACACCGATGTTTCCAAATGGCCCAAACACCTATGGTTAGTATTGTTATTAAAATAGTCCTTTCAGACTTTATGATATTTACACCGCTTGATCCAAATTCTCTAAATAAGACTACATGCGTGTCTAGAACAATGGGCTTCGCTCCAAATTTTGCCAAGATTTGGCTGATATAGTCCCAAAATTGTGACGATATTGGACATTCCACAAATAAATGCTCGATTGTTTCCTCGTCTGTTTGACATAAGTAACACCTATCAGAAGTCGTAATATTGCACTTGTATGTCAAGTGTCCCACCCATAGACGTCGATGTAGTAATCGCCACAATAAATCACGAGCCATATTTGGTATGGATGGAGAATGTAAGATTTTCCATACATTTTTCCAACTGGATGGTTTATAGCTTGAGTCATCCCATCTCCTAATTGCTATGGGAGGTGTTACTTGTTTTCGTCTCATAATATGGTACCATTCCTTGGATCTCATCTTGTATTTTAACATCTCATCATCAAGAACTAATGCGGGTTGTGGAGTCAAACTATTATTATTTACATTTGGCAGACGAAACCATTCAATTGGTACAGCATGTTTTATTTTATTTAGCAACCGCTGGACATCTATATGCCTCATATGTGTTTTTCTAGCTACGTCTTGCATTGAAATCCATCTACGTGTTTGAGGGTGTATCATATCCGATAAATGTTGAATGGCATATTTTGCAAAGGACGGTAGATAAAGTACTGCATTGTTATAACATATATTACTATTGCCCCACAACTGCTGTTCTAGTACTTCCTTCCAGCACGTAGGTGGAGGCATGTATCTGTCAAATATTTCTAACCCCTTAACTTGATCTTTAAACACATCTGGTATCATTTGGCTATTCGGAGGTGGCTTCTTTGAGGTAAACACATGCTCCGCCAGAAATGGTTCTACAATTCTCTCCATGAGAGCTCGTGAAACACATGCCCACGTCTCATCTGATGTAATAAGATCATCCAAAAATTTTAACCTTAAAGAAACACATTTCACTTTAATATCAATTAAATCAAGTCCTCCTTCTAACTTAGCATTATTGAGAACACGATGGGAAACTAAATGATTCTTTTCTTCCCATATAAATGACAATATCAACTCATTAACCTCCTTTTCTACATGTTTTGGCATGTGTACAACCGATGCTGTATACCATAGCCCAGATAATGCCAAGTTGTTGACAACAAACACTCTACCAAAGATTGAAAGACGACGACGCTTCCAATTTGCTAATATTCTCTTAAGCTTAGATACTCGTTCATTCCAATTTTGTATTGTATTCGGTTTCCTGCCAAAATAGATGCCTAAAATCTTAATGGTATCATTAGACCAATTGATTTCAAGTGGCTGGTCCTTCCGCTCTTTCCATGGCCCCAGAAATAATCCTTTGGATTTTCCTTTATTGATTTTCAAACCAGATGCATTTTGGAACTTTTCTAGTACGTGGTTTAAAATTGCAAAATCATTGTTTGAACTGGTAAACACAGTTGTGTCATCAGCATATTGTGACAGCTTAAGTGGTCTTTCTATGCCACGAATACATATGCCTTGAAAGTTATTATTTTGCCTCAATGCTATGCCAAGTGATTCCATCACAATAACAAATAATAATGGCGATAGGGAACACCCCTGTCTAACCCCACATTCTAAGACAATTTCTCTGGATAATTGATTGTTCACTAAATAGCTACTCTTGATATCCGTATATAAAATCTTTACCCATTTAATAAAGTTTGAGCCTAACCCAAACGATTGCAAAGAATTAAAAAGAAAATCCCATTCCACACGGTCAAATGCCTTTTCATTGTCCAAGGCAATCACAGCTGAAGGGATGCTATCCTTCTCAACCAATTGTATAAGGTCTCTTATTACCATGGTATTGGTTAGAATTGTCCTCCTGGGTACAGCACATGTCTGCTCTGTTCCAATGATTTCTCCTAAAACACTACCTAGTTTCAATGTTAGTGCTCTAGATATTATTTTGTAGTCTACACATAGTAGAGAAATTGGTCTGTAGTTCTGAATTAAACGTCTGTCATTTCCTTTATATATTAGCCTTACGTATGCCCTAGCCATAGTTGGTGGTAAATGGCCTTTCTCAAAAATTTCAGTGCCTAATTCTTCCATTATTGGACCTACAAGGTGCCAAAACGTTTGGTAAAATTCAACTGGAAGGCCATCACACCCCGGTGATTTTTCTAGTTTCATACCTTTAAGGGATTTAGTTAAATCTTCTAGTGTTAAGGGTTGATCACAAAATTCACTGCCTGTGTCTGACACCTTTTTGTCTATATTTGCTAACAAATCCAATTTTGCATCTTCATCAATTCCCTCTGACTTGTACAATGACTCATAGTAATTGCATACAATAGTACTCATTTCATTGTTGGTAAAGACGGTTGAACCATCCGGCATGTTTAATGAGCACATCACCTTATCTATTGCCCGTGCTTTTTCTAATGCGCAAAAATATCGGGTTGGCTTTTCCCCTTCTGCGTGCATCTGGGCTCTTGCTCTAATTTTTGCACCCTCAAACTCATAGTGTTCTATATCTCATATTTTACTTTTAATTTTAACCAGTAATTCATAATAATTCTCTTCACCATTATTTACTTTAGCATTAATTTTCATCAGTGATCGATGAAGTGTTTTCTTGCGTTTGCGTATTTCCTGTGCTTTTCTAATAGCATACTTTCGGGAAACATACTTTAAATCCAGTTTAACATCCTCCCACCATTGCAATGTGCTCTTATATGATGCTTTCCTATTAATCCAATGTTGCCAACAACTCTCTATATTATTCTTATAAAATTCTTCTCCCAACAGTGTTGTGTTTAATTTCCAAAACCCGACCCCTTTTGTTACCCAGTCAGCATTGGCAAAGGTTACACAAACCATGTTATGATCAGAGAATGCAACTGGCTTAATATTAACATCTCTCCAGTACCCTGTTAACAAACTATTCACATAAATTCTGTCGATCCTTGAACCAACTTTACCATCTACCGAAAACCATGTGAGATCTTTACCATGAGGTTTTGATATTCTATAGGTGTCCACTAAATTTTCATTATCACATATTTCTTTTAAGAGTCTATGTGATGTATCAGTATAAGTTGAAGTTGCATTCCTGTCATTTTCTTTGTCTAAGACACAATTAAAGTCACCACCCATTACTAAGTTTTCAGTGATGTTATCTAGTGCTGTTTTAGACATCTCCTTAAAAAAATTACGACGTAGTTGATGAGATGTAGGTGCATATATACACAGCAACGTGATACGTGTTTGTTGTATATCTAGCGTGACTCTCACCCAGCGACCATTTGCACCTGATACTGAAGAGATTATATTTACATAGGCTGAACAACGAGGGAGTATAACAATTGCTACGCCTGCACTATTATCTTGAGATAACGAATAAAATATTCTGGATCCAGAAATCTTTTCTAAATTATCGTATAATTCTGACTTCTGAATTTTTGTTTCCTGTATCAAAGCAATGTCAATCTGCTCATTTTTCAGAGTCTCTAGTAAGTGACGTTGCTTTATGTCACTATTTAAGCCTCTACAATTGAGTGTGCAAATTAGCATAAAAGGTAATAAAATGCTGTGTAAAACCGCCATTATTAAGCTAACTAGATTTTGGTTTTTTCGACCCTCTCTTAGACCATTTACCTATTTTACTCACAAACGCTGCATTACTTAGCTCAACTTTTTCCAAATGCTTATATTTTAATATATCTGAATCATGACGCAGATGCCTATATTTAACCCCATTTGCCGTCACATATGGAACTAACACCTCTCCTGCCTCTGACCTGTACATGACCATTTCATCAGGTGATTTAGAACTCTGTGTTTGAATGGATATATCAGATTCAGCGACTGACATATTATCGTCTTCTATATCACTTTCCTCTATTTCTGATTCAGAACTCTCTCCATCTTTCTGTCGCTTTGTTCCACTCAATCGATCCGAGACACCAATTACTTTCTCTATATTATTTAAATCGTCTAGATTGAGTGTACTCAGTGGAAATTCAAAGTTAGTTTCAGTATCTTGCGACCTGAATTTTACTTGTCCTAAATTAAAACTCTCTTCCAGAGGGTATTGATCCTCATCTTCAACTTGTGTGGAATTAGCCTCTCTGTCATCAAACTTGGATTGACTTGTTACTGTAGCAAGACTTAGCCCCTCATCTAGAACCTCTATTTCATCGCCTACAACTACAGCGATTGGATTCTTAGTTTTTTCCCCATGCTTCTCATTAACATGGACTTCAGCTACAATCTCTGCAACTACTGGTTCGATGACATTTTCCTTAGCAGCGTGCTTCCCATTGGTATGAATTTCCGCTACAATCTCAGCAGCTACCGGTTCTATGACATTCTCTTTAGAGACAACTTGCTCTGCACTTTTATCAGCACCCTTTTTGACATATTTGTTCTGCGGGCATCGCCACTTAAAATGATCAGATGATCCACAAACTAGACATTTGTTTTTGTTAGGGCAATCTGTTGCAAGATGTTCTGTGCTTAAGCAGATTCTACACTCTTTGATTTGCCCCCTGTACCATAATGGCAAGATAAATCGACCATCTATGGTGACCTTGCTTGGGAGAGGTTGTTCTACCTTTTCAAACCAAATTCTTCTGATGCCATTTTCTAAGGTTCGATCAAATGGATAGGTCTCGTGTTCTACTTTGTCCACTTTGCCATACTTGATCAATTCAGTGATAACCCGTTCATCTGGGATCTCTAATGGAACCTTCATCTTGACTAATAGACGATCAGAATCTATTTCCTCCACATTACACACCTCACCCTTCACGACAAGGACCTCGTCGAGCAACTTTTCCTTCACACTTTCATTAACTACGGTGACATTCCATACAGATTTGGAAACATTAACGAGACCTTGAAGGACCCGTGGCCCTGCCCCAACTACATCCTTCAACCCATGATAATAATAATAATAATAGTACATTTTTAGAGCGCTTAATCCATGCAACTGCATGCTCTAAGCGCTAACGCGCGTAAGTATTCTATGGATATGCTATTTGAAATAAATAGAATTTAAGATTGGATTTAAAGATTTCTAAAGTTGATGAGTTTCTAATTTCATTTGGTAAGTTATTCCATTCGGTAGCTGCAGTGAAAGAGAAAGTTTTATGGCCATATGTTTTAGAGTTGACCTTAGGTACTTTTAGTAGATTTAGATTTGCAGATCTGAGAGAGCGACCAGGAATGTAAGGTTGTACAAGGTCAGATGATACACCTCAATTGCCGAAATACCCCAAGCCTTTGTCGTGATTTTAAGACTCAGGGTACGCTTATATGAGGTTGCCATGGTGTTTTATAAAAAGAGGAACCCCATACTACTACAATATATAATACAAATATATAACACCAAGACGTCGGGGAAAGAGCTAAACACTAAATAAATAGTGTCCCCTTTTGAAACCCTGACGTCTACCAACAAATATACGAATAGAGAGTACAGTCGTATATTTGTTAGTTTGAACCACTTTCTAAGTGGTTCACTAACACCTAGCCGATTAAAGTATGCTAACAAATATATGATTAAATAGTCAAGTCATATATTTGTTAGTCTGTTCGAGTTGACCGGGGACAGCCAACTGACTATAAGGAGTAATATAGTTAAAGAACTAGGCGTGTGCTTACAAATGACAAAGGAATTAAATCCACTCACTCAAGCGATCTTGCCAAATACAATGCGCTAGCCTACGATCTATAGAAATAGCAGACCGGCGCGGGGAGAAATGTATTGCATTGACCACAGTAAGAGGAGCCCTATTAAATGGCGAAAACCGCCAGCTAAGAGGAATGCCTTTAGAAAATAGAGACACAAAATGCGCTCCAACCAAGACAAGAATTTACAAATTAAATATAAAGTTTGAAAGGAAATACTAATACGAAATATATGTATAAAATTTATCTACAAAATCGCGCTAGAAACTAGCAAATTCGGGCAGCAATTGCAGAGCTAAATAAACGCGTGCGTTCACTTCGACTACTACTACCACTACTACTACTACTACCACCACAACCACCACCACCACTAGCACTACCACTACCACTACCAGTACTACTACTACTACTACTACTACTACTACTACTACTACTACTACTACTACTACTACTACTACTACTACCACCACAACCACCACCACCACTAGCACTACCACTACCACTACCAGTACTACTACTACTACTACTACTACTACTACTACTACTACTACTACCACTACCACTACTACTACTACTACTACTACTACTACTACTACTACTACTACTACTACTACTGCTGCTGCTGCTATTGTTATTATTGGTATTACTATTATAAGTGGTTTATGATTATGAGTATTACTATTAGAAGTGGTCTAATGATTTTTTAACGATTTTGACCTTGGAATGCCTATTGCCCAGCCGGGGAAAGGCTTTTGTTTGAAAATGTACCACTGGAATAACTGGCTTGAGTATCGAGCAAGGCATTCCGGTGCGACATTTTCTGGAAAAGTCTTCTCTTGGCCGTGGAGGAGGACACTTCTAAACACAATTCACGGGTGCCGCCTCCGTCATTGATAAGACATAGTTGTTTTTCATGTTTAAAATGTGAAATTGTGAATGAATGTTTAACGATTTTAATAATAATAATAATAATAATAATAATAATAATAATAATAATAATAACAATAATAATAATAATAATAATAATAATAATAATAATAATAATAATAATAATAGTAATGTCTGTATAGTTCACCCAGATGTCACATTTGTGATCTGGGTTTAATAAATAAACTTGAAACTTGAAACTAAACTTTAATCTTGACATAACTGCGTCTAGACATATGTATTTCTCATTGTGATTTCAGGCATATCAAATTCGTCTATGATGCGCACCATGTGGCTATTTAAATTTGGCCGGCCTTTCGCTCTTTTAAACGAAGGCGTCACATACGCAAAATTCTTTATAATGCATGAGTTGTTCATTGGCAAATTAGTTTCAAATTATTCAGCGGCTTACTTGGATAGTGAAATTTAAATCGAGATTCTCAGAATTCTTGTTTCATAGGGTTAATACAGGCATCTTGTCGCTGAAAATGGTTTGATTGCGGAGTGCAAGGTATGCCTTTCACAAGAAAGTTCGTCATTTGGTATGTGGTAAACAGAATGGAAAACCGAATCTGTCGTTATCTCGTGGCTCGATCCTAGCCATCTAAGCGCATTGGTACATGTGTACCATACGCCGGGTGCGATAAAATCCGGTTTTTATCATTATTGTTATTAATCTCCTCGTAGGACCTAATCACAATTCAAGGAATGATTTAACTAGCGGAAACTCGGCCACAAACCGGTTGTTAGGGCAATGTTGTCCATTAATCGATTTCCGTGACACTAATGGCAGAAATAAATGAAAGATGCCATTAAGCATTGTACGTATTAACTATTCATCATCCGAACAATAAAGAGGTTACGGCGGAACTAATTTGCTGGTTTGTGTTGTAAAATCTGAAGTAGCCATAAACTTCAACGGCATTAGAGTATTAGCATTCAACATTACTTTCCTATGTTGTACAGTCATTTGCCATATATGAATGCGGCAGACACGCATTGTGACAGATACGTCCATCAAAGGTATGCGTAAGCGTGTAAGAGAAATTATTCTATCACAATTAAGTTATGCGATGCATTTCATTGCGTAACATTCATTAAAGCATTACATAACGATTTATATTTCACTAGTGTAATAAAGTATAATAAAGTCGCACGCTAATAGACGTTATGACGCAATAACACCGCTTATCACTACTGTTAGAATTTAATAGTTTGATAAATTGTAATAGAAAGCTCAGAAATATTAAAAAGTCAATTGCAAATAATTTAGAGCCTGAGATAATAAGATGTTACGTGTGTCACAATATTTTGTCGTGTAATCGTCATTGTAGAGAAACTGGGGGAATGCTACTCGGCAGATCTTGGTGAGGCCAGATTGTTGTAAAAATCACGCATCCTGGGTCTTGGCGTGTTATAATTTGTGTTGCCACCCGAAGATCTAGACACGGTTAAAGTTGAGGGCCTAAGGTAGAACCCGAGTGGTGGTGGTATTATTGTTAAAGGGCAGACTCAATCTGTCGTTCGTGACACAACTGACGGAGATGTCTCAGGGTGATGGGTGTGAGTGTAGGTGTGTAAACCCCACTTTCCCTGCCCTCACCCCTCCCTTACGGTTGATCGTTCTTCCCGAGCGATCCGTCTCAACAGATCGCCCATCGCACCAGACAGCTGCTCCATTTCATGGAGAATGCTATTTCTGTCCCCAGAGGCTACAGGAGATCCCATATCACCGTATTCCATGAACTATTCAAGCGCATGACGCCCTTGAGCGATCCGTTGAATAAGGGCGGAGAGAAAGAGTCTGAGACGGTAAAGAGCAGGTGAGAAGTGCAGGTCGTGCAAGTGCTGAGGTTGTTAAAATGCAAAGGTATGGGTTGGCACCAAATTCCTAATGGGTTTTCTAAGACAGTGCATAATCTACTAATTTCCCTAGAGAAGAGCAGACACTCTTAAATAAGGTGAATAAGGCTAAACAAGGGAAAATTGTCAGTTTACGCCAAGTCGGTTGATAACCGGAATTGTGCAAGCTTCTTAGCTCACACAAGATAAATCTTCAGTTTGCAATCAACTTAACGTGCTCTAAGATCTTATATGTTAAATAAATAAATAATTAAATGACTCACTTCAATGTCTAGATAGGGGACAACTAATCTATCCGGCTAACGTGTTTAAAAAATGTAATGTTGTCTCGATAAGATGACTAAAAAATAGGTCCTTGCATATTAACCGGATGAGTTACATCAGTATTGGTATAATTTGTAAATATAGTGTTAACTAAGCAGTTCTAAACAATAGCTAGCTCAGCGACTAATTTCGAATGGATAACCTACCAACAGTTAACAATGCTCAGAGTATATACCATAAAAGAGAGCGATTGAGCGCACTACCTGGCAATGATGTCTACGGTTATTTGGAAACGCTGTGCAGAATAACAACCTGGCAACAAGGCTCCAATTTAAATCCTATCCGGCTTAGTAACAATTGCTAACTAGTGTTGATAAAAACAAGTGCTATCTATAAGTACGGACACTATCTGGCAACATGGGTATGGTACAATGGATCTACAACGCGTCTACCAGCAATATGACAAGAAAAGGAATCGTGTGCCGCGTATTGATTGGCTTTTGCCTGAAAGGTTATCTCAAAGAAAATATAAGAAGGAGGGCTTGGACGTCTAACGACTAAGTTTTAAGACAGCCGGTTATTAAATCAATTAAATATAACTATAAGCAAGATCTCATTTTAATTTGATAGTTAGGAACTGAAAAAGCCTTGCTCGCCTTTCTGGCAAATGTATTGTGACCTCTCTGACTAACGGGCTGAGGTAGGATAAACTCCAATGACCTTGACCTTTGACCTCTGAACGTGTCCGAGATTCAGAATGAATTTAGTAAAATTGAAAGTTCGTTCGCCCAGTACTTACAACAGGCCCGATCCAGCAATGCTGTCAAACGCCAATGATGTAATATTTCATAAAAATGACCGGTAAACAAGCTGAAGAAGAAAACTGTCCCTCCTATATGTACGTTAGGAGAACCGCAATCGAATCCTGCTAAGTGGCTCAAACTCGCAGTTCAATCGAAATGCAAGCTGAAACAACGGGGAAAATCCAATCCGACTGACATGTTTGTTTCAGTATTGAGCTGGTTAATAATGCAGCGAAGTATTTTCATTAGTTGTTACCTTTGGAAAGTAATTTTTCATTAACCAATTAGAATCCGGTCGTTCTCGAGAAGTTTATATCACTAAGTCGATAGAGGAGGCGGCTTGGTGTAGGTGGCTCGCACTCAGGGCAACTTAACTGCAGATCCCGGTTCGCGCCCGAGCTCTGCACTAACTCACCAATAGGAAACATGGGCGATCTCATTCGCTCTTTATCTCTCTCCACCCAGGAGTATAAATGAATACCAGTGTAAAAGCTGGAAAGTTACCGATAATAGACTGAAATAAAACTAGCCTAGATATGGTGTGAATTGGAGATGGAATCAGGGACTCGATAGACGCCAATAATGCCTTCCTCTTCCTATTTTTCTTATTCTTTTCCTTCGACTTCTTTTTTCAAAGTATGTCAGGCAGTTTCTGATCACTACTTAAAAATATTCCCTGTGAATTTATTTATAGAATATTTTTAATCAAACATGTTAGATTTTGATGACACAAATTTGCACATCATGCAAATATAAAAATGATTTAGTTTGTGCTTTCGAAGAATTTCACAGTAGCGTGAGTCGACCGAATACGGCAATTTTGATCACTTTGGGTAGTTCCGAATCACGTCATTTAAACTGTAACTTTGATGACCATAAAATAATATTTTCGGAACCAGTCTTATCCCATTTGTCATGTTTTGACAAGGCTTTTAGCACAAGAATGTGAAAAATGTCATTGACGGACAAACATGTGCTGTCTATAGAAACATTTTTTGCTTACACCGCTGTGAGAGATGCGCTTTTATTCGTGTCGGCCGCAATTGATGGTTATCGCTACAGAAGATTTATTATCAATTAAATGCTGGAAATCTGACACATTTGAGATACAGATTTTTATGTTGCTTGGTCATCAATAAACTGAAGTTATTGCAAAACATAACAAAATAGTACACCAAAGCCTGGTTCCAAAAGAATTTGATTGATGATAGTGATCCGAAACTACCGATGATCTGGAACTGCCGCATCCACTGTATACTGTGATTTGTTGTTAATGCATAGTATTAGCTATGCAAATGAATAAAATTTGTCTCGCTCCCTTGTTTCTTATTTCAGACAAGTACTATGTTTTTCGCCGTAAGACGTCCATTGTGTTAGTTTTCAGGGTATGGTTAGCCTCCCTTGACGGTCGCACGATAATGGAAGATCTAAACTTGTGTGGCGATGAATGTGGCGGCGGGGACGGAGGAGGTAGACTCACAGGCACGTCCCACTCCTTTCCGGACTAAGGGACATATGACATTCAAACACATCCGACAGCTGATTGGTCAGGCTGAAAAGGGCTTTCCCGGATAATGACGTAATTTTTTTCTTCAGGAATAAGCACTCTATGAAGAAGCACCGCCGTATGCGGCGTTAAAATATTATCTACGGACCATATTGAATATGCTAATAATTATATATAATTCTATATGGCACATCAAGAAAATAAGTAGTCAACCAATATGTATACGATGACCGATCCAAGGGTTGGGGGTGGCCCGGGTGGCAGAGCAGGTTATATGATTTGCAGCAACGTATCCCATCACGGTGCTACTAATGCGACCTAATCATTGGAGGGAAATACAAACAACATCATGTTATATCGTTCATTAGGATTTTAAAATCACGCTTATCCGGACATGTGCAACAGAAAACGTAGATTAATGCATTGCGCCACTTTATGTTCCGGACTTTCTGTGACAACGTCTTTTTGAAGTAGGCCTGCAACAAATATCAACGGTATATATCAACAATAAGCTACAGGCTTAACAAAAACATAGGCAATATAATAAAAAGGCTCGTTCAGACATATGCGTCGTCATCCTGAACCAAGTCATGTCCGCTATATGATATTAATTTAATTATCTGTTATCGTAGCATACACACTACGTCAATTCTATTATTACGTCCTAATGCTGGTTTCACAGAAGAAGTGATGTAGCATATATAATGTGATAACAGAAATGTATTTATTACATAAGGATGACACGGCACATATTTTGTATGTCTAAATGAACCTTCAGGAATCGTCAACGGCTACATGTATATTAGCTAGATATTGTGATAAACCGTTACTCGTCACTTGCAAAACAGAAAATGTCCTACATGCCAGAAATCTGTTTTTTTAAAAGGTTACTTAGTGAACCATTTTTATTAGTGAACAGTTTTCAAAAAAATATTTCTATTTGGCTAAAAATATAAATCATGGCAGCAATCTCCCTTAACGCGTGTAATCAGTAACGGGTTAAACATGATGTCTTTGGGCCTGGAGGCCTTGACTATTTATGTTAGTGTACATGCACAGTGTACATGTATCCCCAGGTGTGATGTAACTTTGAGAAATCCTACCTGTCACCGAGGTCAGTTATTTTATAACATTTTGGCCTGGCTGTAGGAGTAGTCTGTCACCAGTCAACACAATGTACTTATGCCGAAACTATCCGTAGATCGACCATCCACGGTTAATACATGTAGCAATTGACCTTTCAGTTTTAGCTATGCCTCGTGTTTAGATCAATCGATCGCCGCACTCTCTGAATCTCAATTTCCAGAAAACTATGCAGGTTAGCTGGTGAATATTTTAACTAATGTGACTGGGTGATGTTGCTGCCTATCGCAGCAACGCCACCCAGTCAAAGTAGTTTCAAATTATTTAACATGTTTATTAAATAACATAGACCGACATACAATTCATACACGGTGTCGGACTATTAAGCATTAAAGATGGACTAAATCGAGTCATTCATGCCATAAGTAATTATGTCATCCCACACGTCACTTAGTTCACTATGACATCATGCATGGATGAACTGGAAAGGTCCATTAAAATGTCAGGCCTGAACATTAGAGTTTGATTAAATAACCTACGTGTATGTGTAGGTTACATAATCATAGAGCATCACAACCTGTATCGCAACCTACATAGTTTGCATTTAGAAGTCATAATATATATATTGTATTTTCACTTACAACGAAAGTCGGTCTCAGTATCTTCGATTAGCATAATTTATAAACTGAACGACAGTTCCTGACTTATGTTGAGCTATGAAATATAAATGTAATCCATATTAAAACCCTTGTTCTTAATGAGCAACCAACAGTGCAACAGCAGACAAGTGTGCTCCACATTCTCTCATTCTACCACCTACCATTGAAAATGTGGTGACAGTAGTTAAATATGAGGCCACAATGAGGGGCACACGTTAACAGCATGTTACCAGTGAGCTAGACTAATCTGTTTCATTCAAATTACATGTAGCTTCAAAAAATTCAACAGTGATGAACTTGTTGCTTATAGTTCAATAACCATCAAGATAAGAAGGCATTGGAAATGTCTATTATGCAAACTGGATTTAGTAGTTTATTAGACTATACCATACATATAACTTACCCATGGATTACTTCCACCATTGTTCCCGATGCATGGACACTGCTTAAGCATCTCACGCGAAAACTCATCGTACGCTAACTTCGACAGTTCCCAGTTAATCGCGCGCATGTGATAGGCGGACTCTTCGACAAGCTTACTCCACTCCTCCATTATCCCGCCAGACCGCAAAGCAAGGATAATTCTATAGGGTGGTGATATTGGAAATGGCATTATACTGTCTGAGTGTGGGTGAGAGAGAGAGAGAGAGAGAGAGAGAGAGAGAGAGAGAGAGTGTGTGGGTGTGTGTATGTGTGTGTATGTGCGCGCGTGTGTATATGTGCGTGCGTGCGTGCGTGCGTGCGCGCGTGTGTGGTGGCGTTGTTTTCGTTTAACAGTATCTTAGTTACAAATCGGGCTATCGTGTGACCAATCTCGGGCTGCTGATGGACTATGGTCGATTTCCGCGGACAGCACACATGAGCATTTGATAATGTAGCCCCAAATACCTAGGTGTCCATTTGTCTGGAAATCGACCCATGGTTCATTGATGGATCCGCGGCTGGCACGGTGGTCCAGATGTATATGAACCAAATTAGCCTGCGAGCATTACTGATTTAATAACATATAAAATATGAGAATGAATATGCTCTTGCAATTGTAATGCGCTTAGTTGATTTATCCGCCATATCACATTATGTGTAACCATTTGCACTCAAGGGTCAAATGGCCTATTGTGTGAATAAATCTATCTATCTATTAAATCTATCTATCTATCCGAGAAGTTAGGAAGGTTTGTAAAATCTGTTCTTATCGACAGATTTGAAGATGATGTCGTGGACGCTGATACATCAGATAATGAGTTTGACGACGAGGAATTTGATGCCGATACATTTGCGACGACATACCACTGCATTGACGGCGGGATGGCCAATTGAACTGACATGACTGGGGCGAATCCTGCCAATAAAAAAAACTAAATGAACCTTCTAACACTCATCGGCCAAAAGCATCTGTCGTTGTCGGAAGAAATGTCCATTTGAAGATCAAGAATACTAATTTTTTTAACTGTGGTAAATTAAAAAAATAGTCTTCTCTTGGTCTGCAAATGGACATTTTCTTTGAAAGAATTTAAATTTTCTTGAACAAATTTGAGTGATAAAAGGGCAATACTGGGGTGGGGGTGGTGGTGGGAGGGGGGATGAAATGGGTCGAGACTTTCTCCTGTCTACCTGTCGATGACAGACTATTTTAATAGGTACACAACATCGTGAAAAAACATACTATGAAGAGAAAGGGCAGCTACATGTACTGAAGCTTATTCAGGGTGATTGATGTACTTTGTATTTTTTTCTGACATTTTACCGGAAATATCAGTCTCACTAATTTTCCCAGTGCTCTCAATCGGTTGCTTTCGCAGTTGCTTTTTAGAAGCATCCAGAGCAGTGAAACGCACCGACTTGAGACATTTGATATTGAGTATTCGTAGCAAAAGTTGTAGACAAATTTAGGATTGCCGCCAATGTAATCACTTATTTTCTTTGATAAGCAGCATAGCGCTAAGACAATATACCAATTTATTTTTAAATAATTGAAATCGCCAGTGGTTCTTGAGGCCATTTAAAGAAAAAATTGACGGATGACAGACAGACAAATGACCGGCGGATCACCATGGCATAAGCCATAACCCCAGTTGGAAATTCTGGCCAGGTGAGCTAAAACTAGACATACCGGTAGTCAAATCTGTCTATAAATACCTAACACCAGAAAATGTAAATTATACGGACCTTCTTGAAGCTGAATAAATTATTTTAGACCCTGTACCCAAACGACCTTGTGGTCGAGAACATTTACGGAAATAGTCGAGTTCTACTCCCAAGGATACTCACATTCTTACCCTGAATTTTACAACCGGGTCACTGTTCTGTTCGTGACACTATAAGACAAATTAATATCTTTCACAAGAACACACAAGACTGGAATTTTACAGTTAGACTAAATAAATGTTGTAACCTTCAAATCCATTTAACCCTTTAATGGTCCAGCCGGCCAAAGCTGGCCCTTGCAGTGGTCTTGAGAGCTAGTTACTCCAGTGGTAAATTTTCAAAAATAGTCTTCTCTTGGTCTGCAAATGGACATTCAATAAGAACATAGATTTTCGTCATGAAATTCGACCATTAAATAGATGAATGGCAATTTATCATGAAGTTAGAATGTTAATCTACCTGCACGTTGTGCAATTAACAATGGAAATGTACATGCAGTGTTGTGCAATTAACAATGGAAATCTACATGCACGTTGTGCAATTAACAAAACTAAGTTATACCCACCTGTTAAATTACAATTAATGCAGATTTGAATGTTTCAGATATATAAGAGCATTTCTTTTGCAAATATTTGATGACAAGGTAGACCTAAGATGAACACATCAGGGCATAATTTAGAATTTAGTATTTGCATAGCATGTATTGCTATGCCCATTATAAATTGTATAATTGTGAGCAAAAATGTATAGCAATTAACTCTTTCACTGATAAATTCCCTGTGTCTCAATCTCAGAGCAAACAGATAGGAAAGCTGTTGAACATTTTGAAAGTATTATAACTGGAAGCGCTTATTGGCTTCCAGTCATATTAGTTTCAAAATAATCAACAGAATATGCTATTAAATTGTAAAGAATTTACTTTTTCAGGGAGTTGTCGTTTAAAGGGTTATTGATAGAACTTAAGAAATATCAATGATAAATTGCAATCGCATACAAGTTTTGCATAGCAGATACGCACGTTGCAGAATGTATAGCAAATACCTAAATATACATAGCGAATCGAGATACAATTATTACAAATAAAAATACAAATAAATTATGCCGTGCACATACATGTATGATATATTGATATATTATTATTTTTATCATTATTATTATTATTATTATTATATATATATATATATATATATATATATATATATATATATATATATATATATATATATATATATATATATATATATATATATATATATATATATATTTATATATATATCCACCAACCTGTGTGTCGGCTCAGTTTATTTGGCATATTGGACAAGTGTCGTCAACTTCCTTGCAACTCCAACTTTGCCAGGGAACATCGTGAAGATATCCCCTTCGACCAATGACAGGAAATCAGCGCCATCCACTTCATTATCTGATAGAAAGAATATACACAATGTCTTTAATGGGGGGAGGGGGGGCTGATAATACAAATTGCATTCTACAGATCAGAATCAAGTAAGAAATACTTTGGTGAATACAAGGTTCTGCCAAGGCAGGGTTCCTGCACTATTTAACACTCAAACTTGTTAAATAAAATTCCTATTTTCTCATAACAGATGTTGATTTGCCGGCCGAGAAGACTATTTTTTAACATTTACCACTGGAATGACTAGCTCGGTTATCGAGCCAGACATTCCAGGCGTAAATTGTCTAAAATAGTATTTGTAGTCTGCCGAAAATCTGCAGACAGGCAGTTAAACGTTAACGGGTTAAAATGTGTTCTTGCTTTATGTCTGTCTATTTACAAGACAAGAGTATATTTATCATTGCAATGAGTGGCTCCTTTATACAGCCACTCAGAGCCGGTCTTTTCAGTGGTAAATTTGCAAAAATACTTGGCCTGCAACTGTAGAGACCTTTTTCGTCGCTCTGACCACTAAAAGGCTAAGACACCGGATTATACCAACTGGTTGATGACGTCACCAGTAAATCGTGTTTGAATTGTGTCATTAAACCACTCCTGCTGAAACACAGTGATCCAGCCGGATCAGTTACTGTCCTAAAACAGTGATCCGCTACTGATCCGTATGAGAAAAAGGCGTTATGATCATGGGATTAGTGGTTAATTTCTAGCCCTGTTCAAGTGCTAAATATTTCAAAAATCAACTTCTGACATTTCTCAAAGCGACTGCTGATATTATGGCTGGCTTGGGTATAAAAAATTGTTAAATCCAATAAAGAATTTTTGCACATTGACAGAAACAAAAAAAAATTGCTTTGAATAATGCACTAAAGTTTAAAACATAAGACATACAATCAGCAGGGACAGACATGACCTTTGCAATGTTCCAGCCATTAGATTAGCCAAATACTATTTTGTTAGCCAAACAGTAAATAGTAACCACCGCTTTAATGCAATGTCACTTATGGACATATCTACAGCCAGTCAGCGTTCAGTATGCAGCAACAGCTTTCAACCATATTAGTTTTCAAAATATTCAGCAACAGTAATCTTTGCTTTTCAATTGAGGTGCTGGAATTTCAGGTTTTAAAGGAGTAGTCTAGATTTCTAGTACATGTAGTTTAAATACAAATATTGATTGCACCTGTTGTGAATTAGAAAGCTCTGCATGCTTTTATGTTCCATGATTGTCCATCGAGAGTCAAAGACAATATTTGCTGAGGAGCATTGCTTCTTTAAATAGCTGACACCAAATGCAAAAGGCAACAACAGACTAATCTACAAGTATTATCGACGATTCTCAATGGTACTATTAGTCATGATGACACCAATCAAGAAGGGTAAATTAATTTTAATCATTAGCCAATGATTTAACCAATCTTGCATTTCATTAGCCATATCTCAGTTTTACTATAATTTGGCTAATTCGCTAGTGGGTAGATCGCCAAAATCGACCCCTGATTATCAACATCATAGAATATGATAGGTGCCTGTGTGTTATGTTAAAACTGGTGGTGAACTTACTAGGAGACATTTGGTCCATGAATACATATCCTCCATCCATCCAATGATCAAGGTACCGGTAGAGTTGATAAACACAATATTGTCAAAATTCCTTCAAAACATATTTAGGTTGTATGCCTACACAGGCATTGTCTCGAGGAAGATATGAATGGGTGTCCCCCCACCCACCCTCTTCCCCACCCTGCCTATCATAGAAGGGTGTTCGGGGATACCCACCTACCTAACCACAGCGAGAAAAAACATTGAAAGGTGCAGGCTCGTTCGTGACTGATTTCCTGCATTCTGAGTTTCTTATGATTACGTATAAATGTTAGAGCAATGTTAAGTGAAGAATTTATTCTTTGGTCAATTTAACCTATTCCCAATTCACAATTTGTGCGAGTGTGCGGGCGGGTTGTTGTGTCATATGCACACGTTGAGTGTGCGTTCATTTGTGTATGTGGCTGCACGGTGGCCCTGCGCAGTTTGTCTTGAAAATATTTAATCGGACCTTAGTTCCTAATTATATTTGCAATCAGCGGGATTCAGACGAAAAGTGGTTTTGTAAAAACCAGGTCATCCAATTCAAATCAACCAATCATGTTGAATATGTGAACAAGGTTTGTCCAGCTCTTGCCTTAGATGAAGGCCATGAAGTTTCTTGAGTTTCATGTCAAGCAGTTTCACAGAAGGTCTTTAAATGTAATTTTTTAAATAGTGCAGTATCCAAGATGGCCACCAACAAAATCGATCAAGCAGCTTTCCAGGACCAACCATGGATCTGACCCTATGGATCCTTCCTGCCCAGCAGTTCTTAAGGGCTCGCTTAAAGAATACGATGGGCATATGCTGGATGAATAGACAGATGAGGTAGCATCACAATTATGTCAAATTAGTAACAAACAAGTCAACAGCTAGTGTGTATGGAATAAGTAATTTAAATTATGATTTCGCAGCCTCATACTTAGCCTATTGGCGTGTAGGTGTCAGAGGTACATTTTGCCCGGGGCTATTCGAAGGAGGCCTTCAAATGTTTGATTTTGTTTACGTGTGGATGGTGGCATCATCTTTTATGGTTAGAAATCAGAGGGCTTGACATGGCTATACATGTGTATCACAACCGTACGAGTTGTTAGGGGGCTGCGGGTGGGGGTGGGGGCTCATAGACCTACTCATATAAATAGCAGAGTATTAAAAACTCCAAGAGGATGATATTTATTTAGAGATGTAGGAGATATAGAAGATGGTTTCTAAGCGCACCTAATTTTTATATTCTTTCGATTGAGGCCCCCCAATCACACTCTCCTCCCATTATATATGTGTGTGTGTGTTGGGGGGGGGGCGGGGTGTGTCTGCAAATCTTAGACACACTCCTCAAATACACCCACCGACATTACACTTCAGCCATGTTTATACAAATTATTCTGCCTTTGCATCTGCTTCACACGTCAATTAAAAATTTGAGTTTGAGAGTTACTGTTAATTCTAATATCCCTTAGTGTTTACACATTGCTGCACCCAGCCGGCCATCATTGCACTTATATTCTATTCTACCCACTAAGCAAGGAATTAACGGGCGCGGACCAGTATCACTTCAAACATTAAAATTACATATGACTATGGATCTTGCCTTTATTTGCAAAGATACATGAAACGTTTACAGATAAAAAGTCAATATGTCACGTGTAGCTGCTGCTACATAAATAGCGTTTGCATTCATTGATGATTTGATTCGGCCTAGAAGCACTCCCATATTACTTTATTGACTTGTGTTAATGTCGAAACAACCGAAATTTAATACAACTGCTCAGTTTGCTCTAAATATTCTAGAAAGCTTGTTTAAAGTTCTAAAGTAAAGTTTACTCAGTTTTCGCATAGAAACGGGTAAATGGCACAGCTGCCCCCGCTGCCCCCGCTGCCCCGTGCTTCCGGCACTACTAAACAATGATAGTTTTAAAACAAATGAGGTACTTCACATGATCCTTTATAACAATCAGGTCTACAACTATGAACGCGGGTTCTTCATCTGCTTTCCACTTCTGAACTAAGACAGTTCCTTTCATGTACATCTTGCCATGGACAATTATTTTAGGTGTAGCCATTACTAAACTGTGAGGGTGCACATCCTCTCCAAAATGGTGATACAGTGGTAGCATCATGTTAGTGTGTTTGATATCCATCACTGACAGTATCACCTTCATACAGATACGTCTCAGGACACGAACCACCACTGCCAAGCATCTGCAAACACATCCATCTTTGATGATGAAAAGTAGTTGACTTAGCGATCCACTTGAAACTGAACCACCTCTTCTGTTTGAAAAATCAATTTTTCCCTTCGAACCTCATACGCCAGTGATTGCGCATGGGCCCGAATTTACGCAACTGCAGAAGAAAATGCATCTTAGGCGGAAAACTGACATCTGGGTATAGCAATCGAAATTGATGGTTATGACTAGCAATCAGAGGATTTAGCTAGTGATAGGTCCTTTCCGACACCACTGGGGATATACTCAATAATGTTATTTGTAATAACAGCAAAAAGTTCAACCATTTTTCATCACATTCCGGAATATATTCACCGATCATACATGGCAACAATGTAATCAATGTTTTCATGGAAGATGCTGTCTGAGAGAAAGTGTTACTATTCATATCAAGTTCATACCTTGCTATTAGCTGTGGCTTATCAACCAAGTCATGAGAACTGTAGTCAAACTGACGGATGTGGCTGTTGAGATCCAATTTAAAGTACCTTTGTACCAAAATTATATGATGGAGGACAAGTTTTTATTCCAACTGTACAATTCCTTCCTTGAGTCATCGTCGTCATCAGCTCCTCCATTATAATCCAAGACATTACTCTCGGCATCAATATCACAAGTTTTGCTCTCGTCATTGTAATGTTTTCTGTGACAATGTCTCTTGAAGGGCATATAATTCCTTAAAGATGCCCCACATCCATCAGCACCACAGTGAACAATGAAATTTGCGGCATTACGGTGGCGTCTGACAGGTGAGTCAATAAATCTCGCCATTCCGAGGCGAAAAATGGACAGAGACGACACTCGTGATTCATTATGATGGTCAGTGGAAATACATAGGCCTATTGCATAACTTCACCATTGGCCTTCCTCAGAATCACAAATTAAGAACACTCTAATACTTTAGAGGATTGTCCTGCCCTTGAATGAAATACCGGTATTCATACTCAGCTCTGTGATTATATCCTGTTTACACCGTGACCAGATTGAAACATTAAAAGAGCGTACACAAATGTAAGTTAACACTTTAACACTTATATCAGCCAAAAACTGCTTCTGCAGTCGTCTTGAGAAATGTCGATTTTCAGACCAAGAAGACTATTTTTGAAAATTTACCACTGGAGCCAGTCATTCCAGTGGTAAACATTAAAGAATAGTCTTTTGGTGTGAAAATGGAAATTATATGAGAAAATTTTCAGAATCGTGTAAAATTTCGAATAACTTCGAGGGGTATAAAGGGTTAACAGCTTGCAAACTAAAACAGCTTTAGCACACCCGGTATGATTATTATACTAAATTATTTCTAAAGTAACGGTTACACCGAAAATAATTAGTAAAGACGACTGCAAAACATCAAACTTCATCCATTAAATCAGTTTCTAATCTTAATAGTTAACTAACTATACTGCATGATTACATTGAACAAAGACCAATGTAAAGTGTAATATTGGCGGGAAAACATCGACCTCTAAATGCGTTTAGTCAAACGCGTATAAAAATATACCCGTGTTACCGTTACCAATACATAACGGATTTAATTGATTAGACTGGCTCGCTCTAACACTGAACATCAGCATTACTAATCGGTATTGCACTTACCTACAAGGATGTCCACCGTTGTAGACGAAAAGCCTAAGCGGGAAAGTAATCTCTTCACTTCTTCCACTGTAGTTGAAAAATGTATATCTTTCACCGCATCCATGTTGTTGTTGAATTTGAATTCAAAGCCGGTTGAGCGTGCGCATTGCGCTGAACTACTCGCGTGGTTCAAACCTATGTAAAACCTAAACACGTATCTCCGGACCCGTTCATTCACCCTTTCCGAATGTCTTTCACCATAAAACCACGAGGTGTATATTGATATTTAATTTGTGGTGGGCTTTGATTAGATTACTAAATTATATTAAATTACCTCCTGTGACATTGTTGCAAACTACCTTCAAAATTCACACATAACCCCACCCCCTTTTTGAGGCACCTCGTTTCGGAGTAATTTAAGTTAAACAGGGGTGGAGGGTGGAGGGGTGGGGGCGATGTGGTGGAGTGTGGGTGGGGGCGGGTGGGTGGGGGTTGACAATAAAATAAATAAGTAAAAAATAGCATAAAATTAAACTATAGAGACCACACATATAGATGGTTTAGAAAAGATGTAAGCAAGTTAGGTACCTTTCGTGAGATATGTGAAAATGTACATGTGATGTCTATTGTCAGGTTCAAGCTCCTCCCCGGAGAAAATTTTGAAAATTGACCCTGATCTGAGAACCCAGTTCAGGTAGTATTTATAATAAATTGACCAAATAATGTGTGTGCGTGCGTCCGTCCGTGCGTGCGTGCGTGCGCCCTGGGTGCGTGCGCGCGTGCGTGCCTGCATGCGTGATGTTTGGTCCCGTTGTCAAATGTGTTGCAATGCAGTGGTGAGTGAGGGTGGGGTTGGGGTGGATGGGGTGTGTGGTGGTGAAGGGTGCGGGGTGGGGTATTGACTATCACTGGATTGAAGTGCGTGGGTGCGTGCGCGCGTGCGTGCCTGCGTGCGTGATGTTTGGTCCGGGTGTCAAATGTGTTGCAATGCAGTGGTGAGTGAGGGTGGCGTTTGTGTGGGGTTGGGGTGGGGTGTGATGGTGAAGGGTGTGGAGTGGGGAATTAACTATCACTTGATTGAGGTGGATGCAAACTGTATCGCTTACCCATAGGGCCTACACTGGAAGCCCCTGTTTACCTGTACACCTAATACTTTGCCACACGTCAACAAAACACGTATGTATAATATCGTTCGATATATCGGTAGGCATATTAATTTACTAGCGTAAACATGTTTGGATGAAACGTGTTTACAACTACACACTGTTTTGTCAGAGTGATTTAAGAATGTGTGTAAATCCTAAACACGTTTATAGAAAACGCTTTTAAATCTTAAGTTGTTTTTGCTTTTAAACGCAATCCTAAACACGTTTAGAGAAAACACGTTCAAATCTTTAAATGTGTTTGCTTTTAAACACAAACCTAAACACGTTTAAATGCAACGTGTGCAAAACCTAACCACATTTTTTTACAGTGTGTCTGCGAGTAAATGCATGCGTGCACATTTCATCTTCGTAAGAATGACATAATATCTGACTTTAAATACATATATATATATATATTTACAGAGCTATTTAAAACCAGCCATTCGACTTAGCGTGGATGGTCATTCTAAGTGCCCTCTTTTGTCAATTAATAATACTACTACCTGGAATTCCCGGCAACGACGAGTCCCTATGGGTGGGCAGCCACGGGGCGTGCTTGTAAGTCTACGAGAGGGTGGTGGTGGTGGTGGTGGTGGTGACTTAGATTTCATCATAATTAACATCAGACGTGTGCGTTGATATATTTCTAAACTTCAGGGCGACGACGACGACGACGACGATGATGATGATGATGATTCAGAACAGTTGAATAGCATGTAGCAGACACGATATTATTTGGCAACAGAATGAACAAGAACAATCTAGTGGTATCCGCAATAGCATTACTACTACGACTCTCAATCATTACCAGGTTTTAGTTGTTTTACTGGATTAACAGCAAAAAGAACACGATGCTTGTGAATCAAGAATAGACCTCGTAGGTTACTCAAACGAGATCGATATTTTAAGAGTTGATGACACAATGTAGATGGCCCTCATCTCAGGCCTATGCACGCCGGCCATGAGAGATAACTATAGCAATTGCTCGATTAGACATGTACGAGTTTTCTCCCTTATTTCAGATACGGACCGAAATATATCATGTTATAGACTAAATATTGAATTAGGCAGATGGCACAAACCAATACCAATAACACGCGCTGAGCGAACATGCCCTTTTTGTGATGATGTAGAGGATGAATATCATTTTTTTAATTTTATGTCCTGTTTATAATGATTTGCTCAATAAATACATAAAACCATATTTCTGGAAACGACCGAACGTTCACAAAGCATCAGAATTATTGATGTGTACCAGCGAAACTAGTTTAAAGAAGTTAGCGGCTTTCGCGTACAATGCTTTTCTATTATGTGACGAACGCACGTAATTGCGTTTTCTCCACTATAATCCATCGCATTTTCTTCTATGCCAATTTGGGAGGACAATTCTTACTTTTAACAGAATGCATTTTCTCATCACAGGCACGATTTCAGCTCTCAATATACAAATCTTTACTAAACCAGTGGCTATTTCACCTCCTTTGTAAAAGTTATACATTAGAGTTTTCAACTTTCAACAATTCGGTACGATTGTGTGTGCATACGGGTGTATGAGGGTGTGGATGTGCGTCTGTATGCGTGGGAAGTGGATATGTAATCGTGCGTGCGTGCGTGAATGTGCCTTGTTGTGCGTGCGTGCGTGCGTGCCTGCCTGCCTGCCTGCCTGCCTGCCTGCCTGCCTGCGTGCGTGCGTGCGTGTGCGTGCGCGCGTGTGTGGTCGTGCGTGCGTACGTGCGTACGTACGTACGTACGTACGTACGTGCGTGCGTACGTCCGTGCGTGCGTGTGTATGTGCATGACCACGAGAACGCGTGAGCGTATATGGACATGAGCATTAGTAAGTGGATAAGAGGAACCAAGAAAGTTATTTAATAAAATAAATGCAAAACTAATGCATGCGTGCGTGCGTGCGTGCGTGCGTGCGTGCGTGCGTGCGTGCCTGCCTGCCTGCCTGCCTGCGTGCGTGCGTGCGTGCGTGCGTGCGTGCGTGCGTGCGTGCGTGCGTGCGTGCGTGCGTGCGTGCATGCGTGCGTGTGTATGTGTGTGCGTGCGCGCGTGTGCGGTAGTGCGTGCGTACGTACGTAGGTACGTGCGTGCGTCCGTGCGTGCGTGTGTATGTGCATGACCACGAGAACGCGTGAGCGTATATGGACATGAGCATTAGTAAGTGGATAAGAGGAACCAAGAAAGTTATTTAATAAAATAAATGCAAAACTAATGCCCTCATGCCATTACATGGGTGAGTCAGTCAAACTATCCCAGTCACGTTGGAGAATGCGGTACTATTCTGATGGTTTATCACTGGAAGGACTGGCTCGATAACCAATCCAGTGGTTCCAGTGATGGAGTGTCAGAGTGGTCCTCTTTCGATGTGACTGAAACGAATCAAAGTTTCAAAACTCAATTTTTAATTTCTAGGCATGACTTTGTGAAGGTGCGCGCGCGGAAGTGATTGTGTAAGCGGGTGCAGCCTGGTCTCACTCCTCGCTTCTCTTTTGACCCGCTATTTCGAAAGCGATGAGTGTTGACCTTGAGTAGTTTATATACTTAGACCGGATCCCACTCTTCGTTTCCCTTTCGACTTAATACATTTGGAAACGAAGGGTGGTGATATTGGACATTATATTATACTTATGTCTGAGTGTGGGTGAGAGAGAGAAGGAAAGAAGGAGAGATGGAGAGATAGAGAGAGAGGGAGAGAGAGAGAGTGTGTGTGTATGTGTGTGCGAGCGTGCGTACGTGCGTGTGTGTATGTGCGTGCGTGCGTGCGTGCGTGCGCGTGTGTGTGGTGACGGCGTTTTCGTTTATCAGTATCTTAGTTGCAAACCGGAATATCGTGTGACCACCCTCGGTCTGTTGACGGACTACAGTCGATTTCCGCGGACAGCACACATGAGCATTTGATAATGTAGCCCCATATACCTAGGTGTCACTTTGTCTGCTAAGGAAACCGACCGGTGGTTCATTGATGGATCCGCGGCTGGGGCGGTGGTCCAGATGTATATGAACCAAATTAGCCTGCGAACATTACTGATTTAATAACATATAAAATATGAGACTGAATATGTTCTTGCAATTGTAATGCACTTAGTTGATTTGTCCGCCATATGACGTTATGTGTAGCCGTTTGCACTCAAGGGTCAAATGGCCTATTGTGTGAATAAATTTATCTATCTATTAACCTGGGCCCATTTTCTCGAAGCGATCGTTATTGCTGGTCTCAAAGATATCGTTGACTAGGGTAACGACACTTGTAACGAGTGCGCTAACGAGAGTTAGGCGAGGCATTCGTAACCTATTCGCGTTGCTTTCGTTATTAATTGCTACTAACACGGTAGTTAGGCCGTCGCTAGCACAAATAAACAAATTTTAAAAATATTTCCAATATCCGCGTCGTTAATATATTTTTCAATCATTCTGCCGTTAGGTCAAGTGTCTATTTTGGAAACAATGAATTGCTGAAAGCTCTTGCTGTTGCGTTTTATCTGTTGAATCCAAAATTGGCGCATGATTCGTGACGCCAGGGACATTTCTCCACAGAGTTAGTGAAAGATGCGTCAAGTGTTCATTTTGAAAACAATGTTGCTGAAAGCTGTTGCGGTCTCGTTTTAGCTTTCGACCCCCTAGTCGGCACACGTCTCATGGAGCTCACTCCCAAGCTTCCATCCACGGTAAGCGAGGAACCTTTCAGTAGAACCAGAGTTATTAAAAAATGTCAAATATTCAACTACTACTACTACTACTACTACTACTACTACTACTACTACTACTACTACTACTTCTCCTGCTTTTTTTTTTAAATCCGACGCTGACGCGGTCGGACACACCTCACGGAGGAACTCCTTTAAAAAAGGCTTGCAAACCCCCATAAAAAATCGGGTGAAATAGCAGGCTTTATTAATAGTATATGAATAACAATACAAACTTAACATATCAAAACAGTGCAAGCTAAAATACTCTAATACCATATACCACACCCATGGCATAACTACATAGAAAAAAAAACTTAATAAAGAGCTGATAACATAATATAATTCAACAAAGCCATTACTATTTGCACACCGTGTAGTAGTAGGCCCAAATGGCGAGCATAGTTACCAAATAAGTGGTAAAGTGACTCATAAATAATTAGCAGTAAGTTACTGCTACTCATTGACGCCATTGAGCCGATTCATGACCGGCAGGCTAAGTAGATCATATGTAGTTTAACGTAGCACACCGTATAGTATTGGGCCCAAATGGCGAGTGCAGCTTGCCAACTAGTGGCGAGGTGACTCGTCAATAAGTAACAAAAGGTCACTCATTGACGCCAGTTGGCCAGTTCTTAAATACCGAGCAGGCGTAGTAGCCTTTATGTCGTAAAATGCACAAAGCAAAAGTATACAAACTATGACTACTTAGATGGCGCTCTGGGTTCACATTTTAAATTTACTTCATTGTAAGTTTTTGTAAATTACCCTGGAACAAATACACCTACAGTAAACATTTACGACAGGATGTTAATTTTATATATGTAAGATGTCATACTATGTTAATCTAATGAACTCGAAAGTCGGATCACCTCCAGAAGATTGACGCGATGCTCAATTGATATTTAAATATACCGATTCCCAAGGTTAGGTTATTCGTCAAAATTATCATCTCCTAAGACACTAAAAATCTTTAATTAAATAAAGTAAAATACCATATATCAATATACAACAAGCAGCGAGTGTGCTAGCTTATACAAGTTCTGCTTCTGCTATTTTTAGATATCCATGTTCAATTGATACTAGGCCAGTTTTGCACCATATATCTTTAAATCTACTTTCTTTTCTATGTTCCACTAGCCTGTAAAATTCACAATGAATGCAGTTTATCAACAATGATCGAAATATAGTTTGTATGGCTCTTTGGTGTTTGCTTCCTGTTTTATCTCTCACCTCTGAACACCGATGTTTCCAAATGGCCCACACTCCTACAGATATCAGGGTTACTAACAATTCTTTCTCCTTGCTATTAATGATTCGTCCGATAGTTGAGCAATCTTTGAACATAATTGTTTCAGCCATTAATTTCACATATTTGATTCCAAATTCAGCAAGGAGCATATTGATATATACTCAAAAGCCTCTAGCTATACAACACTATAAACAGATGGTCTATTGTTTCCTCCTCGGTATTACATAATAAACACCGGTCTGTACTTGTTATTTTGCACATATAAGTCAGATGGCCGACCTATAGCCTTCGATGGAGTAATCGCCATGCCCGGTCCCGTGCATTTGCTGGTAGACACGGTAGATGTATAGTTTTCCACGCATTTTTCCAGTTCTTTGGCGTGCATCCTAAAGTGGTCTAATGCGTAACTGCAGCAGGAGTCTATCTTCGACTTTGCATTAGCATTCCATACCAGGCTTTAGATGCCATGTTGTATTTTATATGCTCTGACTTAAATAATAATGTTGGTTGCAACATATCTCTGTTTCCACGTGCTTTCGGCAATGTGAACCATTCACCAGGTATTGCATTTTTTATTCTAAGAAACAAGCGTTGGGCATCAATATGCCTCATTGATGTTGCTCTTGCTACATCCTGCATCGCGATTCAATTTGCGAGATTTTGGATTAACTAAATCACGTAAATATTGAATGCCATAGAGGGCAAATATAATACAGCATCATTATCACGAATCAACTCATTGCCCCAAAGACGTTGCTCTAAGGCATCTTCCCAACAACTGGGTTGTGGCATTGATCGTGTAAATATCTTTAAAGCTTCGAGCTGTTCTTCATATACTTTTGGTATCTTCTGATGGTTAGGTGGCAGCTTACGTACCTTTGTAGAAGTGTCCTTGTAACACATGACCAAGATGAGTTTGAAGTAAGTAACTTATTCAAGAATTTCAATTTTAAAGAAGCACACTTTGCTGAAACATTAAACAAATCCAGGCCTCCAGCATGCTTTCATTGGTGAGGATTGACTGTGATACTAAATTGGCTTTGTCCTCCCATAAGAAGGACAAAAGTAAGGTGTTGATCTTTAACTCTACTGATTTGGGCATATGAACTACAGAAGCGGTATAGTCCAGATAAAATTAAATTATTAAGGACAAATGTCCTGCCAAAGACAGTTAGGCGACGTCGTTTCCAATTTAGTAATGCACACTTTAGCTTGGATATCGTTTCTTCCCAGTTTAGTAATACATTTTGTTCTCTACTAAAGTAAATACCCAAAATTTTTATGACATCATTTGAGCAGTTAATATCCATCACATGATTAGTTCTGCCCTTCCAATCGCCCAAAAACTATCCCTTAGATTTATCTTTATTGACTTTAAGTTCTGATGCCTTTTGAAAATCTGTTAATACTCCATTTAAAATTCTAAAATCCGTATTTTTACCAGCAAACACAGTCGTATCATCTGCATATTGAGAACCCTTTAGTGGCCCTTCTACGCCACGTATACATATTCCTTGAAAGTCATTGCGTTGCCTCAATGTGGCCCCCAACGATTCCATAGCTATGACGAATAGAAGCGAGGACAGTGAGCAACCCTGTCTGACACCTCGTTCCAACACTACAGGTTTGGATAGCTGATTGTTAACTAAATAGCAACTTGTTATATCAGTATATAAAATATTGACTGATTTAATAAATCTTGAACCAATGCCAATATGGTCTAAAGACTTAAACAAGAAATCCCATTCTAGTCTGTCAAACGCCTTCTCGTTATCAAGTGCTATTATTGCTGCTGGGATACAATCCTTTTCAACTAATTGAATAAGGTCCCGTATAAACAAGGTGTTGTTTAATATTGATCTTCCTGGCACAGAGCTGGTTTGATCATCATGAATGACTTCGCCTAGGACTGCGCCAAGTTTTAATGTTAGTGCCCGAGTAATAATCTTATAATCTACTCAGAGGAGAGAGATTGGTTTATAATTCTGTATTTTATTTCTGACACCCCCCTTGTTTATGCCGAACATATGCTTGGGCCATCGATGGAGGGAGATGTCCTTGCTTAAAAATTCTTGCTGCTATTTGTTCTAATACTGGACCAAACATGTGCCAGAATGTTTGATAAAATTCGACTGGAAGTCCGTCGCAGCCAGGGGACTTTTCTAACTTCATACCTTTGAGGGATTTTGTCAAATCATCAATTGTTATTGATTGGTCACAGCTTTCGCGACATGAATCTGGAAGTATTTTCGTTATATTAGCTAAAACATCTCTAGTTGCAGTTTCCTCGCTTCCCTCAGATTTATACAATGATTTGTAAAATTCGGATACTGTTTCAATCATTTCTGCATTTGAGCACACTGATACTCCATCATTAGTCTTCAGTGAGCGCATTAATTTCTCTATACCTCTTTCTTTTTCCAAGTTACAAAAGTAACGTGTAGGCTTTTCGCCCTCGGTGTGCATTTGTGCTCTTGACCTTATTTTGGCGCCATCAAACTTATATTGCTCTATTTCATTTAGTCTACCTTTTAATTTAACTAATAGTTCGTAATAATTATATTCCCCATCATTAATTTTCTTAATAATTTTACACAACGACCTCTGAAGCGCCTTTTTACGCTTTCGTATTTCACGTGCTTTCCTAATGGAATACTGCCTATATATTTCAGGTCTGATTTAGCATCTTCCCACCAGTCTGTTATACATTCATACGAACCTCTTCTTTCATCCCAATGCCTCCTACAACTTTCCACACATTTGCGGTAGCAACTATCTCGTAGCAATGCTACATTAAGTTTCCAAAATCCATCTCCTCGTTTGATCCAGTCAGCATTGTCTAATGTGATGGAAAACATATTATGATCAGAGAAAGTTACTGGTTTTATGTTAGTTTTACACATGTAACCTTTCAATGAACGTTCTACATAGATCCTGTCTAACCTTGAAGCTAACCTTCCATCGGTTGAAAACCAAGTAAATTCCTGGCCTTCTGGATTTTCAATCCGATAAGTGTCTAACAAGCTTTTATTTTCACAAATGTGTTTCAAAATATTATGCGATGTGTCATTAAAATTAGACCTAGAGTTTCTGTCTTTAGCCTCGTCTAATATGCAAGTAAAGTCACCACCCATAATTAGGTTTTCAGGCGTTCTGTCTTGAATTATTGTGGAAACATCATTTAGAAATTCACCGCGCAATTGATGAGAGGTAGGTGCATAAAGGCACATCAAATTTAAACTTGTGTTTAGTACATCAATTGATACACAAATCCATCGTCCATTTGGATCTGATGACGACGATATAACGTCAACATAGTTGAGACAGCGGGGCAGGATAAGAATGGCCACTCCCACACTATTATCTTGTGATAAAGAAAAAAAATCTGCCCTTTTGAAATATCTTAGAGAGATTCATACACTTCAGCTTTTTGAATTTTGGTCTCTTGTAGAAAAGCAATATCAACTCTCTCATTTGCTAATTCTTCAAGCAAGTGGCGCTGCTTGAATTCGGTATTTAATCCTCTGCAATTGATGGTGCAGATAATCATAATTTGTAAAATGATGTTTACAACCGCCATCATTAGATTAACTAGATTTGGGTCTTTAGCTCGTTTCTTAGACCATTTACCTAATTTTCCTGCGAATTCAATATTTCCTAGTTCTACCACCAAACAAATATTCATATTTGAAAATATCAGAATCATGGCACAGTAGACGATATTTCACGCCTCTCGCCGTTACATATGGCACTAACTCTTCACCCCCTTCTGATCGGTACATTACCATTTCATCTTTCATCTGTGAACTCTGTGTTTGAATGGACACATCTGATTCTGCAACTGACATTGTATCATCATCCATATCATTTACTTCAATCTCAGATTCCGAGCTATTGTCTTCTTTATAACGCTTATTGCTACTTAAGTAACATTTGGCAGGAGCATCATTCACCATATTTTCAAGCTGACTTAAATCAAGTGGGCTTAGCGGAAAATCGACTGAACTTTCTGTCTTCTGAGTCCCAAACTTATCCTGTCCTAATTTTAATTCATCTTCTAAGGAATTGTAAACTGGCTCTTCTGTAAGATCATCATTTTCCTGCATGTCTTTTACAGCAACGTTTGGCTCCACTGCATTTTGAGTATTTTCTTGACTTAAGGTTATACCCTCCTCTAATACATGGATTTCATCAACTATAGTTACTTTAACAGGATTTGATGATTTGTTTGTGTCATTTACAGTGGCATGAACCAAAACAACAGCTTCCGTAGCGGTTGCTTCAGAAGCATTTGAAGCATTTGACTCAGTTGCATCCTTTAATGGGCGATTATCTCCTGATACTGAGGGCTTGTTTTGATTTTTTGGACAGCGCCATTTAAAATGGTCAACTGAACCACAGAGCAAACATTTGTTTCGATTGGGACAATCTGTTGCCAAATGGTCAGTACTTAGGCAGATCCGGCATTCTTTAATTTGCCCTCTATACCATAAGGGCAGGACAAAGCTGCCATCAAGCGTCAATCTGCTTGGTAAAGGGCTATCCACTTTATCAAACCAAATACGTCTTACACAGTTTTCTAGCGTTCTGTCAAAGGGATACGTTTCCCGTTCAATCTTTTGCACTTTGCCATACTTCTTGAGTTTACTCATCATTCTGTCATCTGGAATTTCTAGTGGGACTTTCATCTTCACTAGCAACCTATCTGACTCGATTTCCTCTACGTTACAAACTTCACCTTTTACAATAAGAACATCTTCCAGAACCTTTTCCTCGACCCCCTCATTTGACACTGTTACATTCCATACAGTTTTAGTAACATTGATAAGCCCCTGCAAAGTAGCAGGTCCCGCGCCAACGACGTCTTTTAACCCATGATACACGTCGATAGCCGTGACACCCCACCCCTTAGTTGTTATTTTAAGGCTTAGGGTGCGCTTATAGGTTGCCATGGTGGTTTATCAAAGGAGGAACCCCATACTACTACAATATATAATAAATATATACTTATATAACACCAGGACGTCAGGGAAAGAGCTAAACACTAAATAAATAGTGTCCCCTTTTAAAACCCTGACGTCTACCAACAAATAAACGAATAGAGAGTACAATCGTATATTTGTTAGTTTGAACCACTTTCTAAGTGGTTCACTAACACTTAGCCGATTAAAGTATACTAACAAATATATGAATAGATAGTACAGTCATATATTTGTTAGTCTGTTCGAGTTGACCGGGGACAGCCAACTGACTATAAGGATGTATATAGTTAAAGAACTAGGCTTGTGCTTACAAATGACAAAGGAATTAAATCCACTCACTCAAGCGATCTTGCCAAATATAATGCGCTAGCCTACGAACTATAGAAATAGCAGACTGGCGCGGGGACAAATGTATTGCATTGACCACAGTAAGAGGAGCCCTACTACTACTACTACTACTACTACTACTACTACTACTACTACTACTACTACTACTACTGCTACTACTACTAGGACTACGACTACTACTACTGCTACTGCTGCTACTACTACTACTACTACTACTACTACTACTACTACTACTACTACTACTACTACCACTAGGCCTACGCCTACTACTACTACTACTACTACTACTACTACTACTACTATTACTACTACTACTACTACTACTACTACTACTACTACTACTACTACTACTACTGCTACTACTAGGACTACGACTACTACTACTGCTACTGCTGCTACTACTACTACTACTACTACTACTACTACTACTACTACTACTACTACTACTACCAGTGATCATGTGTCTTCTGGAAATGGGTATATGGCGTATTAAGTATATACAAGTGTTTTCTGTCTCCATTATTAACCGACACGGAGAAACATTCATATATCGTCTGTTTTATCTGAAAGAAAGGTGTTTTAACCGGCATATTCTCGGCATAATAACAGACTTCAATTGTCTTTGCAGATATGAATATACGATGCATAGAACATGGATAAATGATATAATAATATAAATCTGTATATCCGTCCATCCCTCCGTCTATATGTCTATCTATGTATCGGATACTTTCCAGTAAACAATATATTATGAAAAGCCACTGAAAATATATTTAGTAAACTTGGAATTTGGAATTGGAGAAAATAAATAAATGTGATTGTAGGTTTTAACATTCTTGGCTACTTATTGGTGACAGCTGCCAGTATCTTCAGTACAAACATGCGCGCGGAGGATGGTTAGCACTTGGTCAGCGGTAGCCTCGTCTATATCTGGGAGACTAAATGGCAGTACTTCCTGCACCCGCTCTTTTGCCTGCAGAGCGGGGAATCCTGCACCTCCGGCGGATACGAAGGATGCGATCGAGGCATCAAGCATGAAATCCCAGCAGCAGCTGAGAAGATGGCGTAGAGGGCCTGTGTCAGCACGCACAGTCTCTAGTACATCCAGTATCTGTATGATACATGCACGGGAAGCCATGACTATCCTGTGGTCTTAAACGGCAAACCAAAGAACCCTGACTTCTTGACCCCTGGTAGCTGCAGGCTGGCGGTAGCACCTGTTTGGCCGTCGACAGTGATATGGCTCAGGCCAAGGGTGCCTATCTTGAGATTATCTCCATCCTGTCGGAGTGAGGTCCGTTGTTTCAGTAGATCCTTAACCAGGTCCTGTGCATAGGACTCAGCCATAACCTTGATGGTTCCCGCCTCATCAACTCCAAGCATACCTCGTATCGTCTTGGTCTTGTTAATGGCCGATTGTACTACCGTATCTGTGTTCCCGATGAGATCTCGGGCTGCGATGGTACCTCGGATCTCCCGTGGGTCTCCCTTCTCATCGAAGTCTAAGAAAGAGATAGGGGCAACAGGGTCCTCTGAACCGAGGCATGGCTCGCCCAAGTGAGAAAGATTGCCTAGCTCTTTGCTTTCTAGGTCTGTGAGTGACAGAGTCATAGTCATATATATATATATATATATATATATATATATATATATATATATATATATATATATATATATATATATATATATATATATATATAGACGGCTTAAACCTACTAGTCATACCCCTAGTGAAATAGTTGGGCATAGGAGGACCACGCAGTCGGCCAAGGGAATAGGTAGCAGTGCTCAGGGTACTGGCCCTCTCTGCAGGGGCACGCCTTGTGGGCGGTCCACCATTCCCAGGCATTGGCATTCCTCAGTCCATGTTCTCGACTATGGGCTACACAGCGCCCTCTATCACGCCATGCCTCATATGCTGCAGGGGTCTCGTGATCCATCTCTCACTATTTAGAGGGGTTAAACGTAGGCTACGATGATCTCAGCCATTGCACTCGTTGCTAGCCCTAGAACTGCGGGCTCCATTAATGTAACACGTTCACCCATGATCTTGGCGGCAATAGTGTAGGAGGCACCACTGAGGGCGATCTTACCGACAGTACCGGGCCACCCCACTCACCACCATAGCGAGGGCAGCCACAGTGGCGGTAGGAAGAACCTCATTTCCCCCTGTCATCTTCACCATGGCCACATTCGCCGCCACGTTACTGGCGACATGGACCACCAGAGGTTTTGCCTTGGTCAGTAACTTCTGTATCTTGGGTCGCAGCAGGTTCTCCACCTTCTGAAGGCTCTCCCGGCTCTCAGGCAGTTGCTTCATGATCTGTACCATTGACGCCATTATTTAAGCATTGAGTATACAATGCGGTTAAATGTCTGCATCCCCTGTTGAGAGAGCTTATAAGATGTTCCCAGTCTGCGTCTGCCAGGTGGCCGGGTTGGTACTCAGGAATATTCATCTCTCTATTGAGACATCTTAAACATGTCCTGGCTCACGCTATGAGAGAAGTACTATGATGTTTTTCGGAGGGAGTTGAAGGACTACAAGAAGAAGACACCAGATGAGCTCGCTCAGCTCTCCGGTGCTGAGCTGACAGAGGAGCTGACAGCTGTGAAGCTCTATCTAGGATTTGGCAAGGGACAGATCTGCTTCCTCGAATGCCTTATCATGTGCGGGAATATCGTCGAGCAGCTCCTGCGAGCTAAAGGTTTCTACAAGGATCGGGAGTATCTGTCAGATGTGTTCCAGCAGTAGCAGACCGCCACAACCTCACTGGACTCAGAGCTGAACAAGGCTCTGCGATACTACAAGCCGGGAAAAGGATGTGCTGAAGAACCCTCCAGCCCTTGGATGTGCATGTGGGCAGCGGGTATAGGGGCTGTAGGGCATGCCAAGCTGGTTCAGTGTCTCACCGTGGTCCCCACTGCTACTGTAGAGAGTCAGGATAGTCTTATAGCTGATTTGCTAGCGGCGGAGTAGGCTGATCCCGAGCGCCACAATAGCTAGGCCTGACACCACACGTAGAGCTACCGTGGGAAGTGGTGTCTTGTCGACTGGCTGCAGTGTCGGGGCACTGGAGCTGCCGTGTTGACAGGCTGGAGTGTCAGGGTCGGAAGGACTTATTGCTCATACTACGCGTAGGTGCGTTGATGGCAGTGTTGAAGCCGAAGTGGACACCGGGGGAACTCCCCTCGACCATCATGTTGGAGGTCCTCGATGTTCACGATCATGTTGCTCTGAATCAACCTTTGCGAAATAGCAACGGCAAGTTGCGATGGGTCTTCTACAACCCCTGCTGGAACTTATCAATAAGACTACTGGGGTCTGCCACGATGATCATATCCTCCACGAGACTGATGAACATGGCCTGGACCTCTGCTCCGCTGACACCATCTATGGAATGCGTCAGCTGGGTCTGTGCCGTAAGGTGGCAGTAGCACAGTACTTCCAGAGAGTGGTTGATCCGAACGATCCCTGTTGGTTCGATAGTGGAATGCTGAGTAGTCACGTCTCGGGTCACCGTACTTAACCCCTAGACCGCTTTTGTCACCACCATGCCACCAATAGTCAGGGTGAGCGCTGAACTCGCTCTGTAGTCTGCTGGTCACTGAGACGCTATGACTGTTGAGCTGTGGGTCGAAGACGTTTGTATCAGGGAGGCTTGTACCCAGCTCAGGGATGGTTCGTCACACCGTGAAGTACATGTGAATCCTGAGACAGCTGGCGATGAGCACAGCTTCAGGAGTACCAGAATAGGAGTGAAGCAGGGTGGAACTTACTCCACATCCTGCCATGCCACACCACACGGTAAACTGGTTCGGGACCGTCCATCCACTGTGATGTAGAACGGTGTTAGCTCTGGTATATCATCCAGTAGACCTCTCAGGCCAGTCAAGGGAGTACCCAGGAGGGGCGGTTGGCTCCGGATGACTGTCGTGAGGTTCAGTGGGAAGGCCATCTATACTGGTGTTCTTAAAGCTACCGTACATGCAGCACACAATTTGTAGTCGTCTCGACTCCAGAGACCAGCGAGGCGACCTCGCCGTAACATCTCGTTTTTTAACTCCTCCATATCAACCCCCACCCCCGCCGGAGCCTTTGAAGTATTGCTGTCACACTTTAGGTTTCTCCGTGCGGCACAGGGCTTGGACCTTCAATATATGGTGGTACTCTTCATCGGTGACCTGGCCATCCTCGAGAGCTTTGCTGACAGACTCGTCGATAGTCTGTAGCATACTCTGTGCCAGTGCCACATACTTAGCGTGCTTCTCCAGCCTCCTTGTGATCTGCTGCTGCCCCACCTCCAATCCCGTGGCCAAGACAGTGCCGGCTAGTGTCACGCCACTCAGCGGGATGGCGACGATGGCCCCCACCCCTGTAGCGAGAGTGGCCACAGCTGCCACCCCAGCACTGGCTCCAATCACACCCACAGCAGTGGTTGTATGCGCGAAGATGTTGTAGGCTGTCTTATATCGCCTGCGCATTCTGCTGTACTTTTCTGCCTCATGGGCGAGATTCTGTCTGATGGTATCTATCTGCTGGAGTCGCCAGCCGTGAATGGTACTGCCCTCGTCAACCATCAGGGAGGGGTCTATTTCTGGTTGCTTCCGTCACTCTGAGTTTGCCATAGTATACCTGGAGATTAAACCTGCATCACCTGCAGAATCGGCTCATGTGTCCTACAAGGGTACTTTTGGAGAGCCTGGCTTGGTCTTACACTTCTGCGCCATCTCCTCTTCCCACTGTATGACATCTGGTTCATCCTCGTCTGTGAAGACACCTGGCTCCTCATCGTATGTGAACACATCTGACTCATCGTCGTATGTGAAGACATCCTCCCGCTTACTCTCTGGCTCATCCTCGTCCGTGGTCTCTGCTGCATCGTCCGCAGTCTCCACTGCATCTGGCTCATCGCCCCACTTACTCTCCTCCAGGAGGACCTGCCAGTATCGGGAACCTTCACTGTTCCTTCGCCTCCTTGTAATGCTCGCGTTCTGTTGATACCAGCTCTCCCACTGTAGTCGCTCTCCTTCTTGTTGACAGATCTGTTGTGCGAGCATATGTGCAGGGGTCATGAAGGGGCAACCCTGTAGCGGGCTCTCCATCGTCTCGGCAAAGGTCAGATATTCCTATTGTGATATCATGTCAGGTCAATGAGTAATAAGAGGGTAAACTTAAAATAGGCGTCCGATACCACATCCGTGCTGGCATATATGTTAATGGAGGGGCTGTCAAACAGGTGATTTACCGGTATGAACAGGCTAGGACTGATAGCTTTCCATAGGTTGCTGTTGGCACCTGGGAGATACTCTATCACATCCCGGCCGACTTCTACCAGTGAGCTGCTGTGTGCACTGCCCGGAGGTTGATGTAGCACATCGGCGTGTATGTATGTTGTGCCCCACTGGGCACCTCGAAGAGGACCCATTCTACATGGCACTGTACCACCCGTCTCCCCTCTAGAGAGGGTGAGATTACGTTCTCACCACCGGAGAGCAGCAGTCGGACAATCGGCATGGTTATATGTCCTGTTTAAACCCCTCCTATGTCGTGATATGGAACCCATATTTGCTCACTCGACTGGTCTTTCTGACCTGACAGATGTGTATGCAGTTGATGCTGCCAAGGTAGAAGAGAGCGATAGCAAGTCATTCTCCCCACAGTACGAAGCAAACTTAAAGGCATTCTCCTCCACCCCATTGGTGGTGATCGGGTGGAGCTGCTCACAGACCTCAAGGATGTGTCGAAGGAGCGCAAGGGTCGCAACACAGATGGCCACAAGATCGTGTTTCGGTACGAGTTCCCAAAAAGGAAGCCCATCCTCGTCCCCATTGATTGAGTTCTCGGATACAGAGGTTGATGTCCCTATATAACGCCCTCAGCTTTCATCTGGTCAAACCCTATTCGAGCGGTGCCCCGCCGATGGCCCATGATGGCCTGCTATTGACCCTGGCAAAAAAACCTGCAGTTCATATTTGAGAAGAATAAAGTGTGGTACTCATATAGTCCTAGAGCTACGTTTCTTAGCCGGCGGCAGAATGAAGCAGCTAGCCCCTGCCCCTGAGGGGATGAAGATGACTATCGATCCGGATGGAACAGGGCTCGATCGGGCACAGATATTTCTCGAGGGCTTCACTCTGTTCAGTTTAACTCGTCATATATAGCCATGATTCTCATCATACTGCTCGTGATGGCATCTACAGCAGTGGCACAGGGCGCTGAGACTGCCATGATATTGGATGCCAAGTGGGCCCACTTCCGGGATGACCCCCAGGGCAATCCTTGGGCCGACCCTTTGCGGAGAAACATTTACGACCGCTTTCACCCACGTGAAGAGATCAAGTCTGTCTGCCACTTCTATGGGGTGGAGAGGGTAGGCCGTGGTTGTCTGCTGGAGACCCCTGCTCAGAACCAGATTCTCTGCGTAACATGTGAACATGCCAGAATCTGCCGTGGTTCACATGCTAATCACTTTAGCCTCTTCCCAGGTGAGCGTTGTCAAGGTAAATGGAAGCCCCTATGGGTGGTCCCATCATGCCGATGCGACTCTGGCAGAGACTACGTGTTTGTCTGAGCCTACACAGAATAGAGAGAGAGAGGCCGGCCCTGTGGTTGATGGCGATCTGTGGTGTATATCACTGTGGAGGCTTGTCTCTAAATGGGCGTTCAGACCCTGGTAGTAGTAGTGTCGGAATGATCCTATCTCCCTGGCAGCCGTTCGGCGTTCCGTGGTGGCCCCCGTAACCTATGCCCCAGTGAACGAGAGGGCGGTGGTATCATTTGCCTAGTAGTAGTGTCGGAATTAAAATGATACAACCTCCCTCAACTGCTCGCCGTTCGGCGATACGTGGCCCCAACCGCCCTCTCAGTCCCCGAGGCCTCCATCTAGAGGCATACCAACCACCTGTCTCAACAACACAGGGCCTCCATCGAGAGGCATACACCAACCACATGTCTCACCAACCTATGCCCCAGTGATTGAGAGGGCAGTGGGGGCCACGGATCGCCGAACGGCGGCCAGTTGAGGGAGGTGGCATCATTTTAATTCCGACACTACTACTAATAGGCTATACGATATATCGCAATATCGTTATTTTCTCTCCACGATATATCGCGATACCTCCTAGGACAATATCGTGCAAGCCTAATTGTAGGAAAATATTGAATCCCAACACAATAAAACATCGTCACCATGTCTTATGGTGTTGGGAGTCGATGTTTCTCTGAGAGCTGGAATACATTGTATCATGGTATTGTAAGTCACACTGAATAAGCACACTGTAATATATGTCATGGTCGCGGGCTAAAGAACTCTGAATCACGAGACTCTTATTACAAAGTATTCAAAGTAGGCAATGGCTTACAGCAGTACCGTTTTCAGAATGAAAAACAGTCACCATGACCACTGGAATTGAATATTTATAAGTGGTGATTCAATCATAAATAGTAAATATAGACACAATAAGAGTAAATAGGATTAACCAGCTAGTCAATTATCATTTTGTTGGTTTACTTGATTGATCCTCCGCTGATCATGTTTACATTCCACTAATCATAATAAGATATGCTTAAATTGTTTCTTCATATAATAACATCAGCAATCCCCCAACTAGCCAGCATTCCACGCCCACTCGCCATGCAAGTTGAGATACGCCATGCAGTTGGCGAATACAAGGTGAATCTGGCCAAACTACAAATAATACTAATCATTTCTCAGACATTCGGAATGATTTGTTTAATACAAGTAATAATAATAATAATAATAATAATAGGATATTTATAGTGCGCTATAATTCCACGCAAATATTGCGTGCTCTAAGCGCTTACAATAATAAAATAAAATGATCATACAGTTGGATATGCCTGACGGAACAAAAAGGTTTTAAGATTTGATTTAAATATAGCTAGAGTGGAGGAAGATTTAAGACTAGCTGGAAGATCATTCCATTCTGTAGAAGCAACACAAGCAAATGTTCTGTGACCATAGGTTTTTTATTTAACTTTCGGAATTTTAAGCAGGTTTAGATTTGCAGATCTAAGTGGCCTGCTTGGCGTGTACGTTTCTAGCAGTTCTGAAAGGTAGGTTAGTGCTGTAGATATGATACATTGATAGGTTAGGCAGAGGACTTTGAAGCGGATTCTCTGTTCTATTGGAAGCCAGTGAAGATCTTGGAGAATGGGACTGATATGATCACTCTTACGCTTTAGGGAAACAACTCTAGCGGCTGCATTCTGAATTGCTTGGAGTTTGCGCATAGCATCTTTTGAGGCGCCTATAAACAGACTGTTACAATAGTCTAACCTTGAGATAATTAATGTTAGTACCAGCATAATAGCAGCTTCGCGAGTTATATATTTTCTGATGTTTGATTTATTCCGCAGCTGCATAAAACACACCTTACGCAGATAACGGACATGATGTTCCATACTAAGTTCATTGTCTAACATGACACCCAAGTCCTTAACAGTGTCTACCAAGGGAATTTGAGCTGAGCCGATGGTAATCGCAGATAACTCTGTTTTGGCACGCCGAATTGCTGGCCCAATCAACATCGCTTCGGTTTTATCATCATTCAACATCAACATGTTAGAGGTCATCCATAATTTAATGTCGGAGCAACAGTTTGTTATTTGATTGGAAGCGATAGTTGCAGTGGATGTGAATGGCGTAAAATTGTTGATTAGTTGAGTATCATCTGCGTAAAGGTGTATTTTGATATTATGTTTTTCGATTACTGAACCTAGTTGTCGAGTGTACAGAGTGAATAGAACGGGGCCCAGTATAGACCCTTGTGGTACGCCGCACGTAAGCTGGATTGATTCCGAAGGGGTTCCATTTATGTATACTGATTGACATCTATCAGTCAAGTATGAATGAAACCAATCTAATGCAGGACCTTTGACACCGAATGCACGACTTAGTTTAGAGAGTAGATTTTCATGGTCGATGGTATCGAATGCAGCGCTGAGGTCAAGTAGAATTAGTAACGAGACATTACCCATATCGATACCACTTCGAATATCATTTATCACTCTTAATAACGCTGTCTCCGTGCTATGACTCTGTCTATAAGCAGATTGGAAAGGCTCATGTAGCTCGTGTGAATTCAAGTGTACAGATAGTTGTTTACATACGGCCCTTTCAACAAGTTTTGAGATAAACGGCAGGTTAGACACGGGTCTATAGTTCTTTAATACGTCTTGATCCAGACCTTGTTTTTTAAGCAGCGGATTGATTATAGCTTGCTTGAAGACCTTTGGCATGACACCCGACTCTAGACTAGAGTTAATGATTAATATTATTGTTGGAAGTAAAATGTCCAAATATTCAAATATCATTTTGGTTGGGACAGGGTCAAGAGCACAAAATGTTGGTTTTGATTCTTTGAGGAGAAATGAGACGTCTTGTTCAGAGAGAGGCTGAAAATGGTCGAGGTAACCATGTTCGAATGCTGGTTCATCACACGTGGACATTGTCGAGACAGTGGATTGATGTAACTGACTTCGAATATCATCGCTGCCGCGCAATGATTGACTGTCAGTCGATTGTCCTTGTAAATACAGCTGTTTTGACATCACAGTGGTCAATGTGTTTTGTGTCATGGAGGCAGCGGCTTGGTACAGTGGCTCGCATTCAGGACTACTTAGCTGTAGAACCCGGTTCACGCTGGGGCCGCGCGCTGTCTCGTCATCTTTGGAAACATGGGAAATCTCATTCCTCTCTGCCACTCTCCACTCGGGAGTATAAATAGGTACCAATGTAAAAACTGGGGAAGTTACCAATAATAGACTGAAATAAAATCAGCGTAGATGTGGCGTGAATGTGACCTGGAATCAGGGGCTCGATAGACACCAACGAAGCCAATAACGTCTTCTTGTTTTGTGCTATGCGGGCGTCTTGAATTTCTTCCATCACAGTGGTCAATGCCGTTGCAGGTAACGGATTTTTTAATATAGTTAGCATAATACATCCTTAGATAGGATTGTGTAATCATTGCTGACAGTACTAGAGGGTGTATTTCTAGCTATGCCCTGCCCATTTCTAGATAAGCTCCGCTTATGTTTATGCGTGCTGGAATCGATTTGAAACGTTGTACCATGGCTGCGCAGAATCAAAATTCCAAAGTAACTGTGCAGGGCAGCCGTTGGAAATTATGACCCTAATTAAACTGATCACTGTTACTGCATGTGGCAACAACGGCTCACAGTCAAATCATTTCCAAAACATTCACCAGCATGTTAGTAAATTATAAATTCGTCTAGGTCATACACTTCGGTAATGCTTTTTTGATTGTCGTGATGGAACTATGCATCTTTTTATTATGACGTCAGCTAACAAGTGATGTAATTGTTTATTCGGATACTTGAGTAGCAAAATCGGATCCCTCAATTGGTTGTATAATACCAACTCTTTCTCTTGTAGAATACGTATCGATTATAGTGTGGACGCACATCTATGACCTATTAAAACACCGCTCAACATGATCTCAACATGCGCATTATAAGGCTGCTCTAGTATGTGCCGGCCTCGTTATGAGCATCAGGAATCTAAGTCCCATCAGTATGGAAATGAGGGTTTATCAGAGTCTGCACTACTAATGGTGTCTGCTCTGATATATTCTCCCATGGCATTAGACTTTACACTAGCAGTCAACGTTTTAATCTATTCGTTCATAGCACAATTTAGGTATCTGTCCTATATCATTTTAGCCAAGTGATTCAGTTTCTGGCTATTTTACCATTAGTATAAGATATTAGATGGAAGACATACGCACTAATATTGAGTACCAATAAATGACGTATTAGAAATTAGACTATTTAATTTCTTAGGTGCAAAACGCCTCATCAACTTGGAATTGGGATGTATCGAAAGCTATTGGCATGCTGCTTATGACTATATATAGTGGAGTGGTCCAATCCAGCATTCGACAATCTGACGTTATAATCCATGTCTTACAAAAACCGTACATGTCAGCTGACGTTTCAATCAAACTGACGTTGCTTCGTCCCGAAAATCGAAAGGTCCGTCATGAAATTGACGTATTGAATGTCTTTGATGAATTTATAAAATTAGTAAAGATTATGTTGGATATTTTGAAACAAATGTGATATGGAGCCGTATTGCTGCCATACGTAGCAACAGACCCCTTCAAATTAGTTTCAAACTGTTCGGCAGCTTACCTGTATAGTGGCATTGAGATTTATATTCTTATAATCATGCTTTCAAAGTTTCAGATCGATTCCAACATGGCTTAAACGTGTGCGGATCTTAGCTATAACTTAACGAGGCCGAGATAGAAATGGATCCTTCTATTAACTATTTAGGATATAGCTGCACGAAAGCTGAGTGTTCAGTATCTCTAATCATCTAATGTAGTTATCGGGTTCAGAACAACATTTGTTATGAAATTCAAGCTCGCTCAAATACAAAATCCAAATTGTATCATGGCTAGAAAATGATTTTCGTAACATCCCACACCGGCATAGTTTTAATGATACCAAATTAAAGCTTAGAGTTTGCGGTTTCGGAATCAGCCTGTAGCCAAACTAAAACCTGTACTTCAGTCAACTTGGCATATATGACATGGCCCTCAGTCACGTATATTTATACGAAATTTATCCGAAGTTATTTCGTTGAACTGAAGTAACCTCCGCCATGGTCACGTACTCCTGAAGAGTTATATGTTCAGAAAGTAATTATACATGATTTGCACTTTAATATGTTAGCATGGATTATTTGTCACAAGGCCGTGTAAGCAATCTCAGTACTAGATGAGTGATAGTTGATCTGGTGAGTTTGTTACATTTTCAGATTATGTTTGAAGCAATGCGCAGACTTCAGTAGTTGGGATTTTAGAAATGGCTAGCAGAAAATCCGATATGATAGATTAACAAACAGCTTATCGTCGATGACATTAAAGACACGAGGGCACAATTTTCTGAAGAGAATTTCGAAAGATTTCTGAAAGGTGAGGAATTCACGAAAATGTGTGATCTCAATCACGAGTACCGTAATGACAACGATGTGCCAACTAAAGCTTTCTGGAACACTTAGCTCGAAATGGTGGCTTTGCTAAGGGAACATTATTCGAAGCACTAGTGAAGGATACTGGTAGCTACATCTCAACTGTGTCAAAGGCATGTTGCGTTAGTACTTTGCTTATAATCATAGTAATTATTTAACTTAGAGCATGCAATCACATGAAGTTCAGCTCAGTATACATGTACTGTCTGCCTGCCTGGCTCTACCTGCCTGCATGCCTGTCTGTCTGTCTGCATGTCTGTCTGTCTGTCTGTCTGTCTGTCTGTCTGTCTGTCTGTCTGTCTGTCTGTCTGTCTGTCTGTATGTCTGTCTGTCTGTCTGTCTGTCTGTCTGTCTGTCTGTCTGTCTGTCTGCTTACCTGCCTGTCTGCCTGCCTACCTGCCTGCCTGTCTATATGCCGGCTTGCTTGTCTGCCTGCCTGCCTGCCTGCCTGCCTAGCCGCCCGCCCGTCTGTCTGTCTGTCTGTCTGTCTGTCTGTCTGTCTGTCTGTCTGTCTGTCTGTCTGTCTGTCTGTCTGTCTGTATGTCTGTCTGTCTGTCTGTATGTCTGTCTGTCTGTCTGTCTGTCTGTCTGTCTGTCTGTCTGCTTACCTGCCTGTCTGCCTGCCTACCTGCCTGCCTGTCTATATGCCGGCTTGCTTGTCTGCCTGCCTGCCTGCCTGCCTGCCTAGCCGCCCGCCCGTCCGTCTGTCTGTATGTCTGTCTGTCGGTCTGTCTGTTATTTACCTGTTTACATAATACATATGCTAGCCATAGAGGAAACACATCCCGAGACTCACATGTAACTTTACTATGGTAATTTCGGTGTTCAAACAGCGACTGCCCATGGTGTTTCACAATTGCCAGTTGAGTAGACAAGTGAGTAGACATTGAATAGAAACACAAAGACCAATGGTAAGTGAGGGGACCTTCAAAGATGGATATTGAATGTCCATACTCATGCTAATATTATTAACAAATGCAGTGCATTGGAAGGTATTAAATAAAATGCAAGCAAAATTCACAGGGAAGCTAGTAACGTTCGCATGCAAAAGGATGAAAATGATGTAAATCGGAAAATGGTTGCTATTATCAACTGGAGACATCCGTTTGCATCATCTGAGAAATTAGTCAATCTCATTTCGGGACATGTTGCTAGTGAGTGTCTGAAAACTTACCTTCTTGTAACTAGGAAGAAGGGAAAACTAGCTCTTCATTCATTGTACAAAACAGACAGTCTACTAGATCTACTAACTTTTTTATACTCTTTCTAAACTGAAACTGGGAGCTTTCATTACTGCTCTGAAAAAAGGCTTCTGTAAAATCTTGAGATAATAACATCGTACTCAAAGCAGACAGTATCCTATTTACAAGGTTGTTATCATTGCTCATAAATGTAAAACTTACATAAAGGAACTACTTCCGTGTTGAGCTGAACCAATGACTTCGCATCTGGTCGCGTTGGATGGTTCGCTGGCTATGACAAACAAAGCCGTATTGCCTAAATTGATAGAGATGGATGTGGTTTTGCCACCTGCTTTACCAGATGTGACAGCTGTCGTAATCGATGGCATAGCTTTGTTGCAGATGCTTTCAAACATATCAAAAAAGTCTGTGAGTTGGTTGAATTAATGCCTGAATTATAGGTCAGGCTGGAACTTTTGAAATAATTGACTTTGCTGGGGACCGATACCCCACAATATCTCTTAAGAGCACTTAAAGGCAGAGGTGTGAACACGATAGTCTTCCTGTTAACATCAGCAGTGCGCAACAGCATTGTCTAAGTCAGTGGATACATTATTTTGCCTAATGACAATAACAAGACAGGGTTGCTCAACTTTCTCGCACATGAATGATCAGCTGATAGATATACTGAGATGATTGGAAATCGTATTGTTTACATAGAACATGGATGCTCCTGCATCGTTTCAGCAGATATAGCTCAGGAATTGACAATTGAACAAGAAGAGGGAGATAACAGAATGTGTCCGCATACTCTCCATGCATCTCCCAATAAAGATCATCTTATTGAGTTCAAATCTTCAGATACAGTTGTTAGCATATTACCACCAAGGAATAATTCCTGCTAATATTATTCTGTGTTATGGAACACAAATTCGTTCACGACACATGTGTATTCATACTCTGTGTCAGCACCTTGAGGTTGATGTTTGCGGAACTCCACATGGCCTTCATGAATTGACAGGTTCTTACGATGTTAGTGCCTTTGTCAGAAAGAGTAAGAGAAAGGCATCCAAGTTGATACAAGCAAATCAGCATTTACGAACAACACTACAAACACTTGGAATATCTGCCAGTTATGGAAACGATATCAAAATCTGGAGGAATTTGTTTGTTCATTTTATACAATAAGACGGGCGCAAATATGAATGCTCTCAGTTGTGTCTTCTGCAAACAAAAGGCTGTTCAGTCACACCACCTACCACCTAGTACAGCCTTGGTAAAACACACCCAGAATGCGGTTGTGGAGATAGTTGTTTGAATGCATCAAAGGCAATGTGTAATGAAGCTGGTAATTATGATGAAGGAGATGAGGATGATGGAGAGAATGTAATACATAGCGCTACTGCTAACTGTATATTAACGTTTAAACAATGATCTCGGTCACTGTACTATATATACGCCTAACGTCACAAATTTGTTGGTATGTGTAATTATGTATATTAGAATTACTTTAAACAAAACAGGAGGCATATTATTATCACAGTTTCTACCAATTGTTTATTCACTCTAGTTATATATATATATATATATATGTTTCGCCATTTCATTCAACTACATGTATGTGCAATTGACGGTTATGTCTTATATGTGAGGACCTCTCGCTTAGACATGACTTTGCTGGGGATCAGTACCCCACCATATCTATTAACCGCACTAAAAGGCATGTGTGAACACGACTTATCTTGTTAACATCATCAGTGCACAACCGCATTGTCTAAGTTAGTTGATACAGTTTCTTTCCTAATGACAGTAATAAGACAGGTTACTCAACTTTCTCGCACATGAATGGTCAGCTGACAGATATATGCTTGGCAGCAGATTCCAAATCAGTAGACTCTGGGCTTTAATTTAGTGGCAGTGAAGCTATGCCCCAGGTGGGGGGTACGAAAATGTATGTTCATTCAAAAAAATGTTGGTATATATTGAATTAGTTTGTTATTGAAAGAGTGCAGTTCTGTCAGATATATGTTATGAGTGACGGAGAGCACTGCTTTTTCTGTCCGGAAATATGGATAAATAAAGCCGTTCTTACATTTTTCATATATAAATTGTAGAGCCTTAGAGGAAATTTATTGCATTCCACAACGCTTTCAGTAAGGAATAGTATGTCTGACTGCTGCTGATTGTGTTTTATGGTAAATCCGCTTTCTCTGTATTATTGCCAAGCTTACAATGTTATTTCTCTTAATCTATTCCAATGTGCTGTGGTTGATAGACTTCGTGACCATGGTTAACTCGGTCTCAGTTCCATAAATCAACTCAAAATAACAGTCGTTAGTGTGTAATCATTTGTGACAAGTTGTTCTGCAGACTTGCTCATAGACTACAGTGGGGATAAAAAATAACCTAGAATATTTACAAAGCAAAATAAAGATTACTGTTGAATATCTTGAACCTAATTCGATAGGAAGCCATTGCCGTCTTATCCAGCAATAGCTTCCAATCAAATTAGGTCCAAAATACTCAACAGACCATTTCTTGTTTCGTGTTAAAAAGACGCATAGCTTCATCGCAGGAACAGTAACCTAACTATCATGTTTCTGTTAACATATTAACTTATGTATGAGCTGCACTGTATAATTTAATATGGTAGCATGGATAAATTAGCCCATCCACCTGTGAAGTGGTTTTGTTATCCTCTGTTTTGCAAGACCATGTGACTTAGTGATTCTCTATCCGGTGCTAATGTTCCAGACAGCATGCGAAACCAAACTCTTTAGCTAAGTGTCATGTAGTATGTATTGTATTTATGTTAAACATGTCATGTCATGTTTTTTTTATTCAAATGTTTGAGGAGATGCCTGATCTGACTTCAACAAGAAGTAGAATCATGTCTATCCGCATAGACTGTCGGTACCAGACTGACCTGTGTGGCAATGTCTAACTGGCGTCCTTGAACGTGCAAACACGCGATGTGATTTAATGTCTAACCGATGTCACTATATAAATGTGGACGATCGGACAGATTTCATGTATTGGCATGTCTGGCATGCATAAATTTAGCGAGCGACAAACCAGTTGTGTATTGAGCGTGCAGATTAGGTTTCTCAAAAGATTTTAGACTGGTATTTGACCGCTACGGGTTAGTTGCACTGAATAACCAATATTTCTGGAGCAGTTCCTCTAGGTAGCATCACCACCAAACGCAACAAAAACAAGATTCAAACGTACTAACCTTTAAGAGTACCCTAGTTGATTTTGACAAGCTTTCTCACATAAAAGTACTTCATCGTGTGACCAGGTCAGCAATTCACATTTTCTTTATTATTAGGAATTATGATAAATCACATGATACACTAATTGATAGCAAACCAAAATCTGACGTGGACTAAATTCTTTTTTCAAACAGATTTGTTCTTTATGCGCATTTTTTTCAACAAGACTAGGGTGGTTGCTGAGCAACACGCGCTGGAGCTCTCGAACAGCCAGGGTTCTAGAACAGTGACATACTATTATCAGAACTGTTCTCCATGTGATCTATGAGACTTTCGACCCGAAAGGCCAAATACAAAATTCCGTAATAATGATTCTTTTTGATATTTTGAAACTCATCTGACTGGCAGCTGTTACTGTATGTGGCAGCAACATGTTTCCGTCACATTAGTCTCAAAATACTCAATATATTGAACAGGTTGTTATGAATTTGGAATTTAGGGGATTTATGGTTCAAATGTTATGATAGGCTGTACTAGCAAGAAGAAATAATCATCTTAATAAGGAAATTGTCTATGAAGGAAATTACCAAGTTTCTGACATAGAAGAACTGTTTAGCTCGATACTATTACCATCAAGACAAGAGATCAGATACAAGTATTTAAATGTAAATACAAATATCACATCCTTCAAATGCAAATGCAAATATGTTCATATTTATTCAAATACAAGTGCAAATGCATATACATTTTAAAGGGTACTTGAAATATTTATTTATACTGTTTACATGTATCTCCAAATTTCATCAGCAATACCATTCTTTTTCTGGACCTTAGTATGAAAAGCATTTTAAAGTGTCCCGACCTTCTAACAAAATGGGCGACGTGTAAATTTGATGCTGTGTCACAATCATATTTCATGTTCGTTCTTTAGCAAGGAATTTCAGTTGGGGAGATTTACAAATGTCGAAGATTATTACGCTCATAATGCAGGTTACTGGCCCGGTATTGTCCCAGTACCAACCAAGTAACTTGTGTTATCAAGGTAGAGATGATTATTCAATGATGTCTATGGCTATTTTCACAACGAATGTGATTAAAAGATGGTGGTGTCTAAGGCAACTGCCACGTGAATTACTTTAACTCATTCAAACCTAAAATCTCACTACGCCCAATTTCAGAAGGTTGAATCTTTAAAAGAGCGTCAAGTCAGCTTGGGTTTAAAATAGGCAACTGGTAACCGCACGCATTGTCTAGATTGTGTGGCTTTTGTTCTCTAATTTTAATTAACCTCGATACCTGATAATGCACTCCGGCCTGGTAATTTTAATTCTGAAACTATTTTTGTAAAGAATGAACTGGAAAAGCTTTCTGCTCAAGCCATATTTCACGCAAATATTTTGAAAAATACTCGAGCGGTAATTGTTAGACACACTGAGCTGTTAGACTTCATTCCCGTGTGTGATGAGTAATGGGTATAGATAGTAGAATAAAAGCTCTCTAACTTCTAACTTGCCTAGTCTGAGACATTTCAGCAGTACTCATAATCATTACGGTATGTACAGCAGGTTGACTACACAATGCGTGACTAGTGTGATTGTGAATGAGTGGAGGTGCTTTCACTAGGCCGTGTTATGGACGGTCAGATGGTGTACCAGTAAATATGGATAATTCAGGGGGTGTGTGTTTTAAACTGGACCGGTTTGATCTCACTAAAATACATTATTGGTCCGAATAGATTTGGTTTTAATTGCAGATTCATTAGACAGTATAGTATTTAACTAGTTTACAACTCTTATGGTTATAATTTGGAAGATGATAAAGTCAACAATTTGAATAAATTGTTTATTTTATATTGATGATTAGACTAATACTATATGTACATAACTTGTTAAAATGATTTGACAGAAAGTAGTTGTTGTCTCTGACATGAATAATTTCTAATAGATTTGTTCTAACATTTCCAGGGACATAATTATCCATCATAAAGTAATGACTTCTTATTCATATTGACACTGCTTTCACTCAGGATTATCCTAAAGCTAACCCGTTCAAGCGTATTTATTGTCCCAATCGCTGGGGTGTCTCACTCAATACAATCCACTTTGAACAGCATTGTCAATTATTCTTAATTAGGATTCCGACTGATCTCAGCGAAATTTATCTATTGTTTTTATATGTATCTACTTTGACGCATTGATTCTGGGGAATCAGAATTAACAGGGTGAATAGTACATTTTACAACACAGCAACATATCTTCATTGATACTAAGACAGCTACACCATGATAACCTATATACATAAGCACAGAGGCAACACAGACGTTCGTGAACACAACACTAGATCAAAGACTAAATGCCACATCCAATATATCAGAACAGAATTACATAGACACAAAATCTCAATCCTTGCAAACAAGCTCCGGAATGAAACTGAACTAGATGTTCAAACGTAAACACCCATACAGAAATCCTACAGGATAACTATAAAGCAAAACATCATAAGCAGATATTAACAAATACAAATACACATTATAAACTTCACAGTCAATACGTAAACATTTCTCGCAACCGCCACCACCACCCCTCATTCCTACCACTACTATCTACTACTACTGCTACTACTACTACCAGTATCCATCCAATACAATGACACAACCTAATTCCAGTCTCGCGATAAACACTAAAAAAAGCACAGCATTCACCACAGATAATCACTATACCCGCTCTATATCACAGAAAGACACCCTCACTATACTGTTACCCAATGATGAGCACCACACTTCCTCCCCGTCCATCCAATATGTGTGCATGTCTGTGTGTTTCCATTGTTTGTAATGTGTTGCCGTTACGGCAATAACGCCACTATGTCACACACCATGACACTTAACCTTTCCCACCAATCAACTGTGACCCAAAAGCATAAATTCCGTGTCACCCATATGATGGCATTTGCCCACAATTACTCAATCATGCTTCATACCGCAGATATCACCGTTGACAATATATTGCCATGCTGTGACTGTGAAATATCAATCTTATAAAATTAATTATATATAAATAATAGATGCTACTCCTAATAATATATTGCCTTTTGTGCTTTGTACTTGTGCATGTGTCTGTCAATGTTCAATATTGTGACTGTTTGTTTAATTTAAGGACTCCATCCAATTAAGGTTTGGCCTTTGATAGACTATCCATTCTGACTTTGTACATTATTATTATGCCACAAAATAAACAACTTTAGCTGAAGCTTAACTAGATGGCCGGGCATAGCTAAACCTGGATTCGTCCATTCTGCCACGTCGTACATAATATGTTTTATTCAGTGTTGACAGGGATCCGGCTTCATCTATATCAATTATCAGGTAGTAAAGCATTAATGATGACAAACTGCACTGCTATGCACATTCCATTCGATTGCCCAATTCTCATAGAATTAAACTGTGATATGCAATCTATCACTTTCTATGAGGAAAAAAGGAGTTTCTGAGAAGTCCATCTAGCTATAATCAAATTACAAATGGTGCAATGCTTCAGCCCCTAGTGTGTCTTGCAATGCACAGAACGCGCTTAATGAATTGATAGCTAAGCACATTATCTGTTTATAATATTGGACGAATATCTGTCTTCTTTGAACCATAGAACATATGATTGCAGCTCGTGGAATCCAGAGTAAATCAGGATTCAAGATTCAAAGTTATTTATTTCATTCTTAATATATAATATACATACATCGCAACTGGGCAGAGACTAAGCAGAGAATGTGAATCGATGGGCCCCCAGCACAGTGAGAAAGTTGTGGGCGTTTAGACTTAATGACTTAGATACATATTTTATAGTAGAGTGCCGATATCTGATATGTCCGACACTGAGAAAAGGACTATCAGATGAATGTTCAAAGCTAATTGAGATCTGATAGGGGCCATCTATTTTAGCTTTTCCGCGTGGCATAGCTTTCCTAAATTTGTTAACACCTGCCACACTGATAGCAATATTATTCTATTATAACTAAAGCAAAGAAACTGGAGTACAATATTCAACAAGTTTGGTGGACGATGTTGCTGTTTATGACTGCAGCGTCTTCCATCAAACCTGCCTAGAGAATGTAACACCAGTTCATTTGTTTTATTTTAAAAACTGAACATTTTGTCATCAGAGTCCTAAGGGTTAGGGAATAAGCGAAATCATGAGACTGCGTCTATGCCAGATATGCGTACTAGGAAGATGACATCTGGCCCGGACAAAGATTTTTTGACAGACGTACACATCATACATGCAGGCGAGCCGAAAAGCAGACACAGAAGCATCACATAATAACTTGATAATATTAATAACAACAGTAATTAATCAGCCATTATTTGAACTGAGTTTCTTATGGTAAATTTAGATTGATAAAATGGGCGATATTAGATCAGAATTTGAAATAAGTAAAAAGCATTGACACAGAATTGGAATAGCTAAGGTGGGATTGACTCACACTGGTAGTAATCGCCCACTGCAGGTACAGAGTAAATACGAGATCTGAATAATATTAGGGCCACGATTTTATAGCTCGACACTTAAAATTAACTACATGTATTTCGAAACTGTACTCAATAAGCAAACTGTGCAAAGTGCAAAGACATACCAGATAAAAGAGAATTCATCTTAAATTGAAATCTATAGCTAGGTCATTGTGGGAGATTATGCAAACACGTACACGCGTTATTCATTTTGGTGTAGATTGCAATACGTTATGCATATATTATGTACAGATACAAACCTCAATCGTCTATATTATCTAACCCTGCTGACTACACAGATGTATCCTACATATATTAAAGACGGTGTTGTTTCTTACATGCTTTTATTGTGATAGCATTATTGCATATATCTGTGCGGCCGGCTATCTGCTCTGTAAACTTCTGTCAGAATTACGTCAAATTTAAGATGTGAGTTACACATATCTTTGCAGATTGCGAGACGGCATTTATATTTGGTCAGGGGTCGTCAGGATCAAAGACCAACTATCATACAAATTCTGTCCTTGGCGCCAAGATGGAATTCAATCTTATTTGTATTGTGCTTTGCCCGTGCCATAGAAAAGCACAAAGTAACATATTTGTTGGGCTCCGCACCCACCCCAACCCCACCACCATTTAAACCCACCTGAGTGGACGGACGCGTGTGCTACAAAGACAGTTCAATTTCACGGCCGGGGTGTTGTTCGCATTTAGCAAGAATGGGGCGTATCCGGAATCTCAAAAAGAGGCAATTGCTTTGCGTGTTGAACGCCTGGCCACTACTGGGTTAAATACGACGCAGTTGCGGCTACACAGAAAACGATACGTTTGCTTAAATGTATGTTAACGTTATTAGCATTTTTTTTTGGCAGGATCGAACATAAATGATCAGATAAAGCAACCATTAGTGCGAGTGACATTGAACCACATCGCATCACAGGCATCTTACTATGAAGCATTTGGGTATATTTTGTGAAAATCGAAGCAGTTTGCGAAGGACAGAGGTCAATTGTCGCCAATGTCAGGTAATGCAATATATGTGATATTGTATTTGATCAGGATAATTGACCGCGGTGCTTCACTTGGCATTATATCAGCTTCATTTTATGATGTATAGTGAGCCAGATACCTCTACTCATCTTTTGAATGAATGTTTTAGATAACGCAAAAGGTAGTTATAGCAAGTCAGTTATTAAGATGATATGTAGTGAGCGTTAATCAATGTGTGCCATAGGTTTAACGAATTCTAGCGATTTATTGATTTTCAGAAACATTACCATGATGCTTTTGTGTCTTTTGTGGATTCATTAGTTGCAATGAATTGAGTAATCTAAAATGTTCTTGTTTTTCTTTTATTGAAATGCATATTTCAATGCACATAATAGTAAGATGGACCAGTACCAACAAGGTAGTCAGATTATCATTTCAAAATTAAATTGGTTTGCTTGCCGTTATTGTACGCTGGCACGTTATGTAAAGCTAGCTGGTATTGATTTGGCGAGCGACGTGTTTCTATTTAGAGCTATTATTAGGCCAGAAACCTTATGTAGATTGCCATTGGTTAACAGAAAGGTTACACAAAAGCCAGAGATGTTATCCAATTTTGCTGGCTGGGGTGCAGCGGGTGGGGGTGAGGGAGTGAGTGTCGGGAAATGTGAAAGTCGCCGATTGTTGTTTGAAACGCCATAGTAGGAGGTGCGGCGAAACTGCCAAAGTTGTCTATGTTGCGATTCGTTGGAAAGCAGGTTAGCGGTGAGACAGAATCTGGCTTATGAATCAAATGTGTTTCACATTTTATTTGTCTTAAGTTACGCTCATATTTAAGAATTTTTGAGATAATTTCTCGCGATCGAGTTCTTTCTAAGAGAACTATTACCAAATACCTGATATAACCTTATATCTTTGACTTTTGTGTGTGCATGTGTGCGCGCGCACGTGTGTGCGTGCGTGCGTGCCTGTGTGCGTGCTTGCGTGCGCGCGCGCGTGTGTGTGAGTGTATATGCGTGCGTTTTTTCATACGTTTTTTTTCGTACATGTCCATTGAAATTTTCCTTATCTTAGCGATTGGGTTATTTGAAAAATAAACGTCAAAAATTTTAGTTATTTAAAAATAAACGTCACGAGCTTTCTGTTTGAATTTGAACCGATCTGAGAAAGTGTTTCTTAAAGACGATTTCCCTTTCTTTGTAATTTTTCTACGGAGGCTGACTAAGTAAAGCAAAACAGTTGTTTTGTCATTCGTGCATAGACCTATAGGGTAGGAGAGACATATAATTGTTGACGTTTCGACAGTATAGTCAATAATTACTGTCTCTACGTTTCGGCTTAGGGCCTTGGTGAATGCCTCCTGTGGACACCGGTGTTGGTCACCGTTGGTTACCGCGTATCCACAGACGTTTTGGTAACGAGTTTGGTCATTCTACGGTCAGTCACCAGAGTGTCAACAAGTTTTATTAAGAATTTTTTATTTTATATGATATATTTTGAGGATTTTAAGGGAAAAGATTTGTATTGATGATGTATCATGTGGTTTGAAACTGCGCAGAAAATATTTTGCTTATATTTTTCAGGATGGAGTCCGTTCTCCTACCTGAAGTGTGCTATGTCAATGACAGCTATGGACACAGGTTTCTGGAAACAGCCATCCGATCTTTCCTGTGCGCATAGCACACCTAATGTAAATATGGGATTTGTGGACTAGCGACCCGCGAATCCCACGGCTACCTTTTGGTACCCGGGTAACTATATGACCTTTTGACACTGTGCGGGTCAAGTATGTTTTGGGTCACATCCTCAGTCTTGAATATTCATAACATCGTCATCATGATACGTCACTGGAAATAGGGCCAACTATTTAAGTCGCTATGGACAGTTAGTCGTTGTGTTTACGTTCTACCACTCAACCGTTTTTATATGTCGCTATGACATGATAGAGTGGTGTAGCATTTATGTAATGATTATTTATATCGTGTCGGGATATCCAATTACAGCCACTGCTATTATTATTATAAGTTGTGCATGTTGCATGCCGAAGGTATAAATGATACATTTTATGTGGATGTTTTGGGGGATTCTAAATGGATAATTATAATCATTGGTGATGGACAAATTGGATTAGCCATATTAGATTTCCGTTTGATTAGGATTGGTTGCTACAATCAATCTAGTTTTGTCATTTTCACAATCAGGATTTAGAGCGAATAATTTAGACAAATATTCAACCCACGCAAAGTCATAGTCATAATCATAGTCCGTTATGAGAGATCTAACTGAATCTTTAACCCTTTGAAAGGCTAGAAACTGGTTCTGCCACTTTGGTACAAGTTATAGATACCATGACAGTAAGATACTGTTGGATTAAGCTCAAGATATATTCTGAGGTGACTTCTGGGTATTTAATACAACAGGGTCTTACAAGATGGTTGATTAAGAAAGGATATTACATTCTTCTTCTTTTCGTTCGCTGATCATACCGCCAGTCCTGTAAGTTACTATCGACATGACCATAAGCGTTAAGTGCGTGGATCCATGGTTTATTAGAGCGGGCCGTGCGGCCTGGAACCTCCGTCTTCAGCACTCGAGGTTTCTGTCAGGGTTACCTCACCCTTACTTCATTTAGTCGCCTCTTACGACACGCAGAGGATACGGAAGGTGTATTATAAGCCCCACGTACAGGGCAAAAAGGATATTACATGATTCGAAGAAATTGGTCAGATAGCATGAATAGAGTATACACATCCAGTTATGTGAGTCAGCATCGATACAAATTCAATAATGTATGTGTAATTCTGGTAATTACCCAGAATGTACATATCAGGTCAAAGGTCACCTAGGCATACGTCACGACGTCTCATAACCATTAGTTAGTAAATCCAAATATAATTCCCCTACAGTAAAGTAATACTGATGAGTTAATACTTGAATGGTTAACGCTCTTGTCACAACAGAGTTAACATGTGGGAAGCTTAAAGTATACCAGGAATTCACCTTTCCAGAGCACCCACCCATAATATGACGTCATAATGAACTGCGTGATGTGTACAATGACATCATAATGAATGACGTCATGAATGACGTCGATAAGTACGTCACGAACGCATATTTGAAGACGGCCTATGCGTTGTTGTACAAATCGTTTGCTTTTACTATTTAATAAATATTCTGTTGAATATTTTGAAACTAATTAGTTACAAAATATTCAACAGCTTCCCTATATAGTTTTCAGGAAATTGATAGCTAGGGCATTTGGGGTATCGCTCAATCCAAACACGGCGAGGTGTGGGTGGAGCTTAGCTAGTGATGGGCGGGGCATGGCTAAAAATGGAAATGTCCATTGATGATTGAGGTGTCCTGTCAAAGCAGAATTGTTTACATATTCTGTCAAGAAGCATCACTTGCATACTGATTCTGACCGGTTGAGTCCGACCGGTTTTTTTGTGTGTGGGAAGAAGAGTGTTAACCAATCATAGTGGTGGATTTTTGGAAATCACCAGGGAAACCCTCTGAAACGTCATCAGAGCGATGTCATGAATGAATCTGCTTTATTTGTATATAAGGTCATGCATGCTTTGTTTAAGTACAGTTCCGACTACGCTCTTAAAAGAAATCAAATCGTTAGTTGATCTCCGTTTTTTGATATAGCTTGTAGAAACGTATTTGTTAATCATTGAGAAATTTAGTATAGAAGTATCACAGATGTGATATTCTATCAAAATTAATTGTAAATCCTGCAGTATGGCTATTGAGATGTATTCAATTAATAAAAGCCATATATAATTTGTCGAAAGTGTGTATCGTTATTTAGTAAGATTAACCAGTGATAAATTAGTGAAAGCAAAACCACCTTTCCCAGACTCGAACCGACTCCAGTATTTGTGAGTGTTTAGTATTATTTATTGAAAAGCTGAAAGTTCCAACTTTCCACTATGAATGTTAATGTAGTTACATTTGTAACTGCATTTTCAATTGAAAATATTAAACTACGGCGGCTGACCAAGTAAAGCAAAACAGTTGTTTTGCCATTCGCGGATACACCTATAGGTTAGGAGAGACCACACATTATTGTCACTCTTGGGACGAGGGGGAGTAGGGAGGGGGGTGTTGGGGGCGTTGGCAAAATGTCAAATATCTTGAACATTGCATCTGCCATGATGTTTCCAGAGGTACATTTTCAAAAATAGTTTTCTCTTGGTCTGCAAATAGACATGTTCGATGAGAAAATTGAAATTTTCGCGAACAAATTTAAGGGCTATAGGGTTAATAAACATGCTGTTGAATATTTTGAAACTGATCTGACTGCAGCAACAGGATCCAGTCAAATTAATTTCAAAATATTCAACATCTTACCTGCATAGTTTGCTGGAAATTGATAGTCAAGGAGTTCAGAGATCGGTCGATCACAACACGAGCGTGGTGTGGGTGGAGCCTAGATAGAGATGGGCGGGGCATGGCTAAACTGGAAAGGTCTATTCAGCATTTAAAATGCTATGGAACTTCTTGGCGCCTAACTCTCTAGACTAGAGAGCACGACATCCCGATCGACTTGGTAGCTGTATTATTCGACACAGTGATATCACCTATTCTACTTTACGGTTCAGAAATCTGGGGTTTTGAAAATTATGTCCATATAGAAACGTGTAAAATAAAATTTTTTTTTAATTTATTTCATTTAAAACAAAGCACTCCAAACGTAATGATCTATGGGGAATTTGGTATTTCTCCCCTGGAAATTACAATTAAATGCAATATGATTCGCTTCTGGGCGGGACTTGTAAATATTGGTTACGGCAAACTATCATCCATCTTATACTTTTTAGCAACGGATTACATGACAAAACAAAATAAACGGTTTAAATGGGTTGAAACTATCAAATCTATTCTGGAGAGCACAGGTCAACTAAGTTTATTTGAGACAGAGCAAATAAATACTAAACAATTACTAAAACAAACCAAACACATTTTAGAACAACAATATATAGAAAAATGGTCTAGAACATTAGCCGAATCATCGCGACTGACGTTTTATAAACAAATTAAATCGAATTTTGAGCCCGAGAAATACCTAAAATTACTCCCATACCGGGACGCCATAACATTCTGCCACTTTCGTACGCTAAATCACCAACTCGCTATTGAGACAAAGAGATGGATCGGAATAGAACGCAATGAGCGCCTTTGTAGTAAATGCAATGTTATAGGAGATGAAATCCATTTTCTCTTCCACTGTCAGAAATATGTGAGAGAAAGACACCGATATATACCTCATTATTATATAAGGGGGAATACATTTGAAAAAACCAAAGGTCTATTCGCAATATGTAATAGACCGATACTAAGCAGGATGTGTAAATACTTACGATTTTCAAAACAAAAAGCAACAGAACAACGACAACAACAACAACAACAACAACAACAATAACAATAACAACAACAACAACATCATCATCATCATCATCATCATCATCATCATCATCATCATCAACAACAACAATAAATTTGTTATCAACGACAACAAAAAAAAAACCCAACAACAACACCAACAACAACAACAACAACAACAACAACAACAACATCATCATCATCATCATCATCATCATCATCAACAACAACAATAAATTTATTATCAACGACAACAAAAAAAAAACCCAACAACAACACCAACAACAACAACAACAACAACTGCTACTGCTACAGCTACTGCTACTGCTGCTGCTGTTGCTGTTGCTGTTGCTATTGCTATTGCTATTGCTATTGCTACTGCTGCTGCTGCTGCTATTGCTACCGCTACTGCTACTCCTTAAGCGGCGGCATCAACATCATCATCATCATCATCATCGTAACTAAAAAAAAATTATAATATTAATATTAATAATAATAATAATAATAATAATAATAATAATAATAATAATAATAGTAATAATAATAATAACGATGATGACAATAATAATAATAATAATAATAATAATAATAATAATAATAATAATAATGAAAATAATAATAATAATAATAATAATAATAATAATAATAATAATAATAATAATAATAATTGCAGTCCTCTCATATATACAGATCTCTACCGTCACATGTTTATCGATTTATGTACCCTCATATTCCGTTTAATAACGGCCTGAGTGAAATAAAGAAAACTGAAACTGAAAAACTGAGGACTGTGCGAACGTGCATGCTTGCTTGTGTGTGAGCGTGAGCGTGTACGTGCGTGCGTGGTGCGTGCATGAGTAATGATTTATTCTGCTGCCATATTCGGATATCGAAACGCTTGCTTATTTATAAAATTGACATTAAATTCATTCGGAAGTAGAATTAAATAGACTGGCGCGCGGTGCTGAGTAAGGCCTTTGGGCTGTCTTGAGAATGCACTCGGTGGCCCTTGTGACCTATATAGTTGATCCGTTGACTCAAATCAATCATAAACTGTTATAATGTGAAGGTGCGTGTTAAATCTGGTGAATCTACCTTCATGGATTCCAGAGTTATGGCCAGAAATGTGTTTCCGGTATGCACTTCGCGACTGCGTGACGGAGATATTTGATGCTTTGTCCTGAAAGTCGTTGAACTTCTAGCCACCTATAAAATGAATAGGTGCGCCAAATTGTCTAATTTCACCTACTTTCGTCCCAGATTTATGGCTAAAATTTGTATTTCTGAATGCACTAACGAGCCAGTGACCTAGATATTTTAACTTGTGACTTGAAATTAAATTTTTCCTCTAACCAACCTCAATGTGAACGTATGTTGCCAATTTGGTTATTCTACCTTCTTGCACATCAGAGTTATCCACGAAAATGTGTAATCCGGCATGTAATAATTGGCCCGTGACCTAGATGTTTGATTTCAAGATTTTTTATAGCCACTCATAATTTAGATATGCCTCAGATAAACGAACGAACGGACGGACAGACGGCATTAACTGCAGATTTTTCCTGGTGATGCCTTGGAAATTGTGTTGGGTTCTTGTGAACGCTTGCATATATATTAACATCATCGGGTCCACATAATGTATGTGCGTGTCCAAAGTAGAACCTCACCAAATAAAGCAAAAGACCTTAGATCGTGTGTTACTTTAATAAAACAGCTCTTCGTTGGTATGGCACGGCGTGACACAACGCTACTCTGCATGAAAAATAGTTTCTCACGTAAATTACAGATTGCAAGTTATATTTTACTAAACAGTTTCCCATCGGTACTTGTAATTAACCGCAATGAAATATCACTATGCTGAGAATTTGCTTTGGAACTGGGCATATTGAGGAGTCTAGACGAGTGAAATCTATGGATCCCAACTGTCTCTCAATTAGCAGACGTCATAGGCAATTATGCTACTAGTTAACTGACGTCACAATCAAAATGGCTACGCTCCGTCGTGAAACTAAAAAAGACCGTAATGAAGGCGTGGCAATGGACCTTTCCATTTTTAGCTATGCCCCGCCCATCTATATCTAACCTCCACCCACACATCGCTCGTGTTGGTATCAATCGATCTCTGAACTTCCTGAGAATCAATTTCCAGAAAACGAGACAGGTAAGCCGTTAGATATTTTTTAAGTAATTTGACTGAGCGCTGTTGCTGCCTATGGCAACAGCGTGATTATTAAATAGTAGAGACATACAACTCGTACAACGTGTCGGACTATTAAGAGTTCAAGACGGGCCGTATAGAATCCTTTATTACGTAATGATTATGAAGTTATCCTACACGCCGCTCAGCTGATTATGACGTCATATGACGTCAGATCATCGATGGATACTCTATGTCTTTGGCGAACCTACATTGAATAAGCATTCTGTTAAATATTTTTAACTAAATTTGTTCAAGATATTCAACAGCTGACGTATAATTACCTACAAATTAGGATTTTGTTGATTCAGGGTTCAAAGTATATGGATCGGTCTCGTATACATATACAGTGGGCGAAGCTTATATGGGCGTGGCAGAGACACGCATGAATCCATCCATTGTAAGTATTTAACGTTTTCTGCATGATGACGTGGATGAAATCCCTGATGAAATATAGAATCTCATCGCACTAATATTGTATCATTACAGGAAATAACATTTGATACGCAAGCAACACAAGACACGTTTAAATCCATCCCTGAATATGCTATTCATCCAGCAATACACCATGGCATTGTAGCAACTGTTGGACATGGAGAACCAATGTGCCCACAAGAGTGCCATATTGGGCACGTTGTCATATATTGTGTCATCAATGTCACTTGCAATTGTGATGATATGCAGTGGCAGCCAGCACACCGCATAGATTTATCACCACAGCCACCATTTTGATAATCTCAAAAATTAAATCGATGAAAATCAAGTATGGCCATGTTAAGCACTCGGTGTAAGCAAGTGTTGTCTTTTATGGCAAAATATATTGATATTTTATCTGCCACAATAGGCCGTAGTCCCTTGAGTGTAACACCTCAAATATAAACCAATTTAAGAATCTGCCATTCATTGTACTAAGTACCTAATGAATCTTTCAATTTTTAGCTATGCCCTGCCCATCTCTAGCTAAGCTCCGCCCCGCCCATCTCTAGCTAAGCTCCACCCACGCCTCGCTCATGTTTGGATCGATCGATCTCTGAACTCTTTCTCCATGACTATCAATTTCCAGAAAACTATACATGTAAGTTGTTGAATATTTTGAAACTAATTTGACTGAGAGCTGTTGCTGCCTATGACAGCAACAGCGCCCAGTCGAATTAGTTTCAAATTATTCAACAGCATGTTTCTTAAATAGTAGAAGCATACAATTCGTACGTGTCGGACTATTAAGAGTTAAAGACAGGCCAAATAGAATCAGTTATGACCTAATGATTAAGTCTCGCGGTTGGTTATGATGTGACGTCATATGATGGATGAATAAACTTAAAAAGGCAAATTGCGTAATGCAACTAATGAGCATAGTTTGTGTAGGCTATCATTGTTTTGTTACAGCAACAACTATGATGGGCTAATGTCGTCTGAATAGATATAATATTGGAGTGCGAATTAGTTAGCAGAAACAGTGTATTAATTTATTAATCTATGTTTCATATCTGTTACCGGATGTCTTATTGTCTTTAATAAAAGTAAACATTTGTGTCACATTCGTTAAGTTTTTGCTTAGCGGTATAATATGTGGCTGATAAAAAATTTGCGTCAGATATGTGACACTTGATTTACTATCGCGTGTGGTAGAACTTGTTAGCCATGGCTGAATTGTAAAGGGACACATTAAGCACGACTTTCTGACTTAATCTCTGAAGACCGATCAGCCTGAGGGGCTGTGAGCCATTAATAGCTCTATCATGCATAGTAGTATTTGTAATGACAGCCATACAGCTCATTACTTATACAATGCACGCGGAAGTTTATCGCCATTACAAATGCAGCAACCCAGTAATGTGCAGATAATCTGCTGTTTTATGTTATAGTGGAAACGTGCGTGAAATAGCTTTATTGCATGCATACACACCAACATGCCAGTACCATCGACACAACTTTCCATATTTCATGTTTTGATACGTATATGCGTGCCTGTATTATCTCCATAAGTAGACTCGGCACAATCGACAGATATGTGTATATTAAGACGTGGAGGCAAATCATGTTAACGGCCGCAATGAATAATTCAAAATGGCAATTATTTTTCGCCATTTATACCATATATTAGTGATTCGCTCTACAGTATATACATACACAGTTATTGGAAGATGGTCTTTATTAATAATATAGCTTTAAATTCAAAATAGTATATAACATGATTTTATACACGTAAATAATTTACTGTCAAACCTGCTAGGCGGACCACCTGTAGTAATAGACCACCTGGACCTCGAGACCACTTATTAAGAGACCGCCTTTCCTCCTTAACCGCTTGATGGATTTCATACAAATTTGGCTGGAATGATCCCATCGTACTAGACAAAACCTCGATTCAAAATATTGAGTGGTCAATTTTTGGTGACAATCTTAGACTTTATGAAAGATTTATGAGCAAATGTCAAAATCCATCTCCGCCTTAGCCGATTGGTGGATTTCAACCGAATTTGGCTAAAAGAATACTATGGTTGTACTCTCAAGAACTTCTATTCAAAATTTTGATTGCTCATTTATTGAAATTCTGTATAACACTACTCATCCTTAATCAATGACACGATATTAACCAAATTTGGCCAGAAGTACCATCATTACTAACATTCAGAATTTCAATTGGCCAAATATCGCTGCATCTATCTTGGTTTTCACGGATTCGGAGCCAAAATGTGTTTTATATAGGTTTTGGGGTATAGTGATTTCAAATTCTCCACATTCGAAACGGTTTGGTGGCCATCTTGGCTAATTTTCCTTTCTAAAGCTCCCGTGATAAATCAGTGGCAAATTAAAATGGCTTTTTAGAACCACTGGACCCATTTTAACCAATTTGGTAGGCCATATCTTTGTTCTTGTTGCAATTCTGGCCACCATCATACAGTTCTATTTATCGGGAATGACCTTTCTAGTTGAAATGACCATTTCCAGGTGAGTGGAACAGGCCCCTTGGTCTTTTGGTCCTCTTGTTCTGTATTGTGAGGAGTGTTCCTACATTTATCGGCACGTTTAATTATAGCTATATTATACTTCTATGCATGTTAGGCGCAACTTCGTACAACTACAGAGCTTACTAAGGCACCTCTTGACATGATATCAGAACATGCCTCCGGGACCGGTAGCATGAAACAATAAGCGCAGCACTAAGTGGCCATTTGTGTATATCCATCACATATCTGTTGCATATCGAATGTCTGGAGAATGAGAGTGAACTTTGTCCCAGACATAGTGGCTTGATAGTGGGAATGAAGAGTGTGCCATTGTGCCGCATCTGGCGTTGGTGGGAGCGATGCCTTTCATGGTGGTGCGTGTGGAAAAACCTACATATTATTTTCTTGCTGTGGCCACCGTATTGAGATAAACTGTCGCACCATTTGCTGAGATGAAAGGCCAGTATTACTTTCCCTCGATCGGTGGGTATTTCCTTTCGAACCCCATGTATTGAAATATATTTCAGATTGTTGACTTTTTGGTTATCTCATCTTTCATGGATACGTTTGAACATCCAGGTTTGTCCTAATGCGTTAGTAAAAGCACACGAACGTATGTGCCACATACTGACAGGGCAACGAATTCCATATTGACATGGTGCAGTGCCGAATTAGATGCGTGGCTGCGTCCTCATGCTTGACTTCCAGTGTGAAGACAACTAGTGACAGGTTGGAAGATGTGATAGCTACTAGTGACAGGTTGGAAGACTTCACTGCGGGAGCCTCTTCAGTGTGGTGTCAGTACATTTGCGTTAGCTTTCATGGGCACGTGTTTGTCAGTCTAGAGCAATGGCTCTTTCCAGATTTAGCTTTGCCCCGCCCATCCCTAGTTAAGTTCCACCCATGTTGTGATCGATCGATCCCTGAACTCCATGAGGATCAATTTCCAGAAGACTCCAGATAAACTGCCAATGGCAGCAACATCACACAGTCAAATCAGTTTCAAAATATTCAACAGCATGTTTATTAAATAGTAAAAACATACAATTCATACAACCTGGCGGACTATTAAGCGTTTAAGACGGACTAAATCAAATCATTCATGCCGTAATGATTATGAAGTCAACCCACACATCACTAATTGATTATGACATGATATAATTGACTGAGGAAATGGATTCAAGAATTAGAGCATTACACCAGCTGGGTTTTTTATTATATAAATACGTGAGGTCGATCCTGACATAGGCATCCCTTGTTCACTGTGTTATCTAGTGTTTATCGTCATTATGAATGCCACAATGCTACTTTCTTAATGTGACCAATTTCTCTTCCTCGCCCATTCAGCACATTGATCTGTGGAAGCTTGATTGAAGCGTCGATCAGCATCTTTGGCCACAAAGTTAATGTGCTGGAACTAATGGGCCTTTCCATTTTAGCTATGCCCCCGCCCATCTCTAGCTAAGCTCCACCCACACCTCGCTCGTGTTGGGATCGATCGATCTCTGACCTCCCTGACTATCGATTTCCAGAAAACTATACAGGTAAGTTATTGAATATTTTGGAACTAATGGCAGCAACAGCGTCCAGTCAAATTAATTTCAAAATATTCAACAGCATGTTTACTAAATGGCAAAGGCATACAATTCGTACGAGTCGGACTATTGAGAGTTAAAGACGGGCTAAATATAATTATTTATGACGTAACGATTACGACGTCGTCCTACACGCCGCTTAGCTTATTATGACGCCAGATGATAGATGGATACTCTGGAAAGGTGAATTAAGGACTGCTGCTGGGGGTCACTTTATCTCAGACAGGTGGATCGTTGAACACCTGGCATAATTAACGTGATCATATTTTATGAAGTACGGCAACATATGTCTGAATGCATATATGTGGAGACACCATAATCCATCATCTGATCCATGGTAACCATAGATAAGTTTTTCCATCAGAATTCTGTGACTCCACAAGAACTAACGAGAGTGGCGTAGACGGCGACTGCCAATTAGTGCTGAGCATGTGACTGAGATGGTTGCCCACTTTTGATCCCGCCCCCTACCCTCAGTTTGACCCAAGATCAAAATAATTCCTTGTACTGTAGTCTACTCATCATTGGCTTGAAAATGATATGCGACATGACAACCTTTGGACAAATTTAATTTTGACCCAGCAGTCCCCACCCCCAGAGCCATACACCTGGGGTCATATCAAATTTCTACATGAGCTATCAGAAGATAGCAAATAGCTTACCTGTATGTATGTATGATTACTGTATTCTGCTGCTGTAGTAGTAGAAACATCATACAGCTGCATTCAGTCCTTCTTCGCTTTTGCCCACTGTGTCTTGTCCTCAGCCGAAATCCTTAGCTTCCTTAGGTCCATTCTTGACTTGAGTGAACCGAGTCCTGCTTTCTTGAGGTCACATTGTAGTACGCTTAGCAGACGTATGCAATGGCGTTCTCTCCGTGATGTGTATTTGTTGGCTCCGAGTAGGACAAATTCCAAGGCTCTCTGTGCTGGTGTGCTGGAAAAGTCCATATAGTTTGTAGTTATTGAGATGACTGAGCAATTATGAATGGCATGTCTGTTACCTGAGCGTCCATTGCTCAATGATATTCCTTAATTAGCTGTGTGAACCATTCCATATTCCCTGGTTAGGTGCAGTTATGATGTCATTCATCACCTCCGGGGTATACAATGTTCATGTCTTTGAAAGGTTGATACAAGTAATTATATTTGCATTGGGCTCGCATCTTTGCTACATTTTTACTTGAATGTCATGAACAGTTTCTTCTCCATGTCCACATTGTCTGTCGAGAAATTAACAAAACTTAATTTGGCGGTATCACAGCACCATGGCTATAGATTGTTTTCAGAGTGTTTTATTATCCATTGCAGTGTTAAGTCCTATAATTGCACGGTAACTCAGTCCAAGCCCAGCCCGGGGAAACAGGTGTATCAATTGCGTTGACGGTGTCACTTTGTGTTAAGGGCTTCAAATTCATACATGTCTCCGAGTGGGACATTGTGTTCACTAGCTGTATATATTATTCTTGTGCTATACCAGGTATTCTAGTCTCACAGAGAGATTCATGCTTCTCACTATGCCCATCATACACTGGGAGTCGTTTGCCTCCTAACAACATGTTTAGGAACATGTATAAACCATCAACAACACAATCTATCACATTATCCACACATATATCAATTCCATAAGACTATCAGGGGCGGAGGATATCATCCGTTATCTGCAGTGCAACATTGTGAAACCAAACGAAGGTGACCATTATAGAAAGTTTTGATTATATTTAAATAGCGTAATGCTTTATTAGCATCTTACATTCATCTTTCATGAAAATGGCCTGGTCTATAAAGAGATGCATGCTAAAATAGCGGTGCGCGAAACATTGTCACCTATTCAGACGCGTTGGGATCAAAGGAATTGGGCTTTCCGTGTACTTCAGGATTTCTACAGTTCGTCTTACATTAGCTTATCCATCGATATCTCTATCATCAATCAACAAACAAACAAGTACACATATTGATGCAAGGCATCAATGGTAAATAGCGTGCCCGGAGGTTATTATAATTCTGAGAATAAACTCAACTGTTTCATGGAAAATGAAGTTATATAAAGGCATACAAGCCACTTATGACAAAAATTTACGTGGAAAATAAACACAAAAGAAGGAATATTTCTTGCAAAACGATATGGGCAGTATTAGCTATGGGCTAGGAAAAGCAGCTTATATTTTTGGTCGGTCCAACAATTTTTCCATCCATCCTTTTTCCCCAGGCCAAATTCCTTAACAGAGAGAGGAACAGACACAATTAAGAGCAGCCAGTGATGAGAAAAGTGCACTACTGCATCAACAGAGCGTAACAGATCAAATTTGGGTCATTAGGTATCAACAACTTGTAAAGATAAAGAAATCAACAGAGCTGGCAATCCTGTCAGTAGAAAATCAGCACAAGAAGCAGTACAGACCCTGACACCCATTCAAACATATTAAAGAAATACTGTAAAGAATATTTTAAACCTAAATCTTGATACCTTCTTAAACAGACGTGAAGAACTTATTACCCGGAAATATATTGGTGAAATATACACTGCAATGCTAGTGAAATGCACAAAGCAAGTATATTTTTGATGCAATACTGGACCCCGATCTGTACCGACAGATAACCTTTCCAACAAAGTTAAGTGGCCAGGATAGAACCAATACCGTGAACCTAGTTTTCTCCAACGAAAATGATATAGTAGAAAACATTCTGACTGAAGACCCAGTGGGAAACAGCCACGGCAACGTGATCTGTTTCATTTAGCTATCATATATATGTCACCTACTAAACGATATCTTTACTGGAAACAGTGACAAACTATTAAATCAAATATTTTTGCTCGACAAAAAGGCCAAAATCGGCCTCAACCATTGTAATGATGACGATCTTGTTGACCATATGTGCAAATGTTAGGGTATTAGCCTGATAAGTCAGGTTCTACCAGTACACGGGGCTAATAATATGGGATATATAGAAATATTTTCACATTACTATAATAAATATTTTGTGGTAGAATTATTACAATATTTCACACAATACGAGAACATAGTGAGTTCTACATGGCCTTATGTTCGCATACTGGCTACAATTCATGTAGAGATATTTTGGTACCGAATATAGTACATTATTGGAATTTGACAATGGTGTGCCACTTCTACTAAATTGCATATGACGAAATTACTGTATAGTAAACATTTTTAAACCTTTGATACTTTATTAGCATATTCATATACGTATCTAACCATATGGGTGAACTTCTGGGGGTCGAACCTATTGCAAACAGTGTGGTACAGAAAATCGTTGATCTGACAGAATTTGCGCCACTTTTCGGTATGGAATTGTGTACTATGAAATTACGTTCCTGTAGAATCTTTTTTAAATCGGAATACAACTAGCATATTTCCTATAAGTATTTGTGGGTGAAATTTTGGGGGTGAACGTATTGCAATGAAAACCATGAATTATCCTAGGTTGCGCTTATTTACGTTATGAAATTTTTTAATCTCACTACGTCGTAAGCTTATGCCTATACCTATCTAAACATACGGTGATATTCTGGGCCAAACCCATTATGAGCGATATGTCAGGACATATCGACACCTATCTGAATGCGGTGAATGTGAACCAACCATATTACAATGGGGCCATATGGCGAATATGTAACTACATATGACCAAATTACTTGACGGTAGAATCGTGCAAAAGCAGTAGTACATAGTCAGGTATATACAGCTATATGTAAAAAAGATGATTACAAACCGAGAACTGAGATTCTAATACTGAATATAGTAAATTGTTGGCATTTGACAACTGTTCGTGGCTACTAAATTGAATATTACGAAATTACTACGTGGTAGAAATCTCAAGATTCATTAGCGTATTCATATCCCTATCTAACCATGTGGGTGAAATTATGTAGCCACACATATTGCAGACGGTAGGGTATTGAAAACCACAGATCTGCCACCATTGGAACAAATTTATGCGATGAAATACTTCACGTTCAAATTCTTTTAGATTCCCAATGTAACTAGCATATTCAAACTCCTATACGTCTATGTGAGCGAAGTTCTGGAAGCGACCATATTACGGAAAGTAGGGCACCGAAAACCACGAATACACCATCATATAAGCTAAATGTGCGTATTAAAATTACTTCATCTAGAATTTGTTAGATTCGGAATATAACTAGCTTATTATTAAGCTCAAGTCTATGTGGGGTAAATTATGGGGCTGAACAAACTACAGACAATAGGGCACTGAAAACTGTGGTGGTTTATTAATACAATGAACCTTTCCAGTTTAGCTATGCCCTGCCCATCTCTAGCTAAACTCCACCCATACCACGCTCGAGTTGGGATCGATAGATTTCTGAACTACTAGACGATAAATTTCAAGAAAACTATACAGGTAAGCCGTGGGATATTTTGACACTAAATTGACTGGGTGCTGTTCAAATTACTTTCAAAATATTCACCAGCATTTTTATTAAATAACAAAAACATACAATTCGTACAACGTGTCAGATTGTTAAGCATTTAAGATGGACTAAATCGAGTCAGTCATGACGTCATTATTATGACGTTATCCTACGCGTCACTTAATTAATAACGACGTCATATGACGTAATATGATGGATAGACAACCTGAAAAGGCCCATTAGCAAGTGGTATTAATTACCCTCGCTCCCGTCAGAGGATGAGTGTATTGTATTCAGGTTTATGTGCATTCGGGATGGCAAGGGTGTACAATCCATAATTGGCCTTGTTAAAATATGTGACCTATAAATACGGGTGCTCTCTTAATACAAGTGGTCCATATTGTATGGACCACGCATTACCAAGTGGTATTAGCCCTGTAATGCTCAATTTTCTCATGACAATTTCAATAGAAGGATTCATTTCTAGCTATGCCATGCCTATTTCTAGCTAAGCTCAACCCATTTTTTGCATGTTGGAATCGATGTCTATAATAACGCTGAATAATGAATTCGCAGACTTCCAATTTCAAGGTAACTGTACAGGTAAGCTGATGACTATTTTGAAACTAATTTGACTGGGTGCAACGAAAACCATGAATCGGCCTAAATTTGAGTCGAAATTATTTCATGGTAGCTAGTAAGCGTATGCCTATACCTATCTAAACATATAGGTGACATTCTGGGGCTGAACCCATTATGAGCGATATGCCAGGACATACTGGCACCTATCTGAATGTGGTGAATGTGAACCAACCATATTATAATGGGGCCATACGGCGAATATGTAACTACCTACGATGAGATTACTTGATGGTAGAATTGTGCAAAAGCACTAGCTCATATTGAGTTATATACATCCATATATATAAAAAAGAATTATTACAAATCGAGAACAGACATTCCGATACCGAATATAGTCAATTGTAGGCATTTGACAACCGTCCGTGGCTACTAAATTGAATATTACGAAATTACCACGTGGTAGAAACTCAAGAATCATTAGCGTGTTCATATCGCTATCTAACCATATCGGTGAAATTATGTGGCCAAAACTATTGCAGACAGGTAATAGTAGGGCATTGAAAACCCGCAGATCTGCCAAAATTGAAACGAATTTACGCGATGAAATCGTATACTACGAAATTACTTCACGGTCGAATTTTTTTAAATTCCCAATATAACAATCGTATTCAAATCCCTCTACGGCTATGTGAGCCAAGCTCTGGAGCCGACCATATTACATACAGACAGTAGGGCACCGAAAAGCAAGAAAAAACCAACATTTAAGCCAATTTTTGCCTAATAAAATTATTTCATCTAGAATTTGTTAGATTCGGAATATACCTAGTATATTACGGCTCAAGTCTATGTAGGTGAAATTATGGGGCTAAACATACTACAGACAATAGGGCACAGAAAACCGTGAATCACCGGAGATTTAGCAAATTTTCGGTATGAAATTGTGCACTACGAAATTACTTCATGGTAAAATTTTTCTTAACCTCAATCCATTACTTCACTAGCGTATTGATATACCTATCTAACTATATGGTGGAAATTCTGTGGCCGAATTTCCTGTAGACGTTCTTAACTTAGCACATGCATAGGCCTACACTTTCCGTTGATTTCTGTATTCAACAATCTGCTACAATATTATTGACAGCCGTTTTGACTGGAAATTTGGAGCATTGGTAGTCTGTCAATACTGCTACATAATTGCATTGGCCCTACATAGATGTATTCCCACGGATGGATTAAGGACAAAAGGATACTACTGATAATCACACATCCATTATTCATTCGTATCCCGCGAGTTCTCTTTCGATACGAGATCGAGAAATGTATCTCGTATGGAGGGGCCTATTGAGTAGCCATTGACGTAACGATTTCACGATCCAGTGTTGCTTTTACAGTCTGCTACGGAGATAGACTGGGTTCCGGTCTGTCTGGTATCCGAAGTTGAGTCTGTGTAACAGTCTAGTCGTTGTGATAACGTAAGATGATGACCGGTCATTACACTAGAGGTGTAGTTTCGAAGAAGCCAAGCCTTTATTTTTAGATGGATCCATTATTGTTAGCGAACTCTGTCTACTTTTTCGCCCTCTACAATATTATTATGCATGTTTTTCTTTTGAAATTTACCACACACATAGTACGCCTCAAGACTGTCTGTAACAAGTCTGTAATTGTTACCCTATCTCGAATGCAACAAATGTGAATCATACTATGATACACTACGGGCAAGGTTAAACAGACATAGTACATCATCGTCGTCCTCATAATTTATTAACCCTGTATTACATAAATTGAGTCAAGAATTTAAAAAAAATATTTGGTCATTGAGTGCCTATTTGCAGGCCAATAGACGACTGTTTTGAAGAGTTACTATTGGAATGACTGGCTCAATTATCGAGCCAGTTATTTCAGTGGTGAATTTTCAAAAACGATCTTCTCTTGACCTGCAAATTAACATCCTCAAGATCACTGTAGAAGCCGGTTTTGGCGGCCTCCTCATGAAAGGGTTAAAATACATTAAGAGAAGATGATAGGCTTACATGGGCAGTCGTTGTCGTTGCAATACTTAATACAGGTCTATGATAGCAACAAGTAGGTGGGTAGGGTGGGGTGGACTACCAGTCAAAGTATTAAAAAGATATTCGTATAGTTGTCTTTATCTGAGATATTGAAATTTCGGTGTTAAACATTCTAAAGGATTTTGTTAGAAAAACACACAATTGTGCCCAAGTAAGTCACATCTTGGTGGCGGTTGCTTGAAATGACTTCCATAGGCCCAACGTTAGTCAATCGGTCACTGAATCCGGATGGTATATTAATACATTAATACCGCGCTCGTGTTGATATCGATGGATCTCTGAGTTTCAATCTTCAAAAACTATCAATTTCCAGAAAATTATACAGGTAAGGTGTTGACTATTTTGAAACCAATTTGACTGGGTGCTGTTGCTGCTTGTGGCAGTAACATCGCCCAGTCAAATTAGTTTCAAAATATTCACCAGCATGTTTTGTAAATAGCAAAGTCATACAATTCGTACAACGTGTCGGACTATTATGCCTTTAAAACTGAGTAAATTGAGTCAGTCGTGACGTCATGATTATGACGTCATCCTATACGTCACGTTGTTGATTATGACATTATATGACATAATATGATGGAAAGACAACATGAAAATGCCCATTAGCAAGTGGTATTAATTATCCTCCCTCCGTCAGAGGACGAGTACATTGTATTCAGGGCAACAATCTATGATTGGCCCTGTTAAAATATGTGACCTATAAATATGGGTGGTCTCTTAATACAAGTGGTCCATATTGTGTGGGCCACGCATTACCAAGTGGTATTAGCCATGTAATGCTCAGTTTTCTCAGGACAATTTCAATAGAGAGATCCATTTCTAGGTATGCCACGCCTATTTCCAGCTAAGCTCCACCCATTTTTGCTTGTTGGAATCGATGTGTATATATACGCTGAATAATGAATTCCCAGACTTCCAATTTCAAGGTAACTATACAGGTAAGCTGATGACTATTTTGAAACTAATTTGACTGGGTGCTTTTAAAGGTTTGCTGCCTCTGGCCGCAACAACGCCAGGTCAAATTAGTTTCAAAATATTCAACACGATGTTGATTAAACAGTAAAGACATACAATTCGTACACTTGCCGGACTATTCAATGTTCATGACTGAGCTCTATACGCCATTCATTTACACATTTTGGATTGTGACGTCAGCCTGTATATGAAGTAATTGATTATGACGTCATATCCTTCAGTTACAGATCGAATCCAGCCATTATCATAGAAAATGACTGTTGAATAAATAGCAAAGACATACAATTCGAACAGCGTCTAGTCAAATTAGTTTCAAAATATTCAACAGCATATTGATTAAATAGTAAAGACGTGCAATTCGCATACTTGACTGGCTATTCAATGTTCCTGGTGGAGCTAGATACGTCATTCATTACACATTTCGATTGTGACGTCCAGCTACATCTGGCCTAAATAATTATGACGTCATATACAGAAAAATCCATTATCATAGAAAATGTCCTATGTCTAATTGCCGTCCAAGAGACCATTGTGGTTTTTCTTTTGCAATTTACTACTGGAATTATAGGATCGGTTATCCAACCAGTCATTCCAGTGGTAAACTTTCAAAACAAGTTCTCCGGCGAGTAGCTAATGCAAATGGACATTTCTCACGATCACCGCAAGAATTTCAAGAACACTATACATGTAAGCTGTTAAATGTTTGAAACTGATTTGACTGGGTGCTGGTACCATGGCAGCAACATCGCCCAGTAAAATTAGTTTCAAAATATTCAACAGCATGTTTATTAAATAGTAGGCATACAACAACGCTTAACCCGTCATCAATTATGCGTTCGTGATGAACTTAGCTACATCATTCATGAAGTAATTGATTATGAAGTCATCCTACACTCACGTAGTTGATTATGACGTCATATGATTGACTGAGAAACTGGAATCCCTCATTGCGTTGCTACATTGGCCAATTTATATTCAGGTATCTGTACTTGCCAGCTGAAATCATCCAGTTTCTGAGTTTAACTAGAGGGGTCGATACGAGCAATCAGGGAATATGTTTTAAGAGGTTATGCCATCATACCATTGACAAACGTGACATTCCTTACGAAAGCGAACGTTGCTTCTTACGAATAAAGCATATTTTTATTTGATAAACATGCCTTTCGAACAACGAATGCAAAAGCTCAATAGTTTCTCAATAGGTGTGGGATGGTAATCATGGCTACAGTAGTTAAAATGATTGACGGCATGTGATTTCCCACAGAAATTGATTTTGGTGTTTTTTAAGGAGGGCCTCTTTAAACAATATGTAAAAATACAGAAGTATATTGCCACGCAAATATTTTGAAAATGCCATTTTATGTCAAATCAACTTTTTGCTATAGTTTTATAAATCACCAATTAAACATGTGCCTGTTGCATAACTAATTAAAGCTTATTGAAATGTGGCATGCCAAAGTACAGAATGCTGCACATCTAAATAACACGTATCAAAAGGCAAATAATTACATTTGTGAAGATTAGATTACTTTTTAATATACATTTTTGGCATTTCCATAAGGTAGGGTGTGTCATGGGTTCTAACGAAACAGATGCGAGAAGATACAGTTGTGGCACTGGCAGATTTGTCTGGCAAAACATTCGTCAGACCGACAAGCAGACAGACCCCCGGGGGCGGAACCTAATTTAAACATTGTCTCGCAATACACAATCTGGCTAACTGGCATATCAGATTTGGTTCGATTGCGCCGACTTTCTGCTCCCCCCCCCTCCCCCACCACACCAACCTCGCCCTCCCATCCAGAACCACCCTGACCCCATCCCATCCAGTGGGGATGGAGCCTAATGTAGCACGGATCATCGTCGGGTGCTTACAAGACGGCCCGGTCCGGGATGGTCCGTGCTCAACTCTCCGTTGGCCATATACGGCCCGAGCATAAACGACCATTCCAGCACGAGAACAAAATAATGGCGTCTGCGAGATCGCCCTACGCGCATGCGCGGCCATGAGAGATAAACAAATATTGACGCTTTAGCCGGTGGAAACTGGCAACTTATGTATATACTTGCTCATATTACGGCAATTCCGTAATATGGGACCTTCCTCAAAGATTTTGGTGTGTATTAATATCAGAAATGAATGAGGAATTTAACACACTGAACAGAAATTAAATCGGTTCAGATCTGGCGAAGATATGCCAAAATTAAAACGGACTCTTTTGGAGCTCCAACTAAGGGTAGACATCGCCTGAGCGTGTGCCTGAACTGGAAAGAGCTAGGCAAGATTTCTCTAGCTACCTTGTCTCTCACGCAACACGCACTCTGAGTGGCTGAGCCGGCTGGCACAGCCTCTCAGCGAGAATAAAAGGCGTTCTCAAAAGCAAACTTGAATAGAAGTGAGGTGGACTCGGTCCGAGAGTGGGAGAATTCTCACTATCTGCCTACTGCGTAGAGCTCGCGTTCTGAAATCTACACCAACGCAGCTTATTACAGTCAGGTTCCCTCTCCTGACAGCCGCGCTCTGCACCGTACAAAGCTTTTGTACACTCCTGGTAGATCAACAGGAATAACAACCTAACTTAAAAGAAGGCTCTTTGTTTTGACCACCGTCACCAGTGGGGCCTTCATCGCGGTGTAAGACTTTTGGTAGTTACCATCTAAATTAGTATGTAAGAACGGTGGTGTTTTTCATGTCTCGCCAGACTTGGCGTGCCACTTCAAAAACGGTGGTAGAAAACAATTGACATATCCAGCGTCATTGAATTTACGTTTTGACCGTAGACCAGGCAGGGGCATTGCTTTACACGCCGTAAGAGCTAAATCGTGTGGATCGTCTTTTGTCGAGAAAATAATCCATGCATAATGTACTTACCGTCCCTACACAATGGAGACATCCGTCACTCTTAAAGCACAAACAGTATAACGGTATTACGGAGAACTATTCAGTATGTGCTATGCATTAGGACCTGTTAGCCACCGAAATTGGCTTTATTCTTCACTGTTTTCGAGTATGAAATATTCCGGCCAGCATCCTGCAGTAATTCTCCAGCCAGCAGCTACACCGTGCCTCAACTCATACCGCAAGAAAGTGGTACAAAGACTACATGTGACGTTTAAACTGCACTGATGACTAATAGGTGCACCACACATAGAAACATATCTTAGCTATGTATACCGTTATTAATAATAAATAAAGTACTGCCCTAAGTGGTACTGTAAGGTCGGATATGACCTCCGCTTTAAGACAATATTGTACATATTGTTATGCATTGTAAACGGTGTCAGCAAATTAACGGCACCGTGGGTCGAATGAATATATATATATATATATATATATATATATATATATATATATATATATATATATATATATATATATATATATATATATATATATATATATATATATATGTAAACAGGCATTCTGCCAATATTGTTAGTTAACAGTAAAAACTACAAAAATATTCGGACCGCAGTGCACCTAGGTTACGCTATACATCAACAACAAATGCATCACCGTATTTTCTCCCGACGGCACCAATTTTACATTAAGGGTGTTGCTCATGCTCTCGCCAGAGAAAATATCATGCTACCGTTAAACCTAAAACTATGATAACTCAATAGGACAGGTTTTTAAGCTAGCCAAGAACCGTTAATTTTCAAATGGAGAATTGTTATTAAAAACTCTTCGTCACGGTCAATAAGACCGTTGTATAAACGGTACTACTGATTTCCATAGTTGGCCGTCCATGTTAAGGCCTCCTAAATTAACGTGACGAGTAACTGCCTTTGACTACGATTCTCTGGCCGTCTGGCCGAAATAATTGCTTGAATTCACACCGTCAGAATGGTTAGGACCGTCTCAAGAAACTACAGTAGGTTTCTGGCCGGCCAGAACCAATTTGCCCTTCACATACATACCCCGAGAATCTTTGCATACCTATTAAGCAGGACCTCTTATGCCAAAGTAGGAAACACCGTTGCCAACCCAGCAGTGTTCTTAAAGCAATTTTCTCCAAACCTAAAGCAGCTAAACGGTAACGTCAGGGTATGGATCTCATTCTCGTACTTGAAACCTTAGGTGACGGATAGAAACATCGATCACCATCTAAATCATAAAGGTGACAGGGTGAAGCCTTAGAGCTCACCACGCCCCATGACTAGCCACCATAGATGGAAATACGTTTCTCTCTCCACCACCGTAAGCTGAAAATCCGCTTTCTAAACACGCTCCTGTCAATGTGATTTGGCCATGTGTTGCCAGTTGTGGTTGCGATGCGTTATGTGGAGGGATCGCTTTGCGCCTCTGAAACTACCACCAGACAACATGTTGCACGCTGCGGCCTGAGAAGAGATGTTCCGAGGGTTATCGGCAATGGTACCGAGCATCCTCGCCAGGAAGAGGTATTCAGTTGGTGCCACGCCATTTGCGGCTTCGAAATATATGTTTTGAACCTACAACTAAAAGTTAGTCTAGGCCATTTTAGGTACACAAAAATCGACGGTACCAACTACAACAGTATCTTTAACTTCACGTACACATCGTAGGTACACAACAGTAAAATAACTATATTAGGATAAATACACATGATAATTTTTCTCTCTCTTCGTAGGATAGGAGGGCGATCCTTTTTACTGCTCTCCTCCTCCACTTCGACGTTGAAGGCATTTTTCTTTTGACGGATGCTCGCGCGAAGCATTTTCCTCTCGCAAAATTTGGTATTCCCTGCCTTGTGCGGTGAAGTCCAACCTAATTTTCCTCCTCCTTTTTTCGTTGCCCTGGGATGTCTCTCTAACGTTTGCATGCAAACGGTGGGATTACATCCAACCCCTTTTTCACATTTTTATAGTTAGCTTCCACCGGTTGCCTTTTTACAAGGCACTACGGTGTGGTACCGTGATAAATTTCCTCTCAAACAAATGGCAAGGGCATAGTCAACCTTGGCATAAAGAGGTATTGGTTCCCCATTCTTCCCCCTCATTGTGATGGTCGGTCAATTTCCTCCCCCCCCACCCCCCCCCCCCCCCGAGACCGTCTTCGATGCAGAGCACACGGTAAAGATTCAGGCATTATTGGTACCGTTTGGTATGGATTCCCCATTTTTTTCCCTGCATAGTACCTCTCTCTCTCTCTCTCTCTCTCTCTCTCTCTCTCTCTCTCTCTCTCCCTCTCCCTCCCTCCCTCTCCCTCCCCCTCCCTCCCCCTCCCTCCCCCTCCCTCCCTCCCTCTCTCTCTCCCTCTCCCTCCCTCTCCCTCCCCCTCTCCCTCTCTCTCTCTCTCTCTCTCTCTCTCTCTCTCTCTCTCTCAAACCAACCGATGTGCCCTGATCGGAGCTTTCACCACAGGGGTACCTTTTACGATACCGTCTATCTATGACTAGATTGGTTAGGTACATCCGGCGAGACATAAACCCAAATTCACCACTCCCATTTTACATACACCATTCATAAGTGACAAGCATACAAAAATTGTTTGTTACTAAACCAAGTAAGTAAATTTGTATGCTAGCACCGTTCTTTCCACCTTGGAAATGACGGATAGACACACCGGGGACACGAACAGGCGGGACGATACGGTAGTGTTCAATGGCTGCACGAGCCCACTGGAACGTGATCGTTCCACCAGCCCTGGAGGTCTGTTTTTGTGGACACCAGAGATGCGCACCGACCGCTCCCAAACCCCGAGGCAGGCTGACCAGCAGCAGGAACAATGACAAGCGACGGAGCCACGCCCCCACCCCCCGGCGGCTACATTAATGTAAAGGTCGCATTGCAGTCCGCTATTATTAGAGCAACTCACATAATACATTTGATTGAATTCCTTCGTGGAAATAGGACCGCTAAAATGCGCAATTTATCTAACATCAAATAGCAGATGCTCACAGATTCACGAACTGGGGGCACATGGCTTTGTTGTAATTACAGACATCATGCCTATTCCGATAGTATCTTGGAGACAATGGCAGGAAGATCTCATTTATGCATTGCGAAAGATGCCTGATGTTTAGTCTCCTCACCTGTACCAGGCCAATATTCACAAGCAAATATATACAAGAATGTAACTACATATGATTGGAGTAAATTCCAAGCATTAGATTGTCTGGACAAGAAGGAGAGTTAACCGTATCGCGCAGACACTCTTAAGTCGAAATGATTCCAAATAATCCGTGTTTATAAATGTCACATAGCACAACAGCTCGCGTAGTAGTACGCTTTTCAGAATGAACATATGCTCTCTAGACGCTGGAACTCATATTTAACCAGTCATTCAATTTGGATTTTATTGTTTATCTTGATTTATCTTTTGCTTACCATGGTTATATTCAACTAATCACAATAATCCTATATTACTAACATTACGTATACGTACGTACGCACCCACGCACACATACGCACACTCAAGCACACCCACACACGCTTGCGCGCGCACACTCACTCACTCACTCACTCACTCACTCACGCATACACTCACTCACTCACTCACTCACTCACTCACGCGCGCGTACGCGGGCATGCACGCACACCATGCATCAGAGGATCGGCCATCCAGGTGTACTGTCAAACTGACCATTGCAGTTAAATAGCATTAACAGTCACTATGTGTCGTCTCTGTATCGTAGAGTTCAAATATTTTGAAAACATAGGTATGGCCTAGCGCTTCAATCATTGTGGCCAACTCACCATGACTCGGAATGTGTTCTTTTATTTATTGGCAGTTTGTGGATGATTGATTGAAGTCATTCCTCCGTGCTTCACATCACATTCATGATGGGATTTCCCAAAATACCTTTAACACTGATGTACTGATTGTTGCATTTCATCACCGTTTGCCAAGGTTACCGTGAATCGGAGATATCTAGCCAATATATTGGTTTCGTGGAATCAAACAGATGGCTTCTAAATGTCCAGCAACACAAATTGCACAATGGAGTCGAATTTCCGGAGAATTTAAGCATGTACGCACATGAAGTCTATTCAAAGATAAGATATTATCGCAAAATATTTGTGAAAAGATAATTTCTGGACAGGCACTAATTACTGAGAGGAGAAACAACCAGCAGATGGGTGGTGGTGCTTTTCTCTCGTCGCTACGGGATGGTATCAAAAGTCTTCCTCACAGATCCATGGTCCCAAGTGCAAATTCACACAGCACCAATGTCTTAAAGTTGACATTGGTGTCAAGGGAGCCGATATTAGAGATTAATCCAGACTCAAACTGTTAACAGTACTGTGAACAGGTGGAAAATCTTGCTACGGCTACAGATAAATTATTTCACAGATGGATTCTTAAAAGGATAAAGAATTCTTCTTAAAAAATAATGAGAAGGCCTCTCAAAAGAGGGTAAATTACCATTTAGTGTCTGTACGGGAAACGGGTGGCAGTTTCAAGCTAAAACTATGTGCACTGATGCACGTTTTCTTTACAAGAAGACGCGATGATCAGCAGATATTGCAATCTGTCCATCATGATACTACAGCTATCAAGTCTGTCACCGTGACTGCTTCCAGTGCCAGCAAGATCCACTGATTTATTGTTCTCGAGAAAAGGGAGAACTTATTACAGAGTCGCTAATCATATGTATTAAATTGAGTCATTTTCTCAATTCCTGCGGTACCAAGATGATAAACCTGTCAAAGCATCTAAGCTGTTCTAGCCAACTCTACCCGCCAATAGGTTTCTAACCTGAAATCGTTTATAACGTATAACTTATTAAATAAAATAACGAACAAAATTCAAACCAGTACTACAGCAGATAGGGTATACCCCTGGCGGGCGAGCGGGCATGCGTGCGTGTGCCAGCGTGCACGCGTGTGTGCGTACATGCGTGCGTGTGAAGAATGGTACTATGGCAATTATGGGCTCCATAGGAAGACTTTGTTAATAAATTATCTTGTGAATTCGAACATTTAAATGTAAATGACATCATCCAACTTTGCTCAGTAACCTATTTCGTGCTGCAGAACAGAAACAAACAGAACATGTATACATAAATATAATATTATAATGAGCGTCTGCTCTTTTTAGAGGTCTATTATTCAATTAAATATTTTTTTATTTTGTCTTGATTGTTTCAATTGTTACATTTCGTGTCTGCATGAGTAGAGGAGCGGATAATGCTCCCCACTGTAGAACAAAACAAAAACAATTTTTTCTTAAAGATTATCATCCATAAAGTGTGAAATGCATGTTTGTGGTCACCACTTTCGGTGGTAGTTATGTGTTCTGACACTTTTTAATCTGTAAGAATTTCGAAATATTTGTTTTTCGGTTCCGTACAGCCTTCCGTAAATTACACAGACATTTGGATCAGTCGGTATATTTCTAAGCTGTAAACAGTATTACAAATGTTTTCTTTTTCACAATATTCAATATGGTTTTTTATTGATAAATAAAAAGTATTTTTCGCGATGATTTACTGAAATTGATTGAAATGGGTGTTCCAAAGCCAGAAGCAGAATGTTATTTCACACAGAAATTAAAGCATCGCCCTTAAGATCAACTTCCAATACACATCGTCCTTCATTGAACGTTCTGTCCATTCATACGTATTGTGCAATAACTGTGGGAGCCACACTTAGAAAGGCAGCTGATCTCCGCATGAAATTGACCGCACAAATTCAGCCAGATCTAGAAGATCTTAGTGCCCACCACAAGTATTGCTTTGCATATTGATGAAATTTTGGTACTACACAGAGCTGTTGTGATACTGAGTAACAGGATGCCTTCTGTCAAGTAATCCCAAGATTGATACCTATATACTGCAGAACTTGCTATTGACCATTGCAGAGACTTTGTTCCAGATCTCTTGTAGGACTTTATTCTTTTGATTTGACTTTGAAAATGTCTCCAGTAGCTGTGAACGAATAGCATCGTGCAAGGCTATACGACCACTGGCCATATGCCACAACATTACTGCCCTTTGTCAGAGCTTCCGTACAGCACTTACTTTGGGCCTTGGCGTTCAGGTCAACCATGATGTTGGCAGAAAAAAGCCTATAGATATTATCCATTCTCTAGGATACCATGTATCTTATGATGTAGTGAGGCATTTTGTGGCATCTGTCGCAAATGATCAACTGTCACACGCTGAAGATATGTACATACCATGTGGAAACAAAATATGGTGGATGGGGACAATGAACAACCCATGCCATAACCATTGTATTAGACCAATGCTTGTTAAACCCCAGATGATGAATGCAAGATGCAACGTACAATGCAGACGGCACTGGATGTGACAGAATATAATGACAACCATTGACACGATATGACAAGCCACACAAAAGACCAGAACTACCTACTGTATCAGACGTTTCTTGTTTGGACATAAAGATAGAGAAAATCTCCGAAGTCGCCGAAATCTTCTAACGATTTAATTTGAGAACGTGCACGCTTTAATGATAAGAATGGACAGACTATTCAAGCATGGAGTTGCTTCAACGCAATAATATCAAGAAACAGTGCACCATTAGCAAACGTCAAATATTTCGCTTTCATCCCTGCACCACCATCTGATTTATCAACTAGTCTATACATTATTGCTGATGTTAGGAGCTGTATCTAAGAAACTGGAATAGAATATTATCCTTGTCAGTGAAGATATGGCAATTTACAGTAAATGTGTGATAATGCGTCAAGGTGGCATGCACTTTCTACTGGTATTTATTGCAAGCTTTGGAAAGCTGTTTTGTGATGGTGATCTGTTACCGTAACATACATTTACGCTTATGCCACATTTCATCAAATGCTTCAGGGTAAGCAGTTAAATCGGGCTGTCAACGGAATTAAGCTGGTAGCAGAAGCATTATCACGACTGTATTTGCAATCTACTCAATGCTCGTATGAGAAAGAGCGTTTGCCTTGGATTGATGTCAACACAGCACAAGGACTAAATGACTTGCATCACACGGTTCAAGGAAAGGACGGCCAGTCATGTATTGAACTCATAGATGGCGTAGATATGTCTAATGGGAAAGAAACGCTGACCCAGTCTGCTGGACGATCACAGTCGGCAACATGTCTTTTCTAACAACTTAATCGATGCACCACAAGGCATGCATATGGTACTGAGGGTAGGACGTGAGGCAGACGTTATTCTTCATCTTGATGCAGTCTTTGAGGCAATACCATATATTATTTTTGCTGGGAGGAGCAACTATGCCAAATACTCACCTTTATATGTATCTGAAATGAGGCAGCTTGAATTTGAACAGCCTCCTTCCTACACACATTTGGACGATTGAGGATTTGTTGTCTATAGATCTGCTAAATATCAATTCAAGTGTACCTAGTGATTAGGTATTGGAACAGACAGTAAACCATGAAGCAATAGGACAGGGTTGCATCATTGAGTTTACATTACAGAGGTGAACTCTGCTATGATGGCCGCTTACTAAACATGTTTCTGTTGCATATTCACAGGCTATCAAATCGATCAACCACAGAATGCAATGATAACCTGGGTAGCGCAAGACGAGTCAGAGATACTTCTGATGTGGAGAAAATTGTTGATGTTCTACTAAACGAGTACCAGAATCCCTTTAACTTGGACACTGTGTTATGCTCTACGATTAACATTATAACTGGACTTGTTACAAGTAAGGGAATGATTGTCAAATCTAAAAGCATCTGGCTAGTTACAAATGGCCAACTTTATAGGGAAACACTTGATAAAAGACAGCGAATTTAGTTGCAGGGATCCACTAGCACAGACTAAAATGAAAACATTTGAGAATATGCGCAAACTTCTGTCATCAGAAAAACAAAAGCTTTTGCGTTTCACTGAAAGTACTGCTTCGACGACTCTTGTCTGTATCAACGACACGATGATGGATCTATGAGTAAAACACCAAAGGTTGAAGTGGCTAAGAAGCTAGAATCACTGTTTGATGACATTTACGTCCTTCCACACTGTCTAAGTAACAAGGCAGCATTTCGTATAGATGGAATGGCAATGATGCAATCGCTCTATGAGATATTTTCCAAGGCAATTGATTACATGTCAGATCTTCTACAATATGGGGAACCTGGCATCACTAATGTCAAAGTCGTATCTGATCGGTATGACAAAAAGAGATTCAGTAAAAATGATGGAGCATTAACGTCGTGCAATTGGTAAGACAACCGCCAATCATCAAGTCGCAGTTACCCCTGACGTGCCAAATCACAGACACTTCCAGAAAGGCTCTGCAAACAAGTCTGCACTGGTTGTATGTGTAGTTGACGCCATTGCTTTGGAGCTCGTCTCCAAGGCAACAGTTTTATCATACTTGCTGGAGGGCATGCTGATGGCAAAACTGTGAAGATAATTAGGAACTGTGGGGTGACAGAGGTAGAGCATTTGTCATCCACGCAAGAGGATGCAGATACAAGAATTGTACTTCACACCATTGACCTTGCTAAAACTCATTTAGGTTTTTTTGTATATTGTGACGATAATGCCGGTCTAGTGATTCTTATCTACTACTTGTGTCTGGATATTCTGACAAGCGAGGTATGCATGCAAGCTGGGCACACTGACAAACCTATAGCTCAAGACAGATATATTCCAGTTCACTCCATTGTGGAGAAGCTGGATAAAAAGATCGGCCTTTACACACGAGCTGTACATGGCCTAGCAGGATGTGTCAGATAACAAGTGCATTCAGCGTAGGCATCCAGTCCTCACAAAACTAGTGGAACACATTAACAATGCACACATGTTCTCTGATCTCGGATTTCCGGTGTCAACATCAAGCACGTCGCTCAGCATTGCAAGATCATTTAACATATTGCTTTATGGGCAAAGGGGAAAGCAATCAAGTCACTTGATGAGCTAAGGTACGTGGTGGTCTAGACAAGAGACAAAGTAGGTGCTATGATTCCACCAACAAATGATTCATTTCAACTGCATGTCTTCAGAGCCCTAGATAAGACATCTGTGTGGTGCCAAAGCTAAATAGCAAACATCTGAAAGATCTGAAGGCCCCTGTGGATTATGGGTGGAGCAAGGAAAGTGATTTATCACTGAAGCCTAAAATGTATGAAAAGGAGTGTGCCCCTGTTGAGGTTAGAAATATCACCCATCTGTACTGCAATGACACACGTTGTACTATGTCAATGAAAGCCCGTGTTTGCGTGCTGGTCTTCCTTGCATTGAAATATGCACTTACGCAGATTGCACAAATTGTCAACCACTACACCATGCGGAAACTGATGAATTAGACTATTTTGTGAAAGTGACGACTGATGCTGCACTATAATTTGATGATAACTATAATGTCTATGGCATTTGATTTTGGTGGTTTCCCCATTTCAGTTATGATTGATATAAATGTTCATGTTTAAGTGTCTGAAATATTGTGAACAAATTTAGCATACATAGCTATCTTCTTCATTCAGTCAGAGAGAGAGAGAGAGAGAGAGAGAGAGAGAGAGAGAGAGAGAGAGAGAGAGAGAGAGAGAGAGAGAGAGAGAGAGAGAGAGAAAGAGAGAGAGAGAGAGAGAGGGCGAGGGAGAGAGATCAAGGGAGGAAGGGAGGGAGGGAGGGGGGGGGAAGGACGGAGGGAGGGAGGGAAGGGAGAGAGGGAGGGAAGGAGGGAGAGATTTTGGCAACTATACTAATGTGTGTAATACACGTCAACATAACAACATGACATAAGCATCATGCTCTACAACTATTATAAACTTTAACATCCGACCAAAATGTCCTAATAAACATGAAATTTTGTTACATTTAAACAAAAAATATACAAAGCCCTAAATCAATTCCATGGTGCAAAACGGCAGAATCAATTCTATCTCTTTACCCAGCCAAGATAGATAACCTGAATAACCTGAATCACGCTAAACCACTAATAACTTGATAGGGAAAGTATTTGAATAGTAATCTAGTGTATTTGTCGGTCTTTCGGTACGGAACTGCACCTAACAATATACTAATCCGACCTAATTAGATGTCAACACTAAGTAGAGCATTGATTAACTAATGGGATTCCACAACGTTTAGGCAAAAAATCTGACGAAAGGACTGTGGTGCTTTGGGTATATAATTTAGTATATAATATAGCAACGTAGCAATAGCATAGAACAATATGCAATGACTAACCTTAAAGGCCAGGACGTCGCGGATCGAACGTCCTTTCTTGTGGCCAGCAGGAATGAGTCTGGTTCTACGGACGCTTCTCGCCTGGTAACCGATAACACTCGGACATTTCCGGCTGTTCCCACCAATGGTCGGATTATGGTGGTGCATCGGCACAACAGTACTTCCAAATATCAGAAGTACGTAAATATTTTTTTTAAATTCTCCAAGAATATGGACGGATAACATTCGACCAGTTCACGTGAGGTAATCCATAGCACTCTTCTCTGTTATGTTATTTTTGCGAGACTCAAGACATTACTTTTTTAAACCAGCGGACGCTACTTATGAAAACTGGAGGTTGCGGTTTTATAGCAGACTAAATCAATGAACAGTTGGCACTTTCCTCGTATAAAAGACACATCTAGAGCTAACCAGGAGTTTAGACAATTGAGAGCTTAGGTTAGGAATGCAACATCCATCAAGAGCCAGTATCACCAAGATTCAAGAGGTAGATGCAGGTAGGTGTTAGGAAAAGCTGCAACATCCATCGAGAGCCAGCGTGACCAAGCTTCAGGAGGTAGATGCGAGTAGCACAACAGATTTTCCGGTATCATGCTGATAATTTTTCCATCTTTCAGAACACAATTTCTGTTCACGTCGTGCAGTACCCAAAGATACACAACAATCGTCTATGGGTATATATTCCTTTAACTATACACCTGTCAGTCTTGAACCAAACACTACTGCATTGAAAACCATTGAAACAACTATGAGTCTCACTCTAAGAACCAGCGTGACAAAGCTTCAGAGAGGAGAGACAACTCTAAAGAATATGCATTAGGAACTACATGTAGTGTACTGAACTCATAGATGTACGGAACACAAGTAAATTTTGAGAAGAGAGTATTAGTGACATTAAGCTTCGAGTGAGGGAGAAACAATGCAGAGATAGTCTAGAACCCATAGAACACAGATTCAAGTGCCATGCACATACTAGGCTACTCATAACGCTACTGACACTGTACAAATAGATGAGTGATTACATTGAACATTTACATACATATCAACGTCAAGTGACCTCATAAAAACCAGACCTTTAATGATGGGTGCGAATATTCATGAATATTACGTACTATCGACATGCACAACAGTTTGTTGGTCTTTGAGGCCATACTGCTGGCTATGTATATTGTATTTGAATAGGTCATCTAAAAAATACATGTAAAAGCTGCAACCTATTCTAGATGTTATCAAACATTGCCAGAGTGACAGTCTTTATACATATGTCTGTGAGGATTATATCAAGCTAGCCATGGCCAAGACAGATTTTGACTCCGGAGTTTGCACACGTCTGATGTCTAAGAGATTAACGTGTAATACAGATGTATTAAACCGAACATATGATTTCATTGGGCTGTCCAAGCATGGATACGCAAATCAGGTATGTTCACGTAGGTATGGATAACGTAAATCATAAATAAATGTTATGCTTAACGAAATAGTATACTGAGCATGATATCACTTGCTAGTTGGACTTGCTAGTTTCTTTCAACACTAGAATAACCGGCATGGAGTACATCTGAGTTATAAGAAGGCTTCTCACCTATGCCCACAGAAACTAAGTAATATTAAGGGAGTATTCCCAAGTCTAGATCAATCAAGCCACCAGGAGGAAAGGAAACTACTAGGATATTAAGATAATACTCACATGGCAAGAATAATCAAGCCTCGTGAAGTACTACCAGGCCAAATCAAATCAGATAAGGATGTCTAAGAGCCAGTACAATTTGATCCACAGAGAAAGTGTTAAACAACCTACCGGGTTGACGTGTAGCACTGGCAAGAATACATGCAAATGGAGAGGTGAATGAATCAGTAACGCAAACACATTCAAATTTTGATATCTACGTACACCTCAAGATGAGTTTAGGATTTGTAGTAAGAGACCATGAGAATCGCCCTCTAAGAGCCAGCGTGACAAAGCTTCAGAGAGGATCTCAATTCCCAGGTCTGGACACTAAGTATGAAGGAGATGAGAGGAAAGCTAAGAATATAACAACATCACCCATTCAAACATGTATAGGTGCAAGTAGGGTTCAACACAGAGACTGGTATGCATCATCCTCAAGGCCCTGTGTGGCCGTGCCTCGGGATGAATATACAACTATAAGAATGAACACATGTAAGTTCTACAAATATGAACACTGGATGCAGCAACTGTCATAACGCAGCTAGTTATGCCCAATAGGAGACACTTTGGAGTCAAGTGACGAAAACAGCACATGGTAACTCACACATTGAAGGCAATTTATAAATTTATTGACATATCAGCTGGTCAATGTGATGCATCCAATCGGTATCAGTCAAAGTAAACATATAAAAGGAAATGAACAAAATAGGACAATAGTATAACCTGAACTCCTGAGTGCTGGAGGATGACATTAGAGAATAGATACAAACAGAATACACAATAGATTTAGCATAAACAATGGTGACAACTCTCCAGGTCAAGTTTATTCTAGCCTTGTAGAGACATTTAAATTGACTTATAGATAAGTTATGGACAAGAAGATACATAGTTTACAGAGTAAGCATTGCCTACTGATATTTACACAGGAATATTTACAAGAATCATTGCTGCTCACTCAGCAGAGTGGCTTCCAAGGGCCAACAGAACCATGACACTTGGACAAGAAGACAACAATCAGATGCATGGTGTTCAAACTTATCGGTCGCACATACCACAAATACAGAAAATAGTTATGAAACATTCTCTGAGGTGCTAACACACTGTGGTGAGTCAAGGACTGATGCAGAGTCTGTCTTAGGCGGTTCCTCCTTGATGGATGCTGAAGGCAGGATATCGAATCGATACGCCCTGAATATAGGTTCATCCAGCATATTAACCAATATCATACATCTGATAAGAGATGTTTCAGACTAAGGGGAATAATCATGGTGTGCTGGGCATTTACACGTATCGGGTGGCTCTTCATTCACTGGTATCAGCAAGTTGAGACCAGCAGTGGTAGAGGCTATTTGTTGGGAGTTTGTAGCAAGAAGAGAGTGCTGACCTCGGACCACTTTTCCACTAACCACCAACCTTTCTGACATAACGGATATTTCTGACAGCGCATAATTCGGAACTGATGCAATATCAGGAGGCTCTTCCTTCACCGATGCCGACTGTGTGGCTGTTGACGGCAAACTAAGCGGCTGCAGCTCGGTGTTGACAATCTCTGCATGCTTTTTAATGTGACATATAGAGCCTATGTTAGGTAGACGCGCTTTTACTGATACAGGTGTTGCAGTTATATGCATCTCACCTACACATGTCTCAACCTGACTGACTATATGCCATACTCGAAATTTATGTTCATTGTCACGCAGTTCTTCCTTTATTGACCCAAAGATTGCTAATTGTGAAGCAGGTCAAGCAAAAGGTCGTGCGATTGATGCATCAGGGGCAAGGCAGGAAGAACATCTTCATTGGATATGTCTGATATAAACGGACCAATATTGCGTGACGTTACAGTGGCAGGTGTTGATGAAGGCATCCCTATGAGTGTACAAAACTCCTGCTCACAGAATGATGTGGAAGGTTGTGCCTTGGATCTATGTTCTGTTACTGCATGCTGCTAACATATATGTACTGCAGACTCTACCTGATCTAGAGCCATCAGCAGCGTCACTGGTTCCTAATCCATGGCAAGCATGGCCGCCTTCCGATTATCCACACTCCGCAGAAAACTCTCCACAGCAATGCTTTCAAGGACATCATCTGGTGCAACAGGATAGGCATCAACGGTCATGTCCTCAATAAGGTCAGCGAACTCCACCAAGGAGAAATGACCTTGTTCTATGACCTGTAGCATGCAACGTTGACACCGCATATCCTCTAACCAATCACTGATCTTCATGATTCCCACTTACATCGAAATAGTGTGAGCACCAATAATGCTACTTTTTCCCTCCATCAAATTAATGAAGCAGTTGTGATTATATTGGAGCAAAGAAGACACTCTAAACAATGAGACATGACGACAATAGATATTCACATACAGGTTTTCAGTCAGATTGTAATCAAATGGGAAAGTTAACTGGAAAAATAGTGTGCATGTGAAAGACATTAACTGAGCGCTGGCACCTTCTCACATCTCAGATGTCACAGACAAATTTATTAAAGTAAACTAGATATAGTGTTGATGGTTTACTCTAGCTAGACACATTAACAATCTAAAAGATAAGGAAAGTTGAAAACCATATGAAATTATGCTAGTGAAATTAGTACAGGAAATCCGCTATGCCAAAAGATCTCTACAATTATATATGAAAGATGACAAAATAATTGTATGATGTCTTATGTAACATTGCTAATCTTACAATAATTTCTAAGCTCCATGGATTTGTCCGTCAAACCTACTATATCCTTATTCTTACCCCCTTACGAGAAGTGGTAACTCGAGTTTATTTCCGTTTTATATTTTTACCACTTTCCTCATATGGCGAAAAACATCATAGAAATATAGGCGGACTTATTAAAAGGTTGCACCCATTGCAGATATAATAGATAATTTTATATATAGTGTTTTAACCAGATTTGTGTGGCAATCCGAAAGCCCATAGTAAGCCAATGGGCGGGGTAGAGTAAAGATTGCGGTGTCTAACTCCTTATATTGTAATGCATCTTAAGGAAAAATAGCATTTCGATAAGACACTTTAGAAAACGAATATTTCAGAATGGCGATATCTGGGTGACAATGAAAGGCGAGAAATCCGGAAAGAAGAACAGAGAAGTAAAATCGCAACACAGTTAATCTGGGCGCTTATTAATTTAGTCTGACACCAATGTGATGCTTTTGGGTATATAGTTTGGTATATAACATAGCAGTGTAGTAATGACTAACCTTAAAGGCCAGGACGTCGCGGATCGCGCGTCCTTTCTTGTGGCCAGCAGGAATGAGTCCGGCTCTACGGACGTGTAACCAGTAACACTCAGACATTTCCGGATGTTCCCGCCAATGGTCGGATTATGGTGGTGCAACGGCACAACAGTACTTCCAAATATCAGAATTACGTAAATATAAAAAAATTGCTCCAAGAATATGGACGGATAACGTTCGACCAGTTCAAGTGACCATAATTTATATTTTTGTTAAAACCATGAAACCGTGTGCCAGAGATCGTAAAATAAACACATTTTAGCATATTTTGAATTTTAAAAATATTAAATTAAATTTCTTCAATTTTTTTTCTAAAATATTAATTGTAGAAGCTTAGATAATGCCCCTCTATTATTATCATAATAATGTGCTCATCATCTACACCCAGTGCCCGAAATATCCAAATCACCCGCCTACACCACCAACAACGACCCCCAGTTCATGCAAACCAAACCATGTAAATCCGAGCACCACAAACCCACCAAAGCATCTACTCTAACTTAGGTCAGATATAATGAATATTTTAACACTAATTTGATTCAAACTTGTTGCCGCAATCGATAGCAACCATATTCAATCAAATCACAACAAAAATAGAAAAGAATCTTTAATGCCCTGATAAAACATGTGCTAGGCGAAATGTCGGCAGGATTTACTATATGCATATATGGGAAATTCTTTTGAGAAGACTTATCGAAAAAATCCACTGAGATTCCATGGACGAAACCTGACTTTACAATGTTTTCCTCAACAAGACAGATTTGTCTCTCAGTGTTGACGATTAACTATAAAAGAGAATGATTAAAATCTAATGTGTAAAATGGACCCTTCCAAGGTTATCCATCCTTCATATGACATCATAATCGACTACGTGACGTGTGTGATGACGTCATAATTATTACATCATGAATGACTCTATATAGCCCGTCTTCAACGCTTAATAGTCCGAGACGTTGTACGAATTGTATGTCTTTACCATTTAATACATATTCCGTTGAATATTCTGAAACTAATTTGCATAGGCAGCAACAGCGCCCAGTCAAATTAGTTTCAAAATATTTAACAGCTTACGTGTATAGTTTTCTAATTATTGATAATCAGAGTTCAGAGTTCGATCAATCACAACACGGACGATGTGTGCGTGGGGCTTAGATAGAGATGGACGGGGCACAGTTAAAACTGGAATGGTCCATTGGTTGTAAGATCTGGCATTACACTGTAGCTGGTAATGAGCAATGTGAATGGTCAGCTGGTAGTGATTTCCTACTGGGAAGGGTCCTAATCTAACTATAAGTAAGGAGTGATAACTCCTGAAACAGGTCATTGATCATATCTTTTCAAAAAGATATGATAACTCCATATTTCAACCATTCTAACTCCGAAATCTGCCCACTCACAAAAGTGTGGTTAATACTTAGCCTGATATTTACTCTGGTGTGGAGATAAAATTACTTAGGATAAGATTTAATAGGAAACTGATGCTTACTGTTCAGAGCCCAGCTTCACGGCTCGCCACCTTATGACCGTGGTTGGTTACTGTCTCCCTCCAGGTATCTAGAACCACTATTGGCTCCGAACCATGCTTCTTTCGTCAGATGTCATCTCAATTAAATTAAAACTTAAATAAGCTAGCTAAATTCCAATTCTTTCTACAGAATCTATAACTAAAGTGGCATGGTGGGGGTCTAGCCAGTCAATAATAGCACCGGTTATCTATACACCTGTGCAAAAGTTAAGCACCAGCAAAAATAATAGAACGTAGAAACATGATGGTACAACTAGGCTGCCATACTTTTTGTCCCCGCGTTAGCTGACATAATTCCAAGTACGAAATGCACATGCATGCATGACTTCACGCCGCTTGATGTCCGTGCGTGGCGGGAAACAGCACACGTGTTCAGTTATGTAAAAGTCCAGTTTGAGGTGTAGAACATTACATACAGATTTAGGCGACAAGATTAGGAATTTTGTGTTCATGACCGTGGTTTATTTGTACAGAGAGAATTAGCTCTTGATTGTGAACCGCTATGGCAAGACGAAGGTTAAGTGATCGTGTGAAATGGCAAATCATAGGCATGCATACCACTGGTATGTCATGCAGAGAGATTGGCAGACAGCTGAACATTAACCATACTGTAATCAGTCGTTTGATTACAAAACATGGGCAAACTAACGAGGTGAAGGACAGGCCTAGATCTGGAAGACCGAAGAAGACTACTGCCCGTGATGATCGAGCCCTAGTACGCCTTGTTAGGAGATCTCCATTCACCAACAGCAGAGTGCTCAGCCAGCAATGGGAAACGCGCAATAGAGTGTCAATGTCTACCGTCAAAAGGAGACTGTATGCTGCTGGCATGAAAGCTACGAGACCTGTCAGACGTCCTCTTCTCACTGCACACCACAAAGAGGAGCGTCTGAGGTGGTGCAACGAAAGAAGACACTGGAACATGAGATCCTGGAGAGGGGTACACTGGTCCGATGAAAGTCGGTTCCTGCTTCATGCCACAGATGGTCGAACTCGTGTATGGAGGTCCAGACGCACGGCGTACGACCAACGTAACATCATGGAAGAAGTTCCATTTGGGGAAGGTTCCGTTATGATATGGGGGTGCATCTCATTTGATTGTAAGCTGGATCTGTTGACTGTACCTGGAACACTAAATGGACAAAGATATCAAGATTCCATACTGGATAGAGTTGTGGTCCCTCATTTTGTAAATCATGCACCTGGAACCCACCCTATATTCATGGATGACAACGACCGCCACATCGTGCTAGAGCTGTGCATGAATACCTCCGCCAGAATGCCATCGAAACCCTATCATGGCCAGCAAGGAGCCCTGACATGAACCCTATTGAGCATATCTGGGACATTCTGGGAAACATGGTGAGAAGGAGGGATCCTCCTGTGCAGAACCTACAGGAATTAACAGACGCACTCCATCTTGAATGGCAACGAATACCACAATGGCGTATCAGTCGGTTGGTGACCAGCATGAGACGTCGTGTCCAGGCCGTCATCCAGGCACAAGGTGGATATACCCGGTATTAATAATGACAGTCTCAAACTCGTGCACAGATGTTAAACTTCGTTTTCAGACACCATTAATGACAATCTAGCCACGTGTGTCAACTGTAGGGCAATAGTTGTCAGTTGTGTCAACGTAACCATATTCAGGCCTCGTTTTCAAGTTCAAACAAAAACATACAGTGTTTCCCCACCATCATAATCAGCATTCCTCTAGTTGCATTATTACCTCTTGCACTAAGATGGATGGGTACATAAATGTTTATGCTATTGCTTTCTTCATAGCACATGAATATACCCTCGCATGTGCGTAACAATAGGGTGGTGCTTAACTTTTGCACAGGTGTATATTTTATTTACCACTGGTCTAACACACGCCACACGACATATGTGCACAATATGCCATCATCTATGTCAGTGTATGTCATACCCATCATATTACAGTTCATAATCACAATGAGGATCGTTTCAAATACAATCTCTCTCGCTAAACCTATACCATAATATGTTTCTTGGAGTCTTTCATCCTTTTTCAAGTCTCTTTGGAATTAAAATCGTGTTTATTATTACACTCGCGCCGTCCCCGAGGTGGATTAGTAAAGACAGAAATAGTGAAAACATAACTGCGGAATGGCATTAGCTCTCTCATATAATGTCCATTCAGATGAAAGGTTTTGGAAACATGCTGGGGAATATTCTCAAAGAATATATATTGACCTTTAATCAAAGTAATGCGATATTCCAAGAAACACAGACGTGACAAAATCACACCACATAATTTAAGTCCCTAGACATATGGGAAAATAAATTGGCAAAAATATGACAATTTATTAGGATCTGACAAAATGACAGTAACCGAATAAAGGTATTCTTTCATCCAGTCACGTATTTCCTGTTAAATTGTATGTATGTAGGCATTTATATATAGCGCTAATTCCAGGATTAACTGCTCAAAAGCGCTTATGATTTATTTGTTCGGAATTTAGTCAATACAATATGCGTTTTTGTAGAAGTATGTTTTCAGTTGAGTTTTGAATGATTCGATGGTATGACAGTTCCGAATTTTTGAGGGAAGAGAATTCCAGATTTTTGGTCCAGCATTAGAAAAAGCACGTTTCCCAATAGAAAGATTAGATGGTGGTATGACACAGAGTAACTGTTCGCTTGATCTGAGTGACCTTACGGGTATTTTTCTGGAAATTAGCGATGATAGATAAGGTGGTGCCAAGCCATTTAAGCATTTATACACCAGAAGCGCGACTTTATAGTCAATGCGCTCCTTTATCGGGAGCCAGTGGAGCGCTTTTTGAACAGGTGCAATATGATCACGTACTTTACAACGGGTCATTATACGGGCTGCAGTATTCTGGGCTCGTCGTAAACGGTGCAATTGGCTTGATGTTATGCCGCTCAGCAATGAATTTCCATTGTCTAGTCGCGATGTAATTGTAGCGTGCACTGGAGTTTTTACTACATTGTCATTTAGCATCTTCCGAATCTTGCTGATGTTTCTTATATTCATGAATATCGATTTGCAGATGGAAGTAACCTGATGATCCATTGACATCGTGTTGTCAAAAATGATGCCAATGTTCCTAGCACTGTCACTAAATGGAATGCTGGAATTCCCAATTTGGACAGATTCAATTTCAATGTTTGCGGCTAAAATTGCAGTCAAATTAGATTAATCATACACGATAATATTTATAAAATTGTAAATGACTGATTTTCTGTTGGTCTTTCGTATTCAGTGTTAACATAAGCTAATTGGCTACACAATGTTTTCGTTTTTTAATTCTTGTGCACATGATTGCCGCTTGATCAGCGTGTAGGCTAATGGCCGAGTCTTCTGCTGTGTGAATAAGCCAATTCTGTAAACACACATGATTACATATATCTAAGACTAATTGGTCAAGCCTTCCGCCGATCTAAACAGCTAGACCACATCGCGAGTTCCAAGGGATTTTTAAATTGTCACAATTCAGATACAAAATAAACATGTTTATTGGTGCTGAATTTCTGAGCGAGAGAGCTATCACAACAAAGCTAAGTAACCCACCTCGTGTTTAGATAAGTCTTTAAAGCTAAGCACAAGTTAACGATCACCTTGACCAGTGATGTCAGTTCGAATTATATACCTGTAATAGGCTTAATTCAATTGACGTATTCTCTAACCACGCCCCACCCCGCCCCTTGTAACGGGCCAAAATTATTATTACCGGGATGTCTAACCAATGTAAAAGATACGAATAGATGACGTTAAAATATGAGTAATTGATTAAAAGTTGTTGCTGTCAGTGACACCGACAGTTTTTGACAAACATTCCAAAAGAATAGCGCATTAATTAACTGATTAACAAGAATTAAGGTACATGTCACGTTATTCGACTCGCGATGAATAAACAAATGAGAAATCGCGTGCATTAGAATTAATCGATTGTAAATGGATGACATATTATTGTTAGTCCGTAAGAAGCTAGATTTTAACAATTACCAGCGTAATCAGAAATGAATGGTATAGGCATATACCTTATTCCTGATGCTTATAAAGGAATACATGGTCGTGAGTGTGTATTTTGAGCCAATAATTCCTGACAACGCACGCAACTACACTACACTACTACTACTACTACTACTACTACTACTACTACTACTACTACTACTACTACTACTACTACTACTACTACTACTACTGATACTACTATTACTACTACTACTACTACTACTACGACTACTACTACTACTACTACTACTACTACAACTACTACTACTGCTGCTGCTGCTGCTGCTGCTGCTGCTGCTGCTACTTCGCTTCATCTCATCACCGGCGACGTGGTCGCAGCAACACTTTAAAGATTCCGGTAGTGAGCGGGAGTGATCCTTCATCATCGATTAGTTGAAGAAATCTTAGTAAGTTCCAGTTTCTTTAAAGACGCTCGGAAATTTAAAATATGAGTAATCCCAAAATGATACCTCTTTGAAACAGTTTGTTGATTGTTTTCTCAATTATCCTCCTATGTAGACAGGAGACTGTTATATTACTGTAACTGTCTGGTGTTCCAACCGACCTTATTTCCTGTAGCAATGGTGAAACAAAACCTACTTTGATATCATCTGGAATCTTTCGTTGAAGAAAGATGGTATTAACAGAAAGTTGACTACTGTTATTAGTTCACCAGAGTGAGATTTCACATGTTCTATTGTAGTGCCATATAAGTTTGACAGGTACATCTGTAGTGTTAGATTTCTATAATTGCCTATCTTATTTATGTGATTTACTTTCTGATGACAACGATCGTATTGCTGCTATTTGTGCGTGCGTGCGTGCGTGCGTGCGTGCGTGCCTGCGTGCGTGCCATACCGCGCAGCCTTACTACTACCACCACTACCACTACTACTACTACTACTACTACTACTACTACTACTACTACTACTACTACTACTGCCGCCGCTGCTGCTGCTGCTGCTGCTGCTGCTGCTGTTGCTACTGCTGCTGCTACTACTGCTGCTGCCGCCGCCGCCGCTACTGCTGCTGCTGCTGCTGCTGCTGCTGCTGCTGCTGCTGCTGCTGCTGCTGCTGCTACTACTAGACTTGTAGGATGCGCTCACCTTATCTCTGTGCTTGAGGATACGCATGCACGCATATTCTTCTTCTTCTTCTTTTCGATCGCTGGTATCACACTTGGAGAGCCGTTCTCAAGATGAAATCTGTGGTTTTCTGCAGTTCTTCCACAGGCCTATACAGCTTTTCAAGAAGAGAGGTTGACAAAGGCCAGATCTCTTCTCTCAGCAGCTGATACGTACTGCAACATTGAAGTATGTGCTCTGTGGTCTGTCCTGCTTCTCCCCAAGGACAAGCGGGCGATGTCGTAAGGTGGAACCGCCTGTACATGTGTTGGTTTAGTCTGCTGTGTCCAGTTCTGAGACGAAAGATGGTCACATGCTCTTGCCTCGAGAGATGATGGTAGGAATTTTCTGATTGAGGTGTTCTATAGAATGACTTGATGATGGTCTTCATCTCTGTATGGGTAACTATGTTTTCTGTCTGATTCTCTTCTGCACCCACCTTTGCCATCTTGTCTGCTTCCTCATTTCCTTGGACTCCACAGTGTGAGGGGATCCACTGCAATACTATCCGAAAGCATTTGATGGTTTGTAGTGTTTCTTGAAGTTGTGGTAGCTTACCTTTGGTGATAGCCTCAAGGACGGAGCGGGCATCAGATAAAAAAACAATCTGTGCAATAGGGTCTGCTGTTCTGCTGAAGGTATTAGCTGCATGAACCAGTGCTTCGACTTCAGCTCTGTAGTTTGTGCAGTGGTTGCCTGTCGGTATTGCAGCTGACTCATGTTGTCCGTTTGGACACTGTATGTGCAGTCCGGCACCTCCGCTCCTAATTGCATCTTTGGCTGATCCATCTGTGTACATCCTTATCCATGTCTCCTGAGGGTACATTTCTTCCAGTATGGCTAGGGCCAGGGCCTTCTTGCTCACATCACTGTGTTCATCTTTGGTTGTGAGATGAGGTACTGTGGTGCGAATAGTTATGCTCTCTAGTTTGTTTTCCCAGGGTGGAGGATCAAGGGTGTGGTTTGGGTCTTCTATTTGTGCTGGCAACATTTCTTGGTGTTTCCTTTGAAGTGCATATTATACGTGCATGCTATATAAACCATTTAGCGCAACATCTGATTCAATGTGTTGTTGCTAAAGCTATTACGTACTCGAATAAAGTGTCAGATTAATATAGCCAATGCAATTTTATTTCTGATAAAAACATGTAAATTTGCGTCTGTTCAAGTTCTCTTCAAATTACCAAAAGATCACTTAGTCATTTTGTATTGCATATAGCTACTTTGAATTGTATATATATATATATATATATATTATTGATGCAATACTGTAGCATCCATCTTTGGCTCACCTGGACTTTTAGCTCACCTGGTATTTTCAAAGCTTAATTTCTTTTTGGGTCTTACGTGAATTATAAGACATCCCGTGGGGGTCATTACTTCCCACGTGACAATCTCATATTTACAATATGAACACAATAAATCAGTAGCATGCAGCATACCAAGGCATTTCACTAAAGAACTTGGAATTAGACAGGTGGACTTTACCGTACAAATTCCAGCAGCGGGGAATGCACTAAACTCACGTAGCATGGAATTACATTTGCAGACATCAATGCCACTACTGAAAGTTATCTCCAGTTCAACCACAAGACAGGCGTTCCTATAGGATATATCCCACTAACCAATGTCCAGAAGTATCTTTTGAGTGGATTGGATCTCTATGATGGAATCCTGTTTTAGCTTTGCGCGGCCCATCTTTAGCTAAGCTCCACCCACACTTCGCCTATGTCTGAACTGCCGGGCTATCAATTTCCAGAAAACTATGCAGGTAAGATGTTGAATATTTTGAAACTAATTTGACTGTCTATGGCAGCAACAACGCCCAGTCAATTTAGTGTCAAAATATTCAACATTATGTTTATTAAATAGAAAAGACATGCACTTCGTACAACAGCGCTTAGTCCAGCTAAGCGTTCGTGACGAACTTAGCTACGTCATTCATGACATAATTGATTATGACTTCATGTATATGACTATGATTATGATTATGAAGTCATATAATTCGTGTTAGATGGATAAACTGGAACCTTCCATTGAACCGAACGCAAGTATTCACTGAGATAGTAATACAAAAACTAAACCAACAGTCACAGCCAGCGTAAAAACCAAACTGTGCGCTCATATATTCACCAGCAGACTGGTATACAGATTTAAATTGCCATCAACCACAGAATATTGCGATATATATATATATATATATATATATATATATATATATATATGTGTGTGTGTGTGTGTGTGTGTGTGTGTGTGTGTGTGTGTGTGTGTGTGTGTGTGTGTGTGTGTGTGTGTGTGTGTGTGTGTGTGTGTGTGTGTGTGTGAGACATCTATCCCGTTGCATGGTGTAAATACAGGTATCCTTTCACAAATGGAAAATTAGAATGCCGGAAGAGTCCTACAGAAGACTTCGGAGAATAGACCATCTGTCCGCTTCAACAGATAATGGCGATATATAGTTATTGCTGAAGTCATTCCAATTCACCTTTCCATAGTATCCATCCATCATCTGACCTCTTATAACGTCATAATCAGCTCAGGGAGTGTATAATGACGTCACAATCATTACGTCACAAGGTGTTCCATATAGACCGTCACCAAATCTCAGAGTCCGACACGTTGTATAAATTATATGTCTTTGTAATACTTTGCTATTTAATAAACATGATGTTGAATACTTTGTAACTAATTCGACTGGGTTCTGTTGCTGCCTTAGGCAGCAACAGCACCCAGTCAAATTAGTTTCAAAATATTCATCAGCTTACCTGTGTAGTTTTTTGGAAATTGATAGTCAGGGTGTTCAGAGATCGATCAATCCCAACACGAGCGATGTGTGGGTGGTGCTTAGCTAGAGATAGGCGGGGCATAGCTAAAACCGAAACGGTCCATTGAAGGCCAGTCGCGTGAAAAGAATATGTTAACTCTTTGTGTGCCTATGCTGTGATGACCCAGCTCGATCTAAGCCTGACGTGTTAGCCGTCAACGTTTAGTTAACGGACTACAATTCCCATGGTATGGTGATCGTGGTCAGATCGCTAATAATCCAGTATCAACCACTATCTATTATTGATTTTCAAAAACCCAAAATCTATGTCTGGAAGAAACACATGCATAAAAAGCTGAGCACCCACTCACTTAAGCTCTTGTGAAATAAATCTTCGAGAAAAGTGTTATTAGCTTACATGGTCCTAGATGATCAAGATTCCAGATTATTTATTGCTATAATCGATCCACAAGTGTACGGAAATTAGCATTGTAAGAATGTATACACAAACATTTATAGTGGTAATTGGAGTTTATGTACGCTATTGTTCTTCTCAGCAGAAGGTCTTTGAGAACAATGGGGATCGTATGGAGAACAATGTCGTAGGTATGTACGCAAAGGAAATGTTATTTTAGAACAATGGCGTACAGCCCCACACGATTTAGAGATTTGAGAACAATGGCGTACACCCACACACACTTGAGAATCTATATTTATTATATGTGACTCATGGTAAAACCCCGTTGTATGTCCTGAAAATGGTAACCCCTTAAAGTTGGGTATTTTACATTTTAACTTAGCGGCATGTGCCCCCCGCCCCCTCTGTGGTTATCTACCGTGGTATGGTAGATAAAAATAATGGGTGTTCTGATAATATGAGGAAGGAGTTTAAGAGGTGGTCTGATAAGGGAGGTCGTAGGAGGAGTAGGGAGTGTGAGGTTGAGGAGGGATGAGGAATTACGTCAATGCTCGATATTGATGTATATTTTGAAAATAATTTGACTGTTTCGTTGCTAACGTTAATTTATTACTAAACTATTTTGTTGAATATTTTGAAAACGTTTTGACTGTTGGCTTAACCGTCATTGTGCGCAAATTGTTTTTTAAATACTTAATATTGCATTTGCAATAATGTCAGTCGTTTTAGATTTTGTGGTTGCACGATGATTATAATGTAGTCATTATGTCTCTGAGGGCGCCATGTGTTTATAGAATTGTATGTCAAGCGTACGTATGTTAAAAAGATTATTTGTTGCGTATGGTTTAATTTAACCATTACTGTCGCATTAGCCGTGAGATCTGTCCTTAATTAAGATACAAACATGACATGTGTTAAGGAATAATGAAAGAATGTTAAAGCACCACCTGTCTCGTTATCAGAACAAGATACAATGTCCTCGCCGAGTTTTTAAAAAATCGATAATAAAGCGTTCACCCGCTCACCGGCTATTGTTGTTTACCAACGCGTAAAAATTCGACAATTAAGAGCAACATTACGAGCATAGTAGCATAATCATAGATGTTCGTTGGAATTATCATTGGAATGACTGGCAGTCCTGGCTATCCATTTGTCTAGACATTGTAGCAGCAAACACCCCAACCAACCACGGCCACAACCATCATCATCATCACCAACACCCACCACCACCACCACCACCACGACCACCACCACCACCACCAGCATCAACACCACCACCATAAACCACCTTCAACACTGCCGCCACTAGCACCAGCACCACCACCACCAGCAACACACACCACCATCACCACAACCAGCATCAACACCACCACCCACCCACCACCTTCACAACCACCGTCACTAGCACCACCACCACCACCATCATCATCATTATCACCACCAATCACTAACCACTATCATCACCACCACCACCCACCCACAACCTTCACCGCCACTGCCACTAGCACCACCACTACCGCCAGAACCGTCATACAACACCAAACGCTAAGCACCGTCAGCACCACCACCAGCATCAACACCACCAACCACCACCTTCACCATAACCGCCACTAGCACCACCACCAGTACCACTACTACCAGTACCGATATCCACCACCAACCACTAAGCACCACCACCACGACTACGACCTACACCCAACACCATACATTAACCCCACCACCAACACCCACCAACCCGCCAAACCATAGTGAATTTCTTCATATTCATACTTGCAGCCCTAGAGAAGACTATTTTAGAAAATTTATCATCGAAATGACTGACTCTGACAGCTATCCATTTGTCTAGACATTGTGATCGGAATGTGTGAGAGCACCGTGTCTGAAAAATGGTATATAGATTGGAGAGCGTATGTCAATGAGGGTTTAATAAAGGTCACGCTCATATGCACACATGCTAATATGCGATACTGCTAGTTATATGTTGTGCCCTTATGCGTGCGTAGGTGCGTGCATGCCGCGGTGTGCGCCCTTGTGTGTGCACGCCTGAACCAGAAGACTATTTACGACGATTTATCATTGGAATGACTGGCTCTGCTGGCTATCCATTTGTCTAGACATTGCGACAGCAAACACCACCCACCAACCACCCACCACCACCACCAAATCATCATCATCATCAACACCATCACCCACCACATTCACCACCACCAGCGCCACTAGCACCACCACCACCACTACCACCACCAACCACCACTGCATGTTGCAGATTGTGACCGCTTGTTGTGAATTGTGGCAGCATGTTGCGGATTTGTGGGTGCATGTTGCGGATTTGCGGGCGCATATTGCGGATTTGCGGGAGCATGTTGCGGGTGCATGTTGAGGATTTGTGAGCGCATGTTGTGGATGGCAACAAGTGTATGCACATGTCTGAACACACCTACATGCCAAAATGCATGTATACATGTGCTGCCGCATGTGGGCCGCATGTTGCGGATTTGCGGGCACATGTTACGGATTTGCGGGAGTATGGTGTGGATGGCAACAAGTGTATGCACATGCCTGAACATACCTACATGCCAAAATGCATGCGTATATGTGCTGCCGCATGTTGCGGATTTGCGGGCATATGTTGCGGATTTGCAGGCATATGTTGTGGATTTGCGGGCACATGTTGCAGATTTGTGGACACATGTTGCGGATTTGCAGGTGCATGTTGCGGATTTGCTGCCGCAGTACATATAATCCTATAAACGGTACAAATTCAATCCCTTTTCTCATTCCAGTTTAAACATCGCAAAGTGGTTGGACATGTAACTGCAAAGTAGTTAGGTAGCCTTAGGCAGTCAGATTTCTTTGAAGAACCTTGTAGCTTGAATAGTTGCTAGATTTATCCTATAATCAATATGCCGAGACATAAATGTTTTGAATGTGATTCAACTTTTAATAGGTCAAATGACCTCAAGCGGCATAAGATCTGATTCCATAGCGATGAAGATAGCGAAAATCTAGACAGTGAAGATGAAGAAATGACAGTGCTGAATAGTGAAGATGATGAGCCAGCGGAGTCGGAGAATGAAGCCGGTCATGACTCAGCAGAGTCTGAGAGTGAAGATGAAGGTGAAGATGAAAAAGAAGCTATAGGCAATGAGGAACTCTTTACCATATTACAAAATATTAAGCAGGTCTTAGACGCTGAACAATCAGGTTTAGAAGATGAGGATGGTGAAGTGAACACAGACCCAAATGGTGTAGGCAATGTGTCTGTTTCCGTATATGCTGATGCTTTAGTTACAAAGTGTATAGACATAATGTTCCAGTGGAGAAGATTACAGAACTCTACGCTCATTAAAATAATTCGTCGGGAAACTAAAGATTGTATCACCGAGGGATACGCATATGATGAATCAGTCTTCTCAGCTTTTCGAAAAAGAGAGTTTCTGATCAAAAAGTATATAAGGAACTATCTAGATGCTGATGATAATGATGATGATTATTCTGACGGTGATGGATCTGATCCATAAGGAATCAGTCATTGATAAATGGATCTCCAGAACATTGACTATTTGTTTATGCTACAGTAACTATATGTTTTGTCATATGTAATATGTTCTTCAATGTAAAACATGAATACAAATAAAACATTGGTTCTTTATGTGCGTGTTGATTTGATGATTGTAGCTTCCCAGCCGGGTCCCCCCCCCCCACCCCCACCCCACCCCCACATCCCGCGATATACAAATCATAGTGGGTGCTGTTGATCTTGGTGGTGATGGCAGTGGGGTTGGTGGTTGGTGGAAATAGGTGTTGTGGTGGATGATGGTGGTGGGGTTAATGCTTGGTGGTGGGTGTTGGTGGTTAGTGGGTAGTGGTGCTGGCGGTTATAGAGGGTGATGGTGGTGGTGTTAGTGGTGGTGATGGTGGTGGTGATGGTCGGTATTGGTAGTAGGTGGTTGCAGCCACAATGTCTAGACAATGGTTCGCCAACTATATTATTTTTGTTGTCGGGGTCTCTTGACTAGGTACTCATAATGCATTCATACTGTGTGTACACGGACATGGTCATTTTCCCTAGTGTTATTACCTTTAACTGGCTGACTGGCGATGTGTTACAGACATTTCAGGGATCTACATCCTAGCAAAACATTTTGGAAACGATTTGTGCAAAAAGTTGATATTAACACCACCATCAAATTATTTTCAAAATATTCACTAAATATTTTGGAAACGATTTGATAGAAAGTTGTTGCTAACACCACAGGCAAATTATTTTCAAAATATTCGTACAACAATGACGCGTATTGCTGGCTGATGCCTTGTAAACAAGTATGCTAGTATACCTCATCCCTCGTGCCAGGCAGAGTTCGGCCACGCTAGCATACCTCATCCCTTTTCCTCCTCACTCGTTCGACTTCAATTATGCGACCACCTCTACAGTCATTCCAGGGATGTTATTTTCTGATTTTTCAAAACTAAATCATGGCGCATTGGTAGTTTAAGCGAATAGTTTTGATACTAATTTGACATAGGAAGCTACAATTTGCACTAGTGCCTTCATGCGCACAAACTCTTAAAAAGAGTGCTGTTCAATGCGACAATTTGACATAGGAAGCCACAATTCCGCTTAGTTTCAAAATACTTTTTACTACAACCACGAGGGAGCGCATCGACCACCTAATTAATACGGTAAATGATACAAGGGTAGTAGTATAGGGGGGTATCTGGTCGTTATTGTTCTTCACAGCAGGTCTTCGAGCACAATGGCGACCAGCCGGCACACAAAGGGATTTTTTTAGAACAATGGCGACCAGCCGGCACACAAAGGAAAATAAATGTATTTCGAGAACAATGGCGACCAGCGGCACACGTTTTCTAGGTTTTGATAACAATGGCGACTATATTCACACGTCATTGAGAATCTGCCCCACTGTGGAATGTTCTATTATTTTGAAACTGTTAACCCTTAAAAGTTGTGTATTTTATGTTTAAATGTAGTGGCGGCGCGCCCCACCCCCTCCGTGGTTATCTACCGTTGTAATGTAAAAAAAATAGAGTTTAAGTGGTGGTCTGATAAGGGAGGTCGTAGGAGGAGGAGGGAGGAGGCTGAGGATGAATGCTATGGCGGCCGGCCTTCACCTGGCGCTGTTCTCTGCACGTATTTAAGCGCACCTGTATAGTTCGCTATCGCTATTTGTTCTTTTTTTTTAGAGAAATCGTATAGAGATTTTAAGAGAATAATTTCAAAAAACATTTTATATTAACGAGGAGTAAATAAGTGTGCGTTAAACACATAACAAAATGGCAGATAATTTAAGCGCCGATATTAAAGAATGCGAAGACGCTGTTACTGTGATTTTGCAGCAGATGCGTGACTCTGATGCGGCAAGATTAAACGTGGATCAACCCTATTCACCTGATGAACATGTGGATAATCTTTTATATCTGGGATCTATGTTGTATGATCACGACTTTTCAATTCCGCATGTATCTGATGAACATAACGGCGTTACATTACGTGATGTTAACGATAGCGGTGTCAACCCTGTTCCTGATTACTGTGAAGTCATTCCTGATCAGTCTATTAACGATGCTGATGTTTTTAATTATTTGGACGATTTATACGAGTATGATGTAATCATACCTGCACAACCTGCTTCTACCGATGATCAAACCGAACATACTATAACTGAACTATCTATTCCTGATCTGAGTACTGTACCATCATCATTTTTCAATTATCCTCATAACGATTGTGTCGTAATTGATGCTAATTATTCGACCGATGTACGTGATGGACACGAACTAAATTTAATTGACATTGTGCCTTCATCTAATGACATATCTCTGAATTTAGCATGCCTACCTAATGATACCGACCTAAATTTATTTGATGACACACCAGTTCCTGTATGTATTGCGCCTTCTGCTAATGACATATCTCTGGATTTAGCATGCCTTCCTAACGATTCCGACCTAAATCTATTTGATGCTGCGACAGTTCCTGACTGTATTGTGTCTTCTGCTAATGTCATATCACTGGATTTATCATGTCTTCCTAATGATACCGTCCTAAATTTGTGTGACGATGTATCGGTCTGTATCGTGCCTTCTGCTAATGACCTATCTCTGGATTTAGCATGCCTTCCTAACGATACCACTTATCGCATCGATGTTCCTACTCATCAATCTCTTATTGGCATGCGTGCAAATCATACGACAGATGAAATTAGTCTCATCACTGATGAAAGCAGTCGATGTATATCAGAGAATATAGTGCTTACAGATGATCTACTTAATCGTTATTTACAATGCGTTCGCCATAAGCACACTCAAATCGGAGGGTCCGACTATATATCTGTGGAGACTGTTCGCAAATACCGCAGTAAAAAGTTTCATCTCGAGGGTACTGAATATAATGTATCTTTTAAAAGTTATCCTATAGCCGATACACCACTTTCTCATTCTGAGTTCGTGTCAGGCGTCTTTCAATCTTTGCTCGATACGTATAGCGAATATAGTAATGTTCAGCCGAATGATCACGTGAGAATCGAGTTGATTCACCCTTCTTTGGAAATTCCGATAGCGATGGAGTTTAGGCTATGGAATGAAATTACACCTGACATAATTTTAGAATCAGTGGAAAAAGTCATTCAGTCAAATACTGATTGTAGGTTATCAGAGGGTTTTGAATTTCACGTTTTTTCGTGTAGAGGACTACAACCCGGGTGGGCGAAATGATACTCTCATAGGTGCGATCGATTCTAGACAATTAAATTTATTAAATTTACATTCATCTGATTTAGATGCGTACATGCGTATAAAAAATGTATTATACCCGTATGCGTCGGATATCCATTCTGTTTCGCGGCAGGAATATTTTAAGGAATAAAATATATTGAGAAAATGAACAAATTAATCTCTACACGTGAATGGAATAATTTTACACGTAATAAAACATATTTGACGCATATGGCGCGTGAATATCATACAGCTTGTAGTATTCCTGAACGCGTAATTAATAGTACTGATTGGGACAAATTTCAGGAACATTTTCGCAATCAATTTTCTATTCAAGTCTACTCAGAGTCAACGCATGAACACCTATTCGGTTGCGCTTCCCCGAGTTTACCATGCATAAATATTATGCATTCAGAACGTGATAATCATATATCCTTAATCACGTCTATGGCTGCATTTCTTATGGTACGTAATTACTGTACGCTGTGTAATGCGTCATACTCTAATGATCACTCATGCACTGCGCGCTGTCGTAGTTGTCAGACACCTTATTCTGATAAAGGATCTTGCACTTCTACAGACGCTACGGATAAGATAATGTGTACTGATTGTCATCGTAAGCTTTTTAACCGTCAATGTATGTCGAACCACCTCTCTAATGGGACCTGCGTAATGGTGAAGGCGTGCCCCCACTGTTTCAGTCGCATACGTAAAGATGACGATGAACACGTATGCGGTATGACAAAATGCCATGCATGTAAGGAAAAGTGTGTTATTACTGAAAATCATACGTGTTATCATAAAGTAATTGAAGAACCTATTATGTCATTATCCCACGCATGCTCTATGCGTACGAATGCCGACATTTGTAGTTACGAATGTTTTCAAAAATACATCATTTACGACACAGAAACATATTTATCGCCTATCAACAGTAGCAATACTAATATTCTAGCCGAGCATAAAGTCAATCCCGTGGTTGCCAACATATGCTGTGATGCGTGCCTCGAGCAACCACTCGAAGACGATTGCTCTACATGTCATCGAGGCACAAATTATGGATATGTTTGTTTTCACGGGTTAGACGCAGTGGATCAGTTCGTTAGTTGGCTGACACATGCTAAGGCTGCGCATGTCGGTAAACAAATCACTAGAAAATATGTTTTCTCTGACTACTTGGTGATCGCTCACAAAGCTCGTGCCTATGATTCTCTTTTACTCCTTCAATGCATTTGCAAAACCACTAACCCGCATCTTAAACCTTCAAATATTATCATGCGTGGTCGTTCAGTTCTCTCATTTGATGTAGGCTCTATTCGTTTTATCGATTCCATTAACTTTTTCCCCCTTTCATTACGTAAGGTGAGCGATGCTTTTAATCCTCCTGTTCGTAAGGGGACATTTCCCCATCAGCTCAACACGCCTCAATATTGGGGTACGGCAATACCCTTTCCCGAGAGGGAGATATTCAGTCCACAAAATATGAATGCGAATGAGTTAATCGAATTTGATCGCTGGTACAACGAGCAGATATCTAGACAGGAGCGCTATGATGTCGATAAAAATCTCATCGAATATTGTAATAACGACGTGACCGTCTTCCGTTTAGCCATGTCTAGATTTAAAACTTTATTTTCTGAATCGACGGATGGCCAAAACCCATTTGTGACAGGGATAACTCTAGCAGGAGCGTGTAATGCGGCCTATCACGCTTTATGGCTTCGACCTGAGAGCGTACAGACTTTACCTGATTTCTCACTAAGAGCAAAACGTGCTTATAGCGTTTTGGGTGTAGAATGGATGGAATGGGTCAGTCAATGAGAGGGTTGCCAAATCGTGCATGCGCTAAATGGCGGTGAACAGAAAATATGCGGACATTATGTGGATGGAATTGATGTATCTGAAAATATTCTTCACAAGTTCTTAGGTTGTAAATTCCACGGACATGTGTCTGCTTGTTGCGGTGATAAGCGTGATGTGACATATACACGATATGGCGATCAGACATATGAGGAAGCATATTCTGCGCTTCAATGTCGCATTTCTTTATTTGAATCGCGCGGATATACGGTGAGAATTATGTGGGAATGCGACTTTAAGAAACAAGTCGCTGATTCCTCCTCCCCCTCCCCCCCCCCCCTCCCCCATCTCACCGCACACCACCACACCGAAAATCACTTTTAAAAATATATTCTCTCAGAGACCATCTCCTGTATCTCTTGTGTTGCCTGCAAAATTATCATGTTTTTTCTCAATTTCGCCTCATATATAGTTGTCCAAATTTCGAAAATCTATATGTCAGCATGCCGATCACGTGCATTTATATCTATTAAGTCAAAAGCCTGATAAGCTGAATATCAAGATGAATGGTACACAACTCAAACAAGTGGCTGAATTCATGCATCAGGGAAGCAGCTTCACAGTAGATGGAAGAATTCATAGGGAGATCGAGACCAGAAACCCAATACGCATACACCATTGACACATACGCACGCACGCACGCGCGCACGCACGCACGCGCGCACGCACGCACGCGCGCACGCACGCACGCACGCACGCACGCACGCACGCACGCACGCACCCGCGCACGCACGCACCCGCGCACGCACGCACGCACGCACAGATCCATATGGAGGCCCAGGCTCAGCTGATAAATATTATATACCATCTTTATACCTACCATACCATACCAGTGTCAGACATGAGCTCTATGCAAAAACCTAAAAAAAGAAAGCTTACCACCTCCGAAAAGAGATGCTTGAGAAGGGCAGTAAATAAGACCAGAAGAGGCAGGATTAGAAATGAAACAATCAGTGAAATGGTACAGGACCAATCCGCCATCACAGAGGAAAGCAAATGCTCAAGTGGTTCCAACCAGCATTCAGAGCATACAACATGCGCTGCTCAGGATTCAAATCAAACACAAAATCAAGTAAATGTTTGATTGATGGCGATACAAAACCCGTATAGAACCATGACCTATCAACCACGACCCCCAAGCATCCCATTTGGTAGCTGACAGAAAGCTTTAGCTCCCCGCAACACTGATCCTCTAGTACAAACAAGAGGATAAAAAAAATGGCACGTCATAGCAGATATATACATTTTCACTAAATTTAACCTTTTAACAAGGCACCTGATCCCCTTTTTCCCAGGGACGGAGCTCAATATAAATGCCATCTCGCAATATCCATTCATATGGGTAACTGCCATAACCAATTTAGCTTAATTCCATCAGATGCTTTTGGAGAAAATATCGAGACGAACAGACAAACATATGGGTTATTTCAATAACCCTGACAGCTTCTTCTTCAATACGAACGGTGACAAATATCTTTGAAAACCAATTTAGCTTAATTCCATCAGATGCTTTTGGAGAAAATATCGAGACGAACAGACAAACATATGGGTTATTTCAATAACCCTGACAGCTTCTTCTTCAATACGAACGGTGACAAATATCTTTGAAAACATGGTTTTGCTTTACAAAATATATTGGGAGTAAGCCATTTTATTCAGACAATGAGGCAATCAAATCTATAAACATGGAGTGTGGATCGAAGGTGAAACTGAATAAATTGTGTAAATTTTTCTATGATTTCAAGAATGTCTGTGTGGAAATACGGCATGTATGATCATAAAACATGTAATCGTAAAAAAAATTTAGTATTTCAGCTAAAGACACAAAGATGTTTGAAATTGTCTCTAATTAGGATTCGAGCATATATTAATGCTTAAAATCTCGGATTTGTACAAGACTCATGAACGTAAAAACAGTCCCCGAGATATGGTAGTAAATTATTACAGTATATAGACATACTATGCAACAGAGGCATGGCAAATATCGATATAATAGTTTTAGAATGGTGAATATATAGAGAACATTGCTGAACAAATGCGCATAAAGATTGTTATGATCATATGTCGATGTTAAACTAAATTAGTTTTAATTGCTTTTTATGGTCGCAGGAGGAGGAGGTGGGTTGGTTGGGGGGGGGGGGGTCGATGCGGGGGGGGGGGGGGGGTCGCTCTCGCGAATTCAATTGCCACATTGTTTCCGGATGCCGCCATCCATACTTATAAACAACGAGAAGCCACCCAGCATGACGCTGATGGCCGAGTAGGTGATTTGTCGCTGAGTGGGAATGTGGGTGGGCGCGTAACTGACACGATATGGCGAATAGATATATAATATACAGATATTATTATAATGAGCAGTGTGTATCTGAACATTTAATGTCCGACATCAACCCCCCCCCCCCACCCCAATGATAATGATGATAGTGATGGTAATAATGGTAATGGTGATGACGATAATAATAATAATTATAATAATAATAATAATAATAATAATAATAATAATAATAATAATAATAATTATAATAATAATAATAATAATAATAATTATAATAATAATAATAATAATAATAATAATAATAATAATTATAATAATAATAATAATAATAATAATAATAATTATAATAATAATAATAATAATAATTATAATAATAATAATAATAATAATAATAATAATAATAATTATAATAATAATAATAATAATAATAATAATAATTATAATAATAATAATAATAATAATAATAATAATAATAATAATGATAATAATAATAATTATTATAATAATAATAATAATAATAATACTAATTATAATAATAATAATAATAATAATAATAATAATAATTATAATAATAATAATAATAATAATAATAATTATAATAATAATAATAATAATAATAATAATTATAATAATAATAATAATAATAATAATAATAATTATTATTATAATAATAATAATAATAATAATAATTATAATAATAATAATAATAATAATAATAATAATAATAATAATAATAATTATAATAATAATAATAATAATAATAATAATTATAATAATAATAATAATAATAATAATAATAATAATAATAATAATTATAATAATAATAATAATAATAATAATAATAATTATTATTATTATTATTATTATTATTATTATTATTATTATTATTATTATTATTATTGTTGTTGTTATTGTTATTATTATTATTATTATTATTATTATTATTATTATTATTATTCTGATAATATAATTTAGTAGTTGTGGTTGTTGGTACCGTATTATGCTCGTATTATGCCTGTTCACATTGAAGATTTTCGATCTTCGGGTCTAATTTAGAAATATATCTACCACACCTCTGATAAGAATATGATGTAACGGTTGCTGCGACAACCTCTTATCAAAGATGCAGTAGCACGATTATCTGCTCGCCTCGTCGACGGTGATGGTGACGATATTTATACTCGATAATATGGGCCTGATCTGACTCGGGTAAAAGATGGTGGCTCGGGACGGTGGTCTTCCGTCGCTTCCAGACTGGACAATAAATAACCCAAACTCTTGCTTCGAGGATATCGAAGTGATAATATATTCTCTGAAGTTTGACTGTCTGATATGACCATGAATATGTGTGACTTATGCTGTCACGATAGAAGTTAAAATAAAACTCTAAGTAAATATAAGTGGCTTATACTGCCACCAGCGATGTTAAATAATTAATATTGTACTTATACTAGCCCGACTACTTTGGGTGACTTATACTTCCACCAATGACTACAGAAACAACCGATATCTACGCGATGCGAATACTGGTTATTCTATCATTTAAAAGTTGCGTTTCACGATTCGCTAGGCAGTTTCGTCAAATACTGTTCTTGGCTACTTAAAGCCATTCACCAAGAATTCATTTGAATCTCGACAAAATCAGTTCCACGGAACTATGCGGACTCGAGGCTAGGCTTTCTTCAGACCAATCTTTTTCTGAACCTTCAACATTAGAGACCGGACCGAACTCCGACTGAAAGTTAAAGTTCCGCTTATATACAATCTTAGTTTTTTATATCTTGTTGTTCTCTAAAATTCCAGCTGCCTTTTATGACAGAATGACTTATCTTGTTTGACGACAAGTCTCGATTTGTGTATCTACGCCTATGAATCTGTCCGAATGACGAATGGTCGGTTTGATACCAAGTATCGATTTGTGTACCCAACATCCATGAATCTGTCAGAATGACGAATGATGGGTTTGATGACAAGTTTTGATTTGTGTACCCAACATCCATGAATCTGTCAGAGTGACGAATGATAGGTTTGATGACAAGTTTCGATTTGTGTACCTAACATCTATGAATCTGTCAGAATGACGAATGACCGGTAAACAAGTTACCATTCTTCTTAGTCTTGAGTGATTACTTTTCGGCTACTGCTTATGAATCTGTCCAAATGACGAATGATCGGTAAACAAGTTACCATTCTCGTTATCCTGATTGTTTACTTCTCGGTTCATTTTCTCAAGCTTTCGTGAGAATATAGATTGCCATTGTAACTAACTGCTTCCGTATGTCATATTTCATCTGATTCCGGCTAGACGCTAATCATCTTGCCAATTTGATAATGTGTACCTCGTCTGACAATGTATGCATATCCCACGCTGATAATGTACGTATTCCTCTTACAAGGACGCTATGGACGGTACCAGTTATCCAGTGCTAATAATATATATCCAAATAATAAATATATATCCAAATAATAAGATGCTGGTAATGCATCTAAGTATAGATGATGATGATCATTGCTAGTAACCGCTGATCGGTACATCTTAATATACATGGTGACATAGTCTATTAGCTCGCCTGGTATTCACATCTGAATTTTGAATTTTTACTCGGGACTTACTCGTACATATAAGATGTCCAGCGGGGTCATGACTTCCCACAAGACAATCCCATATCTACAACATGTACATATGTTTATATGTTCCCCCACATACTTATAAAAGTCTGGGTGTAATAAATGAAATGAAATGAAAAGAACTTCAGTATACATAAAATGAAGTATACACGTATTGTATGAAGTTGTAGGCAAAATTCTTGTCCGCAAACGGGTTCACGCGGTGAACAAAATATGCTTTGCCTGAAATAATCGACACATCATCAATTAGAATTATTCTCGCCCCAACCTATCCAAGCGATTGGTCTGCATACCTAGACTAGAAATTTTTTGAAAAATAGATGCTTAGAGAAGCAATTACCTAAATTATCCGTAATAAAAGAGCATATCTAGTATACAAAAATTGTTATAGTCAATATATTTGGGGGAGCCCAGAATCCCCCGGGCACGTCTTCCACGACGCCAATGTGTCTGATCCAAACAGATGGACTTTACACGACTGCCGAGGAAGCGAAGGGTTGTAGATCACAGGTTTGGTCAATTAGAATGGTCTGCTTGGTTAATAGTGAGAGAACTTTCCTCATGATGATGATGATGATGATGATGCAATCAATTTTTCTTCAACGTTCCACACTGTGCCTTCTCCACTCCAAGCGCCCTAAGCTCCCATATTCTCTTTTACGTCTTTAGTGGACCTAGAGTACTTTCTTTGAGGTCTGAGTGCAAAACACTTAGCAAATTGATGGCGTGTCCTCCTTTGGGTGCGTGATACCTACTTGCACATATGACTGCAAATTCTAGTGCATTCTGCGCCGACTGAATTCTATATATGGCGTTTATGATAGAGATTGCACTTGGACCTGGTTATGGCATGTTAATAATAATAATACGCATTTAACCCCTTTTGTGTCAACAGCCCCTAAAAGCGCTAAAAATACTACTTATATCGCTTAAGCATTTTAATGGTCAACACTTTTCAAGAAATTTTAAAATTAGACTATTTTTTGCAAATTTACCTCTGCAATATGTGACCGGCCTGACCTTTAAAGGGGTAATGGCAAAGAAAAGTCAAGCTTTGTCTTACCCAGTATCCATTTGCAGGTCAAGAGAAGAATATCTTTGAAAATTTGCCACTGGATTGACTGGCTCGATTATCGATCCAGTCATTCCAGTGGTTAATTAAAAAAATACTTATTTCTTGACCTGCTAATAGTCATGAATCAAGACCACTGCAAAGTTGTTTTGGTGAGTTTGACCATTAAAAGTGAAGTTGACACAAGAGGCGTTAAGCACATCGTGCCAGGAACTCGACATCGTTGTATAGATAATTACACTGTAAAGATGAGTGTGCTAAGGAAAAGTGAGTATGTGTATAAAATATGCAGTCTGAAAGATTAATTTACTCCACGACGCGCGTGGTATTATTATAGCATTACAACCGGGAACTGTGTCATGGACAGTGATAACAAGTCCGAAATGAAAACGTGTCCGAACCAAACTCGTATCGATATCCGTTCTTCTCTGCGCATACTGCTTGTCTAAGCGAACCATTTCATGTGCCATCGGACAATTTGTTGGTATTTTGGTTTTGTACAACGTCTTTCCTGTCTCATCTGTGTACGATGTGTGGTTTCATGATTTTATATGTTGATAGCTCCGTGCGTGGCTGATTAATTAAATCTGCTGTATGGTGGATGTTGTTTATTTTTTTAAGATACGCGACACTGGCATCTCCAAACATTCACGCAATCTTGCGATCACTGCCGATTTGATGACCGTCAGTATACCTCCAGTTTGAAGAGGCCACATTTGATGAGACCTATGCATCTTGGACTCTGTTCTATTGAGTCAGTAGACTAATGAGATTATGGACTGTGTTGCTGAAAGCTGTTGCTGTTTTATGCAGCAGAAGCTACCAGGAATATGTGTTCATGGAGCACGCAGACTTGTTTTCTATTGTCTTCTTAGAGTTTAGCGCTGCTGCGTTGGGTGCATACTAAGCGAACGAAAACCCTTCCTTAAACTGCCTTGTCTATCCCACTTTTCTTATTCAAACTTATTCTGTTTTGAAGGTATTATTGTTAATCTATTTTACAGGTATAGAGATATTATGACCTCAGCCAATTTGTACTTCTTTCTTGTACGACGTATTGCTATATATATATATATAAGGAGTAATGGGGGTTTATGTACGCTATTGTTCTTCTCAGCAGGAGGTCTTTGAGAACAATTGGGATCGTATGGAGAACAATGGCGTACGTACGCACGCAAAGGAAATGTTTTTTTAGAACAATGGCGTACATCCCTACACGATTTAGAGATTTGAGAACAATGGCGTACATCCACACTCACTTGAGAATCTATATTTATTATATGTGACTCATGGTAAAACCCCGTTGTATGTCCTGAAAATGTTAACCCCTAAAAATTGCGTATTTTACATTTTAACTTAGCGGTTTAAGAGGTGGTCTGATAAGGGAGGTCGTAGGAGGAGTAGGGAGTATGAGGTTGAGGAGGGGTGAGGAATTACGTCAATGCTCGATATCGATGTATATTTTGAAAACGATTTGACTGAATTTGTTTTTAAATACTTAATAGTCGATGGTATGTTAGAGGGGTGGTCTGATAACGGAGGTTCGCAGCAGAAAAGAAAATGTGTTTCTGTTTCTACTACATTACATGTATTACAAAGTCGTTCCTCCCTGTCAATGCCCACCCACCTTTTAGATTCTATTCCGAGTTGATGGGTTAATGTTCTAAAATGACAAAAGGTTATAGCTTCTCTACATGGTAATATTTTAAAATAGTCTTCGAATTCAAATTTTGTTTTTCTTTCGTTATAGAACGTTAGCCGTGTTGAATCATTTATGAGTTGTGTCCATTTTTCTGCATACTGCTGCTGTAAGGCTTGTCTTGTTCGCTGCACTACCTGTTTTGTGTTTACAGTTTCTGCCAAAAATATGTCCGATTGCCCTGTTATTTCTAAAATGGCCTTCACTTTGTTCATCCATTTAACTTGGATCTGGGTTCTTGACATAGAATCCAGACACGTGAAGAAAAGCATTGACGATAATTTCCCCATAACCTCCATTTACTAACCCGGTCCAAAATCTTATCATGTTACATTGTATTTGGATGTCAAGTGGCATTCTTCCTAGTTCGCCATACACCATGACATTAGGTGTGCTTTTCTTTAGATTTAGTATACATTTAAAGAATTTCAATTAACATGATTCTATTAAGTTAGTGTTTTCGAAGCCCCATATTGCTGATCCATATAAAAGAATAGGCTCTACCATTGTTTCAAACAATACAATTTGTAGATCTATTGGGATATCGTGTTCTTTGATCTTCGTGATGAATGCATACATGGCTTTTGTTCGTTTACAGTTTCTAATTTTGCAACTTGAAAACGTGCCATTTGACTTCATTTGAATTCCGAGATAGATGTATTCATCGACTATTTCAAGCTCCTGCCCTCCCATTAAGAACTTAGGTGGGTTGCATGTGTACACCATCTCTTTAGGGTCTGTTTTCTTGATCATACGCCTACAGACCTCTCGTGTTTCGACCGTCGGCATATGGTGTCGCGGATGTCGATGGAACACCAACGACATCGCACATACCCAGTGTCTGATCACGTTTTCTAGGTTTTGATAACAATGGCGACTATATTCACACGTTATTGAGAATCTGCCCCACTGTGGAATGTTCTATTATTTTGAAACTGTTAACCCTTAAAAGTTGTGTATTTTACGTTTAAATGTAGTGGCAGCGCGCCCCCCTCCGTGGTTATCTATCGTTGTAAGGTAAAAATAATAAGAGATGATGTTTGATAATGTAAAAAAAATAGAGTTTAAGAATGAATAGCAATCTGCTTGATCTCCACAATGAGTTAAACTTTGGTCTCGCATGACGCCCCTGATCAGCAGCATACATGGTTAGTGCAGCTTTGATACACACAGTGTTCAATCTGCGCTTAATGAAATGATAACTTAAGCATAATTACGAAAGCCCAGAAGGCTCATTCGAAATTCAAAATTCAAAACTCGACTTTGAAATTCAAAACTCGATAAAATCAAAACTCGACTTCGAAATTCAATACTTAATTCAGCCATTCAGATTTTACGTTTGCGCATTCTGAAACAATCATTGCTGATCCAAGGTTGATGACGACTCCTGTTTCTGAAAGAAATGGAGAAATGTTTACTTTCTTCTTGAAAAGCTGTAATGTTATTGCTTATTGCTGATGTGATGGGCCACAATGCATACCACGGTAATGGTCAACATGTACTCCAAGCTGATTGGCTATACACTGCACATGCCTACTAATATACATATCACCAATTAGAATTAGAGGTGAGAATTTTAGCAGATCTAATTGTCACTCGGTTTTGGGAAAACCCAAGGATAATTCCATAGTGAAAGATTTACCGAAGGTACTAAAACGCAAAAATAGAGGCAACCATTACAAGTATTTATCAGTAAAATCACAAATTTCCGTGACCGCAAACATGCGCTAACGTCCTAGATTAATTATGGATGGTATGGCTGTTAGGGCATGGTGGTAAATGGAGTGAGGGCAAGACGGAAATCTGGGTTTGTATGACCGTATATGAATGATGCACATATTTTGAAATGCTACCAAAACACCCACAACTGCTTCACCCATATACCCATAGCTATCCAATCCATACCTATCTAGAGCAATGTACACCTATTGTTACCTCTACCAATATATATGTCCTACATATAATTGGTACTCTACCAATACACCCACCGATACCATACAGTACCTTTGGCCATACCATACAATCGTCACTACCATACCATAACAATACACCGCCACAACCCATATCAATGGGCCCACCACTATCTTAATCCAGCATACAGGCCTGGCCTAGCGGATTGGTGACCTAGCCTACTAGTATAACCTGCTAGCCTATCCTACAGGCAAAGCCTGCTAGAATAGAACATCCAACTATTTTAGCATAACCTAGCCCACCGTCTGACTTCATAGCCTACCTGCATATACTGGCCTCCTGGCCTACTGGCATAGCGTACTGGTCTCGCATACCAGGCTAATCTATTAGTTTACTGGTCTCGTGAGCTATCCTATTCTGCACACTTAACCTACTGGCCTAAGCTAAGATCCTACTGGCCTAACCCACTTCTAGTCTATCTTGGCTAGCATACCAGCCTAGCCTGCCAGCCTATTCAACTAAACTAATAGAGACACATATTAGCCTACTGGCTTAGCCTATAAGACTAACCTAGGCTACCGAATTAGCCTACTGGCCTACTCTACGAGCCTAGTCTGCTAACGTCGGATTCTAACTTATGCCTATGCCTAGTCTAACCAACTAACCTACTAACTTATCCTACTGGCAGGATCTACTCGGCAACTGGTATAACCTACTGGCAGAACATAATAACATAGTCTTGGCTACTGTGTTACATGGCGGGGGTCAAATACAAGATTATTTGTATTTGAAGTAATTTAAATACATTTTTCAGGTATTTGAAAGTATTTGCATTTGAAAATTATTAAGGCCAAAGTATTTGTATTCGTATTTAAATACATTGTCAATGTTTCAAAATACTTCTCTGTCTATTTCTGATAAATTCTTACATTCAATTGTACATGAACAGTGCAAATTAAAATTTAATACAGATTTCTCATATCGTCTGTTACTCTTTAAAATGTATTTGACTGTTACAGTTGTTGGCTTGTTGCCTTAAGAAGCAACAACCGCCAGTGAAATCTTTGTCAAAATAATCAACAGTATGGTGGTCTTGAAATACAGTTGCTAGGGCTTTCGTGTTAAAAATATAACTCTATAAGTATAGAGCTAATCCTTTTATAAACAGAACTTTGCAAATTGCCTTGAAATTATTTTTTATATTCTTTTTCATACACTTCACGCATTTTATCCTCAGTTTTAATCAGCCTGGTTTAAAAAAAGATGGAACTGAAATCTTTAGAATATTTTGAAAATAATTTAGCTGAATGTGGTGTGTGGTCATAGGCAGCAACAATTTTCAGTCACATGGTTTTCAAAATTTTCACATCATTTTCTCTGTTTTATGTAACACACATTTTCAATGTATATATAGAATGAAATAAGCTTTGCTTCCAGTCTTGTCTTGCTGCTACATCTCAATTCCTTAAAACAATGTATAGTAATGTACTGCTTTCTAACTGAATCCTACTGTCTGAGAATTGTATAGCTGGTTTAATTCTCAAATTTTTATCTGTAGTAGAATGGGAAATTATCACCTTTCAAAGCAAGCTAGGTAGAGCGGATCAAGTTACAACAACACCTCCATTACACTAGCTTGTATGACTCATACCAGAGTCATAACCCTTCTCAGCATGAATTTTATATTCAAATCATTCATGCAGATTGGGTGGGTGGGTGGCAGTGGGGTTAATTACCCTTTCTTGCGCACTTATGTCAAATGATTAAAATTTGTAGAAGAAAGGATCATGTAGATGTTGGAAATAGTGTTGTTTTCTTAACCAGCAGCAGCTTATAGGCATTGCTTTTCAGTATGAAGACCAGTTGTCATGTGAAGACCAGTTGTCATGTGAAGACCAGTTGTCATGTGAAGACCAGTTGTCATGTGAAGACCAGTTGTCATGTGAAAAGGAATGAAACTTAGGAGTATGAAATTCCAAGTGTTTCCAAAAAACAACTGTGCGTCTTAGTTTTAGCGCATCTAAATAAATAAATAAACACAATAAATAAATCCTGCTATCCCAATCATACCACAATTTTAAAAACCTTGTTTCAAAGGTAATAAATATATCCCAGTCCACTGGAATGACTAGCTTGCTTATAAAGCCAGTCATTCCAGTGATAAAGTTTTGAAAACAGTCTTCTCTTGGTCTGCAAATGGACATTTTCTATAAGAAAAATAAAAATATGCTACATAAAGATAACTGAGTCTGATTAAGAAACTTGTTTAGCGGGTCTAAATCTCACACATTTTATCAGTAATGGATTGGGCAATTATCTCCTTTCAAAGCAATCTAGGTAGAGCTAGTCAGGTATTAACACTACCTCCATTGTATTAGCATAATAATACATGAGTTTTAACCATTTTCATCATCAATCTTATATTCATAGCATTCATTTAGATGGATTCATTTATCCCTTTTCATAATGATGTTAAAGGATTAATTGTAGAAGCAATACTAATGTAGATTTCGGAAATATTATTGCTTTTCTCAGACAGCAGCAGGATACAGCAACATTGGTTTTCAAATTAAATAAAGATCGGAATATTTTGGGGAACAATTTGAATGCAGGTTTTTAAGTGTGTCTTAAGAATATTTAGCAAGGGTCTAAATAAATAATTAAAATCATTAAATAAAGCTTGTTTAATGTTATTCCATTTCTGTCTGAACTTTAACCATTTCACCGATGAATTCCCCATTTCTTATTTTGAAGGCAACCATATAGAAAAACTGTTGAATATTTTGAAATTAATTCTTCCAGTCAAATGAATTTGAGAATATTCAACAGAATAAGTTTTATACCATAAAAAATTTAGTTTTCAGGGATTTGTCGGTGAGAGGGGTAATAAACCTGGATTCAAAGGTAATATATATATATATGGAATTAATAAGTATTTTAAAAATATTATTACTGGACGTGTTATAGGCATAGGCAGTAACAACCCTCAGTCAAATTGTTTTCAAAATAATATCATGATTTTGCATCAATATGTATTCCCTATAAGTCTCTAGGAATTGCAATTTTGCAACTACAATTTTCAGTTATACAAAAAGCCACAATCATGAAAGCCTCAACAGCAAAGCAGGATTTATGTTTCAATTTGTGGGCGATGGTGCTATTTGTATTTGTATTTGAAGAATTCCAAAGTATTTGTATTTGTATTTAAATACTTTTTAAAGTATTTGACCCCAGCCTTGCTTGGTTATACTAGCAGACTAATCTACCAGCTTGGCCTACTAATCTACTGGTATTTTCCACATGTCTAATTTACAAGCTGTGGTGTTATGTACCTATAACTTAGATAGCAATTACGGTGTTCCTAATGGAGGGACCTTCGTTTTTGTTATGTCAAACAAAGACGTTTACAATTTATGTCTGATCGGTCAGACTGATGATAGCCATACCCACAGCCCATAGACATAGCACAAGCCTACTGACATAATGTAGCCTATTGGCCTAACCTAGGCGAATAATCTACTAGTATAATCTACTAATCTAGTGGCTTGGCCTACTAACCTTCTAGTCTAGCCCATTAGCAAAACCTAGTTGTCAGAATATTAGCCTACTGGGCTATCCTAGTAGCCAGGCCTGACATAGTGGCCTAGCCTACTAGTCGGGCCTGGGCTACTAACCTATGCTACTGATCTAGCCTACTGAGCTAACCTAATACCTTAGCCTGATATTTTACTGGCTGGCTACTTTAATAGTCTGTCCTACCAACCTACCTCATAGCCGAGCCTACCGGTCTAACAGACAAGTCTACTCTCCTTGCATAGTAACCCAATCTGGCCTGCTGGCATGGCCTACAGTTATACTCTACTGGCCTAGTATACAAGCATTCCCTACTATACTACTTTTCTAACATACTAATCTACTCTACTAGCCTGGAATGCTGGCATAGCCTACTAGCAAAGCCTGCTATTGAGAGTCTACTAGCCAGCTAGCCTACAGGACTGGTATAACTGACCAATCAGTTGGCATATCTCATTTGACTAGCCTATGGTCGGAATGTTAATATGGTTAAGGGAAGCTATATGGTTGGGTAGCTGTAGCTGGGATAAATATGGGGGTACCTGTATGAGTCACTATATGCTTAGCTATGTAATAGGAGTGGCTATGTGGAAGGGTTGCTATGTGGCCGTAGGGGTAACTATGTGGTAGGGTAGAGGTAACTATGGATTTCAGGTAATTATGATAGCTATGAGGATATATGTAGCTGTACGGTATAGCATGCTTAGCATTTGGACAGGGTGGTAGTTGGGTAGTGTAAGTTACTTGTATGGTTATCTATGTGGACATAGATATAGTAGCTATATGTGTGAACTAGGTGTGGTGTACGAGTAGCTAGTATGTTAGGTGACGATGGGGGTATGGTAGCTATTGGACTACGGGTATTGATAGATACACGTGTAGCTACGGCTGAGGTAGCTATGAGGGTAATGGTAGTACTGTAAAAGGGCTGCTATAGTGTGATAGTGCTAGATGTGAGGATCTGATAGAGTAACTACCTCTAACCATATCCCTACAACAATAGTTACGCATAGCACAAATGCTGCCAATACCATTGCTACCATGGCTAACCCTACCTCGTACCTAAGAGCAATCCTTATCCCCATAGCTACAACTACCCACACATAAATAGATGTCCATACAATACCCGCAAAGTTAAACCGTTCCAATACACAATAACAGCCTAGCCATACACCCATAGCTATAGGAGTACACCTTTGCTAAGCTTATCGGCATATTAAAATGTTACATAATATCCACAAATGATGCAAATACTACTCTAGTACATATCTACCCATGACCCTAAGCATATGCCCTCCCCAATACAAACACTTAAACGCATGCATACCAACCTTAGGATGCAGGTACATGCGCATGCCACACAAATACTTAACTATGACGCCAACACAAATACTTTTAGGCAACACCCCACCCACCCCAAGTACATACCAGCCCCAGGTATCATAACTCGCACGCATGCATGCACACAATGCACACGCACGCACGCATGCATACACGCATGCACGCATGCGCATCCTAGTAACGTACCCTCCATCCATCTACTCATATTACCATACAGCCAAACATGGTACATAACCAATCATCCATTCTATGGCCACCCACATACATGTACTTACGCACCTAATCCATATAGTCACCATAATACCTAGCTACTCACATACTCCGAGCATATATACACAGAGTACGGGGAAGGGTATCGCAGGGCCAGGCCGTGGGTTGGCCTCGTGCTGGGTGGTGTGGCATGGCGCAGGGTGGGCTGAGTGGATGATAGGCTAGACCAAGATACTATGCTAGATCAGTAAGCTAGTAGGCTAAGACATCCTAGTATGATAGACCAGTGTAGTATTCTAGGCCAGTAGGCACGGCCGAGCAGGTATACTAGACAAGTAGGTCAGACGAAGCTAGTATACTAGGCCAGTAGGCTATGCTATTAGTATAATAGGTCAGAAGACCAGATCGAGCTGCTATGCTAAGAGAGTATGGGTGTATGTTAGACCACTAAGTTATGCTCGTATGTAGGTCAGTAGGTCAGGACAGATGAGTAGAAGATGCGAGTACGTTTAGTAGGACAAGCAAGCTTGTAATTTAGGCTAATGGGCTAGGCCAGTATGCTAGGCTAGTAAGTAGAGGCTATCTAAACAAAATGCTAGAGGCTAGTAGGTTACCTGGCTACTAGGCTCGGCTAATAAGCAACCTATTATGCTAATAAGCTAGTATACAAGGCCACTAGGGTGTTAGCCAAGGCTATGAGGTCATGCTAGTTGATGAGACCAATATGCTAATCCAGGAGTCTAGGAAGTAGTAGCCAAGACCGCTATGCGTTTTAGAATTGGCCAGTAGAATAGGTTAGTAGAATATATTAATAGACTACGTCAGCAGGCTAATATGTTAGACTAGTAGACCAACAGATTAGCCTAGTATGCTGGACCAGTTAGGTTAATAGGCAAGGTCAGTAGGCCACACTGGACTACGATGCTTGGTTAATTGTCTAGAATGTTAGACCTGTAGCTCAATCAGCCTAGTAGATGGGCCATCAGGGCATGACAGGCTAGTATCGTAAGTCAGCCAGTAGGCTAGGCAGCCTAGATTAGTAGGCTATGTAGTAGACTAGATTATGGTAGTCCAGTAGGCTAAACTATGCTAGTAGGTCGTGTTAGTAGGCTATGCTAGTAGGCTATGCTAGTAGGTCATGTTCGTAGGCTATGCTGGTAGGCTAGGTTGGCAGGCTAGGCTAGCAAGCTATATTGGTAAGTATTTAGGATAGGATAGGCTAATGTAGTCGTGTCGATATTGATATGTGCAGCAATGGTGACTTGTATGGTATGGTACGGCATGTCCTATGGGTATGGGTGGGGCTATGGGTGTATTGATAGTCATAAATATGCGTGTTGGTACAATGTGTATTCCGACGGCATTGTCTAGCAATGTCTGTGCGGGGTACATATCGATATGGCGTAATATAGTAACGTCGGATATGGGTGTATGGGTAAGAATAATGAGTACATGGGAGGGGTAGCGATAGTTGTAGGGTGGCTATGAGTACGTGGGTTTGGTACCATCTTAATTATCTATGGGTGTATTGGTGGTTATGTGTAAGGGTTGTTATGAACATAGGTACGGAATGGTAGCAGTGGATGTATATGTAGGGGTAGCAATTTTTAATATATAATACTGTTTATAATTGTTGATTTAAGATTTGAATTTCGAAGTCGAGTTTTGAATTTTGAATTTCGAATGGGCCAGCTGGGCTTTCATAATACTAATTAGCGGATTGTGATATTGAAAGATCAACATCTTCATTGAACCATACGGCAGACAAATATATCTCCTGTAGACGTGTTGGAACGGCGTTTGAACCGCATAATTATATCTAGCAACGTCAAATTAACTCATTCACTACTGATCCTAATAAGTAAACGGTGTTTATGACAATAAGTGTAATAGTGAACGTGTCCAGCGACAGTTGTTTTCAGAAAAGTTTCGGTTATATTGCGATGACTCCCAACAGAGGTCGGTCAAACTGAACACTATAGCTACGTCGATGTCGTGATGTCATGAAAAATACAATATTATTGTTATTTTATTTTGCCAACGACAACGGGTGCAGTAACGCCACACATACCTGCAAGCAGGCAGACGCGCGTGCATATGCATGCACACCCGCTGTACAGTTTGTTGAAAGCTGCTTCTATTCTACACCTCTTGGTGCCGTAGTGAGGGGTAATGAGAGGGTCGGTCGCCCAGGGCGCCTGTTGATAATGTAAGGGGCACCAACTCGGGCCCACATCAACGCCCATTATGCGTGCCTTCCAGGCTGTAGTGTCGAAGCTTGAAGAATGAATGGCCGTCCTAACAATGTACATTCACATGGCCTCAAATTCCAAAGAGTACCCCAATAGTATCACGTTCAAGTTCAGGTTTATTTACAGTCCCGGTCACATCGTGACTTATGGGGATATACAATGTGCAATAGTTTATATACGTAGTAGCTATTGGTCTATTATACAATTTTCTTTTCAGGGCTATCTTATATATCAACGTCATCATCATCGTCATCGTCATAGCCATCGTTACCGTCACCAACGTCATCACTATCATTGGGCATGCTCATCATCGCAAATGAACAGTCATTGTCACATGCAGTTCACACTGTCCGCATTATTAGAAAACTAGTGATAACAAAATTTAAAAAGGCATATTTATGGAGGCAGAAAAATGATCCCAATTATAACGGTTGTGATGGATGCTATCATGTTTTGTGCCAAAAAAAATCATCCAGCCATTAGAACTACATCGGACATGTGGAATAGGCCTTTCCATCAGAAATGATCAGCCAGTATCATCCTCTTCGTGATACTGTGGACATCAAAAGTAAAAATAAGTCATTTATTTTCTCAAGTACAAAAGATTGACAATGCTCAAATAAAAAACGTTGTGTAGATTTTCTCGTAAGTCGTGCAAAAACAGGTCATGGTATGGCTACAAAGATAGCAGAGAAACTGACAAAGGATACATTAAATGTAGTAGATTGTAGAGGACAATGGTATGTCAATAGTATTAATATGGCAGGCAATGGCAATGGCGTGCAGGTGCAAATTTGAAGAGTTAATGAGTGGCTACATATGCACCATGTGCAGCTCATACACTGAATATTGTGTATTGCCATACCGCTGGAGATTCATCCATCATGGTCGCGTTCTTTGAGGCGCTTTAATATCGAAACTTTTTTCCATATTTTCTGGATCAATGTGCTGAAATTGTAGGATGCCTGGAAAATCCTCTCAAGCAAATTCATCTTGCATTTCTTTACCTGGCATACATGTGGGACAACATACTTACACATATTGTTCGAGGCAACATTAGCTTGTAAAATAAAAAAACCTCTCAGTCGATGGCGCTGCGAAATTGTTGAAGAGTTTAGTGGCATCGATTACAGAAATACACAATAAATACGTAAGCAGTATTATTGAACCTGTGAAGCAACTTGGCATCGACCCATGTTCACTGAAAAAACGAGTCGAATGATTATGAATATTTTCTTAAAATGGCTACAGATGAAGGGCATTTAGTGACCTCCGAAAAATAATTTGATAGAGAATATAACACTGTATTTGACTGTATCGTAACACAACTACAGTGGCTGTTTGATGCGTGTCAGAAGTGATATATATATATATATATATATATATATATATATATATATATATATATATATATATATATATATATATATATATATATATATATATAACTATATATATATAAATATATATATATATATATATATATATATATATATATATATATATATATATATATATATATAAATATATATATATATATATATATATATATATATATATATATATATATATATATATATATATATATATATATATATATATATATTCTTTTCTGACCGGAAAATCTCTGGTATCTCCAGGAGACATGGATGAGAACACATGAAGGAATGTGTAGCAGGTGTTTGGTTGAAATACTCTACAAATTTTTATGCTTGTCCCCCTCTCTCCCTCCCTCCCTCCACCTCCACCCCCCCCCCCCACTCTCTCTCTCTCTCTCTCTCTCTCTCTCGCTCTCTCTCTCTCTCATATATCACATGAATGCAGTTTTAACAAACTGAAATTATTACTAAGAATTATCTCCGTTCCGCAATAAGCAAAGGTGATTGGATTTATGTAAATATGGTATTTGTAATTGTAGCGTAGTAACTGTATCTATAAATACATTTTAAATACATTAGCAACATATTTTCGATATAGTTCCCATGCTAATGACCGCTTGGGGTTTTGGAAATCTTTAATTCCGTGCATAGTAAATAATTTTGCTAACGTGTTAATCGCTGCTTAATGTCACATTGTGTTATGTCTTGTGGCCTGTAATTAAATTTTTTGCCATTGTGATACTCATTGACGGCATGGAGAACCTCTATTTATCTTGTTGTGCGTTGCAATGAATATAGATACTTGATCATATATAAGTCGATAATTTCATAAGATCCCGAATCTACCTCCAAAAATACAGGTACCAATAGTCCACTACATGTACTACTATTGACAGCACCCCATGTAAAAAGATTTATTGAGAAGGCGGCGTGGGTCATGGGCCTAAAAAGTATTCAGCAACGCTGGTTTCAGTGGTAGGCAGACGAAAAATCATGGGGATTTAAACCTTAACTTCCCCATCATCTAATTATGACTGATGCTTTGATATTTTATAACATATGTAAAAATAAAATTCAAATGATTTGACACTCATTTGAAGTTCCGTATTATGTTATTTCCCTCTGGAAATGCCCTCTAAGATCATTTATATTTTACATTTTTCAGGTGGAGGGGCCTCAGCCCCATTTCAGCCAAGTAGTGCTACTGCGTGCGGGTGCCAAATTTTACCTCGTCCGCGCGCCATTAGAGCTTACAACGGCCTTGGCAGAATACCATTGAGTTCGAAGTGATAGTACCGCCCATTTGTTACCGCCACGCATGTCTTTGATAGCCGTAATATAATTTAGTGAGCATGACTTGTTCATTACGATCATTCACGCGAGGTTCTTTGAAGACCCTTAGAGGATCCAGTCATTGCGCAATCTCAGCGTGATTAAGTCAGTTTCTTCATAAAAACCTGATACAAACTGGTACATGATAAGATTATTGATCTATGCAGGTTTTCGAACAACGCTGCGTTCATTGTTCATAGCATAGGAATATTTCCTATAACATATTCTGCACATCAGACTCTCAGGTATAATCGCTCCAGTAGGCATTAACAGCGAAATTATACCATAGATAGCGCATCCCATGGAAAATGGCCTGGAGATCGTATCTGTGAAGACAGTTTTGACATGATCATAACGACAACCTTAATCGCTATTATCAACCTTCATCTGCTCGCTATTATCAACATTCATCTGCTATTTATTATCAACCTTCATCTGTGCTCCATTATTAACCTTCATCTGTTCGTTATTATCAATCTTCATCTGTTCTCTATTATCAATCTTCATCTGATCTCTATTATCAACCTTCATCTGCTATCGCTATCAACCTTCATCTGCTATCTATTATCAACCTTCATCCGCTATCTATTGTCAACCTTCATCTGTTCGCTATTATCAATCTTCATCTGATCTCTAGTATCAACCTTCATCTGCTATCTTTATCTACCTTCATCTGTTCACTATTATCAACCTTCATTTTCTGCTATTATCAACCTTCGTCTGTTCGCTATGATCAACCTTCATCTGTTCTCTATTATCAACATTCATCTGTTCTCTATTATCAACCTTCATCTATTCGCTATTATCACCCATCATCTGTTCGCTATTATCAACCTTCATCTGTTCTCTAATATCAACCTTCATCTGTTCTCTATTATCAACCTTCATCTATTCGCTATCATCAACCTTTATATGTTCTCTATTATCAACCTTCATATGTTCCTTATTATCAACCTTCATATGTTCCCTATTATCAACCTTCATTTACTCGCTATTATCAATCTTCATCTGATCTCTGGTATCAACCTTCATCTGCTATCTTTATCTACCTTCATCTGTTCACTATTATCAACCTTCATTTTCTGCTATTATCAACCTTCGTCTGTTCGCTATGATCAACCTTCATCTGTTCTCTATTATCAACCTTCATCTATTCGCTATTATCACCCATAATCTGTTCGCTATTATCAACCTTCATCTGTTCTCTAATATCAACCTTCATCTGTTCTCTATTATCAACCTTCACCTATTCGCTATTATCAACCTTCATCTGTTCTCTATGATCAACCTTCATCTATTCGCTATTATCAACCTTTATATGTTCTCTATTATCAACCTCCATTTGTTCTCTATTATCAACCTTCCTTTTCTGCTATTATCAACCTTCATCTGTTCGCTATTATCAAGCTTCATCTGTTATCAATTACCAACAGTCACTAGCCCGCCATTCTATCACCAACCAGTGCGTGTTCTTGCTATTCTATGAGCAGCCCTCACTTGTTCACTATTCTATGGTCAACCTGGAACGTCTGTTTGCAGGCCTTCCGAAGAATTCCGAATTTGTTTAATCTGGAAAGATTACAAAATCAACTTGTTTATGAAAATGAATAACAAATAATACATATTAATCTCACTTATGCTAAGCATATATGTTGAGGAATTGCTGCTGAGAGGTAGTAAAACGACGAATGCGCAGAATGAGTATCCCCTATATATATATATATATATATATATATATATATATATATATATATATATATATATATATATATATATATAGGCCCTTATATGCCTCCCTCAAAAGAATCCTCCCAATGTGTATAGCTGGAAATTGCTGAAACATTGAATCAAGAAGGTCTATCTCGCCCAATAGGGGCATGCATTACAATGCAATGCTTAGAGAATGTGGCAATAATGAATCGTTCTTACACCATGAGACTCAGAATCCGTTCATGAAAATTAATAACTTGTTTACAAATGTTTTGCCGTTAGCTGATAGCCTGATACTGTTTACGATACCACAATCGCGTGATACCCACTGATGTCAAAAGACACCAGCAGTCATCAAATATCACACTCAAGTCTCAACATTTACCTTGCGGTACTGGAGAGAAACTGATTTAATCACCGTCTGGAGCGCACGTCTAGAGGAGTTCATTTAGGGATCTTCAAAGAGCATTCCATTGCTGGATTCAATGAGCCAGCCAAGGGTACTAAATGATATTACAGTATCAAATACAAAGCCGTCTGTAACAAAGGACCTTGTAGTACAATACATGGATATTCTGGATTACGTTTTGGAATTGAATCCAGCTTTAGGCTTGAAGCAGCACATGAAATAATACACTTTATAACATCTAAATCCGATGAACATGTGTGCGGGCATGCTATTTAAAAAACGCAGAGATTTTTCCATTATCGTAATTTCGTCATGTATTTAAGTGTCAAATCATTGAGCTGACACCGTACATTGAATGAGATGGGCCTTTCCACTGTATCCATCCATCGTACCACGTCATAATCACCTACGTGGCCTATAGAATGACATCACAATCAATGGCGTGATGACTGACGTTGCTAAGTACGTCACGGACGCATAGTTGAAGACGGACTATGCGTTGTTGTAAACATTGTGTGTCTTTACTATTTAATAAATATCTTGTTGAATATGTTGAAACTAATCTGACTGGGCGCTGTTGCTGCTATATGCAGCAACAGCACCCAGTCAAATTAGTTACAAAATATTCAAAAGCTAAACTGTAAAATTTTCAGTAAATTGATAGTCAGGGCATTCAGGGATCGATCAATCCCAACACGGCGAAGTGTGGGTGGAGCTTAGCTAGTGATGGGAGGGGCATAGCTAAAACTGGAAAGGCCCATTATGTATCGAGGTTTTGCGCTCCATGTCATTTACTTTAACAACGATACAAACTCCTGATTCCCTCATAAGAAGGAATGGATAGTTGACCTTAGACATACACTATACAGAAGAAGGTCATACCAACATAGTCATTACATAGAGTGTGGTTTATGTCCAATGCGCACATATATCAAGTTAGAAATCAATAGCTCTAAATATAACGAAACTCCCGCCCCCAGCCCCACCCCCACCCCAACCCCCCACCCCAAAGAAATATATTTCCGGCTTTGTCTCCCATAGCTGAACACCCTCCCCATCCCCCCTCCACCCACCCCCCCCCCCGCCCCGTCCCAAAGAAATATATTTCCGGCTTTGTCTCCCATACCTGATAAATGCTCAAAGGGCTATAACTTTGGCATTTTAGCTTGAATCAACTTTGTATTCCCAATGATCAAAATGTTCACACATGCATCTAATGACTATGAGAACATTTTGACCAGCTTTAGTATCACTCTACTGGGACTAAAAAAGACATGGTATTATTGTTACGATGCACAAACGGACGGCCAGGCAGACACCCGACGGGATATGATCAATAGAGCTCAGATGAGCCAAAAAAATTAAACATTATATTTGAATTATTTACTTAGAATCGTGTCGCTACCAAGATTGCGTTTCTGTGTAGAAGAGAAGCCAATATATTAGATAAATTTAAATTTTGAATTTCAAGGAGGCTTCCATGATAGGTTGAACAAAAATACCTGTTACCAATGGATTTGGTTTAGTAGTAGGGTCGGAATTAAAATGATACCACCTCCCTCAACTGGCAGCCGTTCAGCGATCCACTGCCCTCACAGCCCTCTCAATCCCTGGGGCATAGAGTTGTTGAGACATGTGGTTGGTGTATGCCTCTAGATGGCGATGGGAGCTGCGGTTCTCCCGGACATGGAAGGCTGTGGCGAATATAAAACTCCCGTGCGGACCCCACTGTCCGGGAAAACCTCCTCAGTGGCCTCTCTCTCTCTCTCTCTCTCTCTCTCTCTCTCTCTCTCTCTCTCTCTCTCTCTATTCTGACCGGTATCCTGAGGAGGTTTTTCTATCTGTGGGACACTTTTGTACCTATCCCACCTATCCTACCTATGTACGTATTCTACCTATCCTACCCCACCTATCTCCTACCTACCCTGTTGCTATTCCAGCCGGCTGGTGTGTGTGTGTGTGTGTGTGTGTGTGTGTGGGGTGCTTTGACCCCACACTGGGGGGGGGGGGGGGGGGGGTCGCGGTGGGTCTTTATCTAACCTGGTCATATTACCCCGGCCCTAGTCTCTTACCTAGTTTCGAAATTTCAGGTAAGTTCTAGCGAGGTCTTGTGAGCGGATTTGAACCCCAGTCTGCAGCCTAAGAATACTATGCAATTCAAGGTCTATCAACTCTATTGATAGACCCACCACAACACCATTAAAATCTCGACACTTAGTACTTTGTATCTCTGAGCTTGAGTTGTGAAATTGTTGTTACTGCGTTATCTCGAAGTGACGTCAAGACCTAGAGTGAGTCGAGCCTGATAGCGCAGCAAACACATAACTTATCAGCTATTGCATACATGGTCGAGATAGTTAATGCGTTGTATTATAAATCTCGTTATGTGTTATTAGCAAATGGTAAACTTTAAAATCGCAGGTTCAAATCTCGCTATGTGGTATTAGCAAATGGTAAACATGTCTACAATTACTCTTTACCCGTTACCCGAGAAGCATAACATCACGTCAAGACCAACTCGCACAGTCACATAAAACCCATGATTGCAGACCACAGACCCTCGACTGGGCCAAAGTCAAGAATAGTAGTTTATTTAGCTCACCTGCTATGCGTTAACACCCAATTAGACACAGTATCGATAATGGTATACCATGTGTGAACGCACAACCATACATTACGTGTAAACACTCAAACACTCAACTATATGTAAACGCTCATCTACAAACAATATTACACACAATGCGCTGGCCTGAAGAGCCATTGGTCATGCATGCATGATGTAGGCTGTGTGGCGCGACGAGAAAATGTACCCGGGTCATTGCATGATATGGCAACTATGCAGATCGAAATCTTGAGAAATGGAGAAGTTCAGTGATCCCAACATTCCGCTCGTCAGTTCCACTAACATGCCTTACGTGTCGCGGACGTTATCCGATGACTGTGATAGCGATGGACAAACTCTTCAAGTATATGAATTATTTAGAAACGGTTGGCAGTTTTGATGTGGATGCTGCTATCGAGTTAGGACAAGAGTGGGAGCAAGAAATGCAGTGATCCCTCGCCCACCAACCTCTCAATGCGCGCAATACTCCCACGTATCACATCAGCTCGACCACATCTCACACAAACACATCGGTATCATATCGACACGACGGCCAGCCCACAGGTTTTTCCAGGTACTGATCGCCTTGTATTCAATCACACATAATATGGTCTGAATGCCCATTTAGAGAAAGGCATCCACAGTGATATACACCATGATTACTGTTGCACAGCTTCGCGATGTTGCCAAGCAATTCGGCCTTAGAGTAGCCTCTAAGGCCAAGAAAGCCGACCTGCTCCAGATGATCGGACAGGCCCGTACAGAGGAGTGGCAGAAGCGACTCTCCTGAGCAATGAAGATGGGAAGGTTTCCAGCGCTTACCAAAGATGATCCTTGGAATCTCCACAAGAAAGCGCAGCGGATCCATGAGCTTCGTCAGTTGGACGAGGAGGTGACTGCTACCTTGACTGACTAAGATGGCATTCATTGTTTAGTTTGTTGTGACGTCAACCTGGATGTGACGAAATTGATTATGACGTCATATATTTGATTAATACATTGGATCGTAATTGATTATGATGTCATATATGTGATTAATACAGTGGATTCATTAATTGGACGAAATTGATTATGACGTCATATATTTGATTAACACAGTGGATCGAAATTGATTATTACGTCATATATGTGATTAAAACACTGGATTGGATTCATTAATGGTATAAGAATTATTTAGCGGTTTCAAAATGGCTCAGTGATACATCATATAAGAAATAGACATAATTCTATTTTGAAAATTCCAACAATTAATTATAGACTAAAGAGAGAGAGAGAGAGAGAGAGAGAGAGAGAGAGAGAGAGAGAGAGAGAGAGAGAGAGAGAGAGAGAGAGAGAGAGAGAGAGAGAGAGAGCGAGAGCGAGAGAGAGAGAGAGAGAAAGCGAGAGAGAGAGAGAGATCTCTCATTGGATTGAGGGGGCTCTCGTAGATGGTTATGATCCGACCACAAACACCGTTTACTAGTTCCATGGCTGTTATTGGCACGGGTGCCCACAACACCAGCGAGGTGAGGATGGTGAACAAAGACAACGCAAGACAGTCCTGAGAGAGGAAAAGCTGAGAGTATCTGGATGCATGCTTGTGGTGCAGTGGGAGTGCTGTATAAACTGCTGTCCAAGCGTCCCTAAACGAGTTCGGAATGTCCCATACCCACACTTCATAGTTTACGACTTCGAAGCACTCCTAGATGGAATCAAGACTCATCCTATGTGCGTTGAGATCAGTGTTGAAGCCGAAGTGGACACCGGGGCAACTCCCCTCGACTATCATGTTGTTATAGCCCTTGACTTGGAGGTCCTCGATGTTCACGATCATGTTGCTTGGAATCAACCGTAGGTGTGGTGAAATAGCAAAGTCAAGTTTGCGGCGGGCCTTCTGCAACCCCTGCTGGAACTTAGCAATAAGACTACTGGGGTCTGCCACGATGATCATATCCTCAACGAGACTGATGAACATGGCCTGGACCTCTGCTCCGCTGACACCATCTATGGAATGACGCAGTTTGGTCTGTGCTGTAAGGAGGCAGTAGCCCAGTCTGTGCTTCCATGGACTGGTTGATCGGAACGATCCCTGCTGGTGTGAGGCCTGAGATGGAGTGTGGGACAAAGTACCTGCACACATCTGGATGGTCCTGCTGCAAGCCAGTGATGTGTATATTTTTCACTAGCGCTCCAAGGCCGGAGTCTGGATCGAATGAGAATGTCACTGTCTTCCGATGGCCTACTCGTCGGGGTGTTCGATAGGTGAATCCTGAGTAGTCACGTCTCGGGTCACCGTACATAACCCCTAGACTGCTGTTGTCACCACCATGCCACCGATAGTCTGGGTGAGCGCTGTACTCTCTCTGTAGTCTGCTGGCCGCTGAGACACGTTGACTGTTGAGCTGTGGGTCGAAGTCGTTGGTATCAAGGAGGCTTGCACCCAGCTCATGGAGGATTCGTCGCACTGTGAAGTACACGTGGAATCTGAGACAGCTGGCGATGAGCACAGATTCAGGAGTAGCAGAATAGGAGTGAAGCAGGGTGGAACTTACTTCACATCCTGCCGTGGCACACCACGTGGCAAAGTTCAACTGCTGATTCCAGTATGAGAGGCTTGGAGCAGCCATCCGAGTATGAGCTTGCTTTGCATCCTTGATGGTGATGGGGCGGTTGGTCAGCGGTCATGGGTTGATGGAGAAGCTTGATCAGGACCGTCCATCCACTGTGATGGAGAACGGTGTTAGCTCTGGTATATCAGACAACAGACCTCTAAGGCCAGTCAAGGGTGTACCCAGGAGGGGCGGTTGGCTCCGGATGACTGTCGTGGGGTTCAGTGCCAAGGCCATCTATACTGGTGTTCTTAAAGCTACCGTACAGGCAGCACACTATTTGTAGTCGTCTCGACTCCAGAGACCAGCGAGGCGACCTCGCCGTAACATCTTGTTTTTTTAGCTCCTCCAAATCAACCCGCCCACTGGAGCCTTTGAGGTATTGCTGTCGCACTTTAGGTTTCTCCGTGCAGTGCAGGGCTTGGATCTTCAATATATGGTGGTACTCTTCATCGGTGACCTGGCCATCCTCGAGAGCTTTGCTGACAGACTCGTCGGTAGTCCGTAGCATACTCTGTGCCATTGTTACGTATTTAGCATGCTTCTCCATCCTCCTTGTGATCTGCCGCTGCCCACCACCAAGCCAGCGACAAAGACAGTGGTAGCTAGTGTCACGCCACCCAGCGGGATGGCGACGATGGCACCCACCCCTGTAGCGAGAGTGGCCACAGCTCCGACACCAGCACTGGCTCCAATCACACCCACAGCAGTGGTTGTACGCGCGAGGCTTTGTAGGCTGTCTTATATCACCTGCGCATTCCGCTGTACTTTTCTGCCTCATGGACGAGATTCTGCCTGATGGCATCTATCTGCTGGAGTCGCTAGCCATGGATGGTACCGACCTCGTCAGAAGTCAGGGAGGAGTATAGTTCTGAATGCTTCTGCCACTCTGATTTTGCCATAGTATACCTAGAGATTAAACTTTCATCACCTGCAGAATCTGCTCATGAGTCATAGAAGGGTTCATTTTGGAAAGCCTGGTGAACCGTGCCAGCTTTTTAGTGTCGAGACAGACGTCTCTTAAAAGTGGCCATACAGCACTATGTCGGGTGCCAGTCGCTTTCTGAGACGTGACATATGGAACTTCACCTTATCACCAAGATAGTAGGTCCACCGCTGGAAGGCTTTCTTGGTCTTACACTTCTGCTCAATCTCCTCTTTTTACGCATCTGGCCCATCACCTGCAGAATCTGCTCATGAGTCATAGAAGTGTTCATTTTGGAGAGCCTAGCGAACCATGCCAGGTTTTTAGTGCCGAGACTGACGTCTCTTAGAACGTGGTCATCCAGCACTATGTCGGGTGCCAGTAGCTTTCTGAGACGTGACATCTGGGACTTCACCTTATCATCAAAATAGTAGGCCCGCTGCTGGAAGGCTTTCTTGGTCTTACACTTCTACTCCATCTCCTCTTTCCACTGTATGACATCTGTCTCATCCTCCTCTGTGCAGATATCTGGATCATCGTTGTATGTGGTGCTTCCTGAGATACCATCATCCATATGATGCACACTATCTAGAGGGATCATCGTCGTATGTGAAGACATCTGGCTCATCATCGTCTGTCAAGACTCCTGCATCCCGTTTACTCTCCTCCAGGAGGGCCTGCCAGTATCGGGAACCTTCACTGTTCCTTCGCCTCCGTGCCTTGCTGGCAGCCTGTTGATACCAGCTCTCCCACTGTAGTTGGTCTCATTCTTGTTGGCTGTGCGAGCATCTGTGCATTTAAGGCCTTTGGGTAACCCTCTATTGGGTTCATCATCTCGACAAAGGTCAGATATTCCTGGTGTGATATCATGTTGTCGTGAGGTCAAGGCGTAATAAGAGTGTAAACTCTAAATGGGCGTCCGATATCCCATCCGTACTGGCATGTTAATGGAGGGGCTGTCAAACAGGTGATTTACATGTGTGAACAGGCTAGGACTGATAGCTTTCCATAGCTTGCTGTTGGCACCTGGTAGATACTCTATCGCGTCCCAGCCGATTTCTACCAGTGAGCTGCTGTGTGCACTGCACGGAGGCTGTATGTATGTTATGCTCCGCTGGGCACCTCGAGGAGGACCCGTTCTACACGGTACTGTACCAGCCATCTCCCCTCTAGAGAGTTGAGATTACGTTCGCACCACCGGAGAGCAGCAGTCGGACAATCGGCATGGTTATATCTCCCATTTAAACCCCTTCTATAGTGTGCTATGGAACCCATATTTGCTCACTCGACTGGTCTTGCTGACCTGGAAGATGTGTACGCAGTTGATGCTGCCAAGGTAGAGGATAGCGATGGCAAGTCATTCGCCCTACAGTACGAAGCGAACTCAAAGGCATTCTCCCTCCACCCCATGGGTGGTGATGGGGTGGAGCTGCTCACAGACCTCAAGGATGTGTCGAAGGAGCGCCTGGGGCGCAACATAGATGGCCACAAGATCATGTTTCGGTACGATTTCCCGAAGAGGAAGTACATCCTCGAGCCGTTGATTAAGGTCTCAGATACAGAGGTGGCAGACATCAACACCATAAATGACGACCTCGGCTTTCATCTGGTCAAACCCTATTCGAGCAATGCCCCACCAATGACACATGATGGTCTGCTATTGACCCTGACAAAAAACCTGCAGTTCATGTTTGAGAAGGATGAAGTATGGTACCGCGCTGGACCTGGTGATGACTGGCAAACATGGTTGCCACTATATAGGCCTCCCGCAGTCATTGACATAGAGGTTACTCACCTCTCCACTGTTGTGAAAAGGGATGGAACAGTTCGAAAGCTCTACAATCGGGGATCTTCCTTCCTCGCCTCCATAGGTGAAGGTGTCTCCCTGACGAGGGTGGGTCATCGGACCGGGGTTACAGGTGGAAAGCTCCTGCTGCGTCGTCCATTCGTTGGACCAGAAGAAGCTGTTAACTTCCAGGAGGGCATCCTATGGCTAGATGGTGTGTCACATGTCTCCAAAGCCAAGGGTGTTGTTTAACTGCTTCAGTGAGTCCGCCTCACTAGCCCGCAAACGACTCATATAGTCCTAGAGCGACGTTATTTAGCCGGCGGCAGAGTGAAGCAGCTAGCCCCTGCCGCTGAGGGGATGAAGATCACTATCGATCTGAATGGAACAGGGCTCGATCTGGCACAGATATTTCTCTAGGGGTTCAGACTGTTCAGTTTAACTCTTCATATATAGCCATGATTATCATCATACTGCTCGCTCTGGCGTCTACAGCAGTGGCACAGGGCGCTGAGACTACCATGATATTGGATGCCAAGTGGGCCCACTTCCGAGATGACCCCCAGTATAATCCTTTGGTCGACCCCATGCGGTGAAACATTTACGACCACTTTCACCCACGTGAAGAGATCGAGTCTGTCTGCCACTTCTGTGGTGTGGAGAGGGTAGGACGTGTTTGTCTGCTAGAGACACCTGCTCAGCACCAGATTCTCTGCGTAACATGAGCATTTTAGTATCCTACCAGGTGAGCGTTGTCAAGGAAGACACTATGGGGGTGGGGGCGGGTCCCATCATGCCGATGCGACTCTGGCAGAGACTACGTGTTTGTCTGAGCCTACACAGTCACATCTCCATCTAGAGGCCTACACCAACCATGATGTCTCAAATTCCTATGCCCAGAGCTTGAGAGAGAGGTGGGGGCCACGGATCGTCGAACAGCTGCCAATTGAGGGCGGTGGTATCATTTTTCCCTAGTAGTAGGGTCGGCGTCAAAATGATACTACCTCCCTCAACTGGCAGCCGTTCGGCGATCCGTGGTGGTCCCCACCGCCCTCTCAATCCCTGGGGGCATAGCTCCCATCTCCATCTAGAGGCATACACCAACCACATGTCTCAACAACCCTATGCCCCAGGGATTGAGAGGGCGGTGGGGGCCACGGATCGCCGAACGGCGGCCAGTTGAGGGAGGTGGTATCATTTTAATTCCGACCCTACTACTGGTTTTCCCAATATATGCTAGACAAACTGGAGTAGGCTTACATGGTGGCATATACTATATCGTGTGTTGTTTCTAATCGGTAAAGTTTGGATAAGTATGGTGAATTATAAAGCCATTGCTAAAACAGTATACCTCGAGATACGTAAAGATTTTTGGTCTTCGTTCAATAATTTAAGGTGGAATGAACAGATTGTAGCGAGATATTAAATGGTGGTTTAAATTACACACATACATGCCACTGCAACACAGGATGATGTCAGACATTACTACCGGATGCAGAATGGAATCGTCTACGGTATGGACAAAAAGCAAACACACATCGCCAAATGAACGCGTAGCGAGAAACCATAACACGTCCTACATGACTATTAGTTAAATGACCCACTGACAGATCGACGGACTATAAAGATTTATATGAGCGCGTAAATATCACGGAAGACTGACGTTGTTTTGTGGGGCTGCTCTTGGGAATGGTACCAAACGAACTTATTTCTGGATACAAGACACCAACAGGCACACTGCTAGTCAAAAAGGGCACGTCCACCCCAGACTGTCAGACTTGTTGTTCCTTTGAAGGCTTGTGGAAGGTGACATATTTCTCAAATTCCTACAATATATGAAATGTCACGAAGGTTTTATCCATTTATCGAGACACAAATAACAGCATTCTTCGTGCAATAACTCATAACGAATGTCCCCCTGCAGAACTTGACTCTATTAATAATTAATCTTGTTCAGACCTCGAGTACCCCCATTAGACGATTGACATCATTGACGATATTTTTAACAAGCAGCATTTCAAACACTTGGTGCAGTTGGATCGTTTAACAAACCTCTCCGCTTGTGTCTTGAGGCTGCCGATAGACCATGGTCGTTTAACACACGCAATCATGAAACAATACGAATTCTTTACCGTCTGTAAGTACGGCGATGAATATTTTGAAATGAATTTGGCTGGAAACTGGTCAAACTAGTTTCAGAATATTCGGCATCTTGGTTCCAAAATTGCTTTCAAATTAAGCCAGTGTAATTAGCATGCATGAAATGTCTATCAATTCAAAGCTAACTGGAAATAGTACGATTGTGTAGCGTATGCTACAAAGAGGAGCCATGTCCACTTGACGTCTTGCTCAAAATGATAAGTCAGCCGTAAGAACGTGTTCCGTACAAATCACAGATCTGTATTTGCTCGTCATATTTGTTTGATTGGCAGTGCGATAGAAATGGTACTGCAGTCGCGTGTGTGCGGATTCTAAGTAGTAGTTGGATACTGGCGTCTCGTAGATATAAGCGTGATATAAGTATGCAGACGTTCATTGTTAGACGGCGTGTGCCATTCAGGAGTATTCACTCAAACGACTGCTTATAAACGATGTAGAATTATTTAATTAACTTAACGACCATGCGGTCTTATTAATTTAACAAGTGTGTGTTTATACTGATTTTCTTTAGATATGATAGCAGATCTCAGGAAAGGTTAATGGAGATATCCGATCTGTTACTCAAGTATATGACGTCATATTTAATTACGGCACATGTTGGTTGACGTCACAATCTTAATGCGTCATGAATTACGTATGATCTATCTCCATCGTGAACATATAAAATCCGCAATGTACAAATTGTATGTCTTTGAAACATTTGTTATTTAATAAACATTCTGTTAAATATTTTGAAACTAATATGACTGGGCATGGGCAGCAACAGCCCCAGGCATAGGCCCCTATTAGTTTCAAAATATTCAACAGCTTACCTGTATGGGTAGCTTGAAATTGAGATTCTGTTAATTTAGGGTTCAAAGTATATAAATTGATCCCTAAACGCGGAAAATGTGGCCTGACATTAGCTAGAAATTGCCGGGTCATAGCTAGAAATGGATTCCAATGGTAGAAATATGCATCTCAATTTATTTACGTTATCGACATACTCCATTTTTCATAAGAATTTCACTTGTTTTGTATTATTGTGTATGTTGTGGTTTAATAGGTGGTGGATCACTTCTAGTTTTTGAATCACGTGTAAGTGGATCTGCGTGGATCCTACTACTCGGTATGCTGTGTCATCTTCATGATAGTCATCTAGCTGGTACGGATAGTCTTTAATCAATGACAATATGCAGCTCATTTGTTGCGGAAATAATTAATAATTTTATAAATAACTTACGTAGATTTATTTACAAAGAAAATCTCCCTAATGTTGTTTCGTCTCGAACGTTTTTCATACTGTGTTGACCTTAGATTAACAAGTGTTTCATAATCTTAAATTCCATCGTGATCATACGATAGCTGGTGTTTATTTTGGAATCAATGTTGCTGTAAACCGTTACCCTGTGTCTGTGCAGAATCCATCAGCAACATTGTTCCAAAACGTAGACCAGCCTTTCCACTACTGACTCTTTTTAGATCAGCTTGTTAGGGATTAAGTGATCTGGTCTGAGACGTGGCTATGCGCACCATAATGTTAGTCCCCATGAATGTCACATTGCCAGCATTACCGCTTGGTGTAATTGATTATGGAACATTAAAAAAATCCTATCGAGTCAGTCATTCCAGCTGTAAATTTACAAAAACAGTCTTCTCTTGGCCTCAAGATCACTGCGGTGGCCATTTTTGGGACGGTTTCACCATCAAAGTATCAAAAGCGATGTTTCTTTCTAAAATAGCGACATATTTTCTTAACACCTGTACGTAAATGTGCATCAATGTCCTTTGAGAGGTTCTGTTTCACATTATTTGCTGTCTGCGGCGTACGGTAAGCGAAAGGCAGGCTGACCGACACACTTGAAAGTTGTCGTTCTGAGATCAATATGCACCAAGTACGGTTCTTCGTGTTCGCAGTGTAGTCAGACGCGTAATGCGTGACCTGTCGAAGAAATTCTTATCTCACAGTGGGTTTTTTTAAAGTTAGAAGCTAATAAATTATTAGATTTTCGCTATGTTATCTGCATATATTTCAAGGAACTTCATTTTATGTGACATGATTTAATGATTACGGTGTGCCTTCTAATGTCGTATTGCTTTGATTCTCCGGCAATTAAATTTCTAAACTTTACTTTAAAGTGGTTATTCTGACATGGATATTCTACTAAGTGCATTTTATATGTAAACATATATAAATTTAGAACATTTAAATCAGGGTATAAAATAGGAAAAAAACAAAAATCAATGGACTTGGGATCGTGTGGGGATGGGTTGGGTGGGGGGGGGGGGTGGGGTTGGCATACATGAAAGTCTTTTAAATTTAGATGAGTCCAGAGGATCTCCTGCACTGTTCTTGGTAAATGTGGACAATTCACCTTACCAGAGTATCCATCTGTCATCTGACGTCATAATTATGACGTCATAATCAGCTAAGCGGCATGTAGGATGAGTTCATAATCATTACGTCATAAATGATTCTATTTGGCCTTTCTTTAACTCTTACTAGTCCGGCACGTTGTACGAATTGTATGTCTCTACTATTTAATAAACTTAATTATGTATAAATATTTAATTAATGCTGTTGAATATTTTCGAACTAATTTGCCTATGGCAACAACAGCGCCCAGTCAAATTAGTTCCAAAATATTCAATAGCTTACCTGTATAGTTTTCTGGAAATTAGTAGTCAGGGAGTTCAGAGATTGATCGATCCCAACACGAGTGAGATGTGGGTGGAGCTTAGCTAAAGATGGGCGGGGCATGGCTAAAATGGAAAGGCCCATTAGTTGGCTGTGAAATTATTCTGGGGTTTTTTTTCTGCTATAGGCCTACACATAACCTGTTGAATATTTTGTAAGTAATTTGACTGGGGGCTGTTGCTGCCTATGGCAGCGCCATCTCCCACTCAATTTTAATTTGAAATATTAAACAGCATGTTTATTAAATCGTAACATCACGCAGCTTGCATTCAGTCAGTATTGGTGCTATAAGATAAGATGATAGAAATAACACGCCCTGACAATAAGGGTTGCATATTAATATAGCATCGCGATACGCAAGATACCCACACACGTCAAGCGTACTATCGTGAGAAATAAGAATACATTTTAAGGATTATAAATACGTCGGAAATACTAATTGATAACATGGAGATAAATGTACCAGGTCAGGTCTTTGCTATACTAATGTACAGTATCGTCATCTGTTTGTCTACTGGAGGTAACTTTCTCGTGTGCTACACGGTGATGACGTCACGGCGCATGAGAACAGCCATTAATATGTTTATAGTAAGTCTAGCTATCAGTGATCTGTTAATGGCGACTTTCTGTATTCCATTTAGCTTCATCGCTAACATTATGCTTTACTATTGGCCATTCGGACGAATCATGTGCCCTATCGTTACATATCTTCAGACTGTGTTCGTTTTTATGAGTTCGTTCACGTTAATTGCTATAAGTGTAGACAGGTATATCGCCATTATTCACCCATTCAGAGTGAAACTGAGTAAGAGACACGCTGCTATCACTATCCTCGTCATCTGGTGCCTATCATTCGTATTGCCTCTACCAACTGCTTTGACATCAGACGTTGTGGTGTACCCTAACTCGAGCAGCGGCTTACCGATCTGCCGAGAAACATGGCATCAGACGGATGTCAGGGAGAACGACAGAAGAAAGGCGATATACAGTTTGTTCATCTTGAGCCTCCACTATCTGCTGCCCTTGCTCGTGTTGTTGGGAACGTACGGACGGATAGTCGCCGTCATGTGGATTAAGAAAGTACCCGGAGAGGCAGAGACATCACGTGACAGAAGAATATCTGAGTCAAAGAAAAAGGTAGGCGTTCATTGTTAAAATTTGAGGGACGCACTGTCACGCACGCACATATGTACACACGCGCGCACCCACACGCGTATGCTACGGCACGCTGCGACACGCGCGCAGGATGGGCAGCCTTGTGAGATGGATAAACTATAAAAAAAATAGTTGAATTTCGATGGTAATCTTGATACTAATCGTAATATTTTCGCGGATGTAGATTGAACGCTGACTTCATTCTGATCAACAACCATTGTTGTTTGCGTCCTCTCCTCGTAGAGGGTTGGCCCAGTGGTCCTCAACCTTACCATAGACGCACTTCTGAAACACACCTCTACGTCTGGTCCCATATGACTGCTATTAACATTGGCTAACGTTGAAATTTTTCCCATACTCTTCGGTCTCTTATATTGTCTATTTTCACTGTGTATCAAATCTATTTGTAAATTGTTGTCATTATGTACCCAAATTGTTTTTATTTCCACGTTTTTTAGAAAAACCGTGGGTGATTTTGTCGTCCCGTCCGTCCGCCTGTCTGTGTGTTCGCATGTGTTGTAATTGATTGTAAAGCATCTTCTCCGGAACTGTTGGGCGGAATTCAACCAAATTTGAGGATGTGAGTTACCCATGTGATTGGGTGCAAGACGTAATTTACATTTGAGTGCGTTCCCATGGGTCGGGTAAAAGCCTAAAAGGTGTAATGTCGGGAACGTGGGGAATTTGCGATGGCCCCAACAATCTAATTCATTTTCGTCGTCCATCTTAGCTTAAGAACTTCAAATGTTTCAAATTTCTTTGCTGTTGCTTTGATATGTGTGTCAGTTTATGCACCATAGACCAGACATATCATAATAATGTTCGTTGTCTTAGTGTCAAGCTTATGACTTTATATATATATATTTGAAAACGTAATGCTAATGTCGACGGCATGCCTAAACCTGCCGGTTGGGATTTAGTTATAATAGATGGATTCGAGCTGTCACTCAGGTCATAAACGATTACGTCACGTGTAAGCTTGCGTCACAATACATAGTGACGTATTTAGCTCCGTCGTGAACATTGAAAAGTCCATCAGGTATACGAATTATAGATTTACTAATTAATACACATTATGTTGAATATTTTGAAACCAATTTTACTGGGCATTGTTCCTGCAATGTGCAGCAACAGCACTTTGTGAAATCGGATTCGAAATACTCAACAGCTGGCCATCAGAGCGATGTTGTAATGAGCAATCTAACACAGCTATGTTGGCGTGATAACCATGGCCAGTATCTCCGGCCACAGCTGGTAAGTGCTGCAGGTACTGTAAACTTAGTGGCATTCAGTTAGCCCGTCGCAGTGGCGTGTTGCCTAGAATTAGTCCGACCGGTATCGAATTGGGGGAATATATATTGCACAGTGAGACTGGAAGGTTTATAGAACACCCCAGCATGCGAGAATGGTGAACATAAAAACCATATGCTCTCAATAAGTTTAGAGCTATGTAGGAATAGTCCAGGCGATGGCAAACATGATCAAATGGATAAAACCTGTCATTTCAATATGGAATGAAATGCCGGTTATGCGCAGGATGACCAGTTATAAGCCATAGCCGGTCCGGATGTCTAGAATATAAAGAGTAACCCATAATGTGTGTAAAGTGATCTGAGAAGCTGCCCTCGATTTCTCCTTGGAGACAGAGTGGGAAACTACGGAAGCTGACTAGAAATTGTGTGGTCAAGGATAGGGACTGGCCGATGCTAAATATCGATGGTGATGATGAGAACAACAACCGCGATCGTGTTTGTGATGGTCGATGAGCCACCTGACTTGCCTTAAGAAAGGGACCTCTGCACATAGCGCTAGGCAATCGACGGTGACAGTACTAGTGGACGCTTAGATGTGTTCTCGTTCTGAATGCACAATTAAGGTGTTACCGCAGGTGGTAGACACATTAGAATGTTGTTCAATAGGCGCTGGTGGCCGACCCACCACACTGACTAACTACTAGACATTGGCATCCGCAGGAATCTTTCAGAGGGAGCAACACGAGTGGGGTCCAGGGATGCTATACGTTTCAAAAATTTTAATATAGTTGGTCTCAGAGGGCATCTCCTATATTTCTGGAAGTAAAATGAACATTCAGTGAAATTATTGTATAATTACTTACACATTTTCTGCGACAAAGATATCTGTCAAGTCAAGGAAAAATACACACAACGTGTACATGTGAGTAACTGGATAACCGATCGATTATGATGGGTATGGCTATATATGTTCAGAAAACGTACAAACTGATACAAACTTGCAATATCCAAATTTGGCTGAAAATCTGTGGGTCATTATTTAAGCCGTGTACATAAAATAACTCAAAGCAAGAACATAAAACTGATGTCTAACACGTAACTCTCTTGAACGTACATGTGTTTAATTCCTGAGTAATTTCAAGATAACTGTTCTAAATAGCTCAAATCAGACATATATTATCAGGAAAGTTTACCAGACCGATCTAGGTCTTATATGGACGGTAGTGTATGCTCAAACGTACTCACCCACCAAGTAAGCTCTAAATGTGACAAAGTTATAGCGCCACCCCACCCCTACCCTACACCAGCCACCACCCCTCCATCCCCCACCACCACCACCCAACACCCGCTCCTCCTCCCCTAATCACCAGCAAATCCCCCCCACCCCGACCCCACGCATCATCTCCGCGTGTGTCGAGCTTAGGATGAGCGGGCGTCGCACCGTCGTCCGCAAACGAGGACAACTGGTCCGCTCCGCACGCCACCAGGAGGTTTCGGAGCATATGGTGGCGCGGTTGGTTCAGCTACAAACAAGTTTGGTCGACAGCGTAGCCATAGGGCCGGGCACACATTCACACCCATAGGATTTATATAGGGCATCCAAGGCTATGCTACGGACTCTCTCTCTCTCTCTCTCTCTCTCTCTCTCTCTCTCTCTCTCTCTCTCTCTCTCTCTCTCTCTCTTTGGGTAGACCACAGATAGTCAAGTGGAAGGTTGGGGAAGCGATAACCTCGCCCAAAATCTAACGAGTCGGAAAATGGTTCCATCCTATCCAAATGATGATTGATGAGAGGAAACACAATATTAAACAGTATAACAATTGCGGAATTGGACCGCCATCATTTATTTTCTTATTGGATAATTACTGTCTCAACCGTAACGTTTAATGGCGGTAAACACTAATAGTTGATATGACAATGGACATATTAATTATACTATTCATCCTAATGTAAATCTATGACGGAGAAGGTTCCGGTGATTAACCGGATGAGACCTTCATTAAGGATATTACACGAATATGAACCAATGGGTTGTTATTTGATTCCATCTACTAGATCTGGAATTTCCCAGTTATTCATGACGATAGGAATACTGTCATAACGAAACGATGGAGCATTCACAAATACTCTGCGAAAGTTCCGGAGATTTGAATTTCTCGGATTGAAACGCAATGATTGTAATAGATTTACGTAGATTTCAACAGGCGGGGGTGGGGGCGGAATTTGCATATAGTACGATAGTCGTGGACATCACTAAATATTTTCGATTATGTATTTCTCTTCATATGGAAGAGTACACATATCGAACTCGATAAATACCAGAATACTTGAGTGAGTTGAGTGACAAATTTCATTCAAAATAAAAGGTACATAACATTATAGTAGTCAAGATACTTGAGCGACGTGATATTTCAAGTCTAGAAAGGGTCCATTTTGGACAGGACTGCAACGGTTACACGTGGCACATGAAGATCAATGCCCATTCCGCGCAAAGTCCAAACCCACTTCTGACAGTCGCGACAGGAGTTATCTAACCTAATTAAATCACAGGTAGCCAGATGGAGGAGAACGACTACCTAACGAGATTCACATAGTGGTAATGGCCTTGTATACTAGTATAATACAATGGCTACTCTATATGGCAGTGGCCTAATATAAATAATTAGCCAATCTCAAAATCCTTTTGCTTGGGATGCCAGTATAACGAAGATACTCCGTCAAGCGTTTCTCTCACGTGGGACGAGGGAGTATTAATTTTGAGATTCTTGATAAGATAAGATAAAATTACACAGAAACATTCTTCATCTATTCCATTAGTTCAAATCTGGTCAGTCGGAGTCAGGTTCCGGCATAGATTCGCAGAGACTGTCTGTCGAGACACTCACTAGTACGTAGAGCAGGTCAACCTATCTGTTAAACAGGACAACTAATTTGGGGGGAAAGTCCATTGGGTCTCATAGGCGTGCGAAAGAATAGTGAAGTAGCGCTACATAAAGAACATGACCATTCTTGATTATCGCTAGCAGAAGAATCTATGCTAGTGGCGAAAATAAGGGGAAGATGTGTTAATAGATGAAAATAAGTGACTCCAAATATAAAGAATAACTAAAATGTTAAAAAATATGAGTACGCTAAGATATTACAATTGATAAACAATGTTAACTTTCCTACCGAAAATGCGTTACTTAGAATGCTACCGACAAAATTGTCAGCATATAAAAATCCCCTAGTTGCATAATAGTAAAACTTAATTATAGAAGGTTAAAAACTTACGGTTGGCGTGGTAATAATAATCAGTTTATAATAGTCTTATTAAAGTGGCACTATATAGACTAAATTACTTCCGTTGTTTAATTAAGTATGGCTAGAGCCGCTAGTAGACGACGAGCGTTGGCGAAATGAAAATTGAAAATTAACTTTGCAACGCACACGCGCCTGCGGTAGTACTACTAGTAGCTGGCTAAATATAGACGCAGCATAGCGGGCGACTGTCTCTATAGCGTATTGTAGTAGCCTATATAGCAAACGGAATCAGAAAATATCTTGATATTTGCCATTTTCTGAGCCGGCTAAAAACGTAGCATGTCTTCTTGTAAGAGATTAGATTTTTCCCTGTTTGGAAGTGATCCAGGTGGAATTGGTTGCAACTGCAACAATGTCTGCAATCGCAGAAAAGGAAGAGGAAGCTATCCATGTTTGAACAGAGATGCGTTTTGTACAACGCTTTGTAACTGTGGGTCAAAGAAGATGTGCTGTGCAAACAGACCCAATATAAGCGGATCGATTTTGAGTGCAGAACGGGACCTGTCAGAAATGGATGAGGAAGTGGATGAGGTAAAGGTATTATGTTTATGACAATTGATGAATCCTATCTGTCTATCAGATATATGGCGCCATAAATATTTGCTAAAAATTTTGAAACTAATTTGACTGGAAGTTGTTGAACAGCGCCGAGTCAACTTAGTTTCAAAATATACACCACCTTACCTGTATAGTTAGATTGCTATTGGGAACTCAGGTTTCGATCTATGGGAACATGGGCAAAGTGCAAACATTACTGTTAAAAATCTTGACACTAATTTGACTGGAAGTTGTTGCTGCCAGTGTGAATACTGTGTCCTAGATTTTTCTTCAATCACAGGAATGTACTCAGGATATCTTGAGTAGCTAAGATGTATTCGATTTATGACGTTATCAAATGGAACACGGTTGAGATCAAATGAACAACAAAAGTCCATGAGAACAAAAGTCTGAAGAACACTGAAAACGTCTTTTAGGGACGACGGGTTTCCGGAACTACCATCGATTTGCGAGGAGTCCTAGTAAAAGAATGTTATGGGTTTATAATGTCCCTAACAACAGAAATAGAAGAACTCAGTTTCCGAGGTATCCGGATGCTGAAGTCCAAATCCGAAGTACACCTGGATGCTGATGTAGGATAAACACACGCAGTGATTTCTCCTCTAGCTGAAACAATGATTTTTCTGCTCGTGGAAGCAAACACAATTCACAGTACGTCACCAGTTATCCGCGGATGACTACAGCAACAGGACTCCAAGCCGAGCGATGCTTCTAAAAGATCCAGAGGCGATATTGGATCCAAATTGACCTTGAGGCTGGCAACACAATCGTAACTCTGGGGAGAGTCTCCTGGCGCTATGCACAGAAAACAGTAAAGTTTGTGCTGGAAGTAATACTTTCCGTGGTACGTGACCGAACAGGAACTATGAAGTTAAGTCTTCAACTGTCGATGTGTTAGGGGTTCGATACAGAAACTTGAACAGCTGATGATGAGGCGTTCTTAATATCTCCTCTCCACTAGCCGGCAAGGCGAACTTCGGCTGGCGAAGGTATGTTACATAAACGACCATAATTGATCAGCGTCGAAAACGCTGCATAAGATTTGCAAATGCAGTAAAATAGATTATCCATCCGGAAAAGGTCTTCAGATTTGTGGAAGTTGTAGTTTCCACCAAAAAAATGGCAGGTTCACAAATGAAGCAAGCCTGACTAATATCTAATTCCATCGAATACAGTCCAGATTGTCGGTTTGACTGCTCTAACAAATTTGATTCTGGAGAGGAATTTAACAGGCACATGCCATAACTGGTCATCCGATGTGGACATCTTTAAAAGTTCCATTATAACTGCCGTGCAACGGGGGGTGGGGGGGGGGGGGGTGGGGTGCGGAATACATTTGTATTCCTCTCGAAATATTAGCTGGAAACGCTGATCATAGAAATGTGGACAGAAAAGGTCCCCGTGGAGGGCAGGAAAGGATCTAACTGTTGTCACGAGAAGGAATTAATAACTTTGTCTAACGGTTCGCCTGACGTTCCCAGGTCGATTGTTAGTTTGAAATGCACACATGGAGACGGCTAAACCTTTCCTTTTATAGTCGCTGAAGTTTCCAAAAAGGTGGGACTCGAAAGGTGAGGAAACCAATTAGCGTGCGAGATGTGGGCAGGAAGTTGGCGATGTGAGCAATGTGCCAGACTGGAATGGCATTTACTGGATGTGACTAAGGCGCCATCGTTGCCTGATTGCAGAATCTGCCATCTTTTATAATCAGTTTCAGATTCGTAAAGCCCAGAAATTTCGCTCTGGAGAAAATACAAGTGTGTCTCCTATCGGTGCGTTATTAAGGAAAATAGAATTCTACATACATATTACAATTGGGCTAGTCAGCCATTATTACAGATGCTGTTGGATGTACGTCAACAGGGTGCAAATGTACGTCCTATTAGTGCAAAGAGACTATGCCATTCGCGGAAATTCCATCCTAACCAGCAGGCTGGGAGTAAGTACACACGGACGCATACTGAGGATACGAAGGTCTGGCCTCCAGCCACGGGACATTCCCGGGAGGACTAAGCGACCCCAAATTATATCAGTTGCCTATATATACGCTCGTCTTGACACGATTTGTTATAAATCTTTCAAAGATGTATGGTACCGGCGAATAAGTCACGTGGTCCGGTGGGTGGTTCTGATGGGGATTTCGCTCGCCACCATCCCAAGCCGCGTACCGACCGACCGGGATCTTCCCTAGAGCGGAGATGGATGGAATGGATGTCACAATGCTGTATTCTATTAATGATGACTCGTTTACTGAGGTTTCTTAATCCTATAGTTTACACATATAATTCCAAATTCTAGTCACGTGTCGCTTACCTATTCTAAACCTATTCTACTTAACTACAATCGATTCCTAAGAGAGCCGTATTTTAATAAAACATAGCAATTACTAGCTGTCACTAGCGGACAGAGACCGCTGTCCATGTCTTCCGATTTCGCAACCGTAACTCTCACTAACTGTCCCTAACTTTAACTCCCTGTTGTCAACATTCGTCCACTCTTAAATATGATGTTGTCGTTATGTCAACACATGTGTGTGCATTAAGTGATGGTGGGCATGTATGCGCGTGAATGTGGTCTAAGAGTATAATTAACTAATTTGACTAATACTAATTAACGTATATAATACAATCGTCTAGCAGCATATTACAACATGGTTACATTGAATTACTAGAGTTATACTCTGCACGTGTCCATCTTGACGAATTACTTATTGTTCCATTGTGGGCGTATCGATTAATAGTCTATGCATAGGGCTATATTTGTCCATTTATTGCTGTAAGGCTCGCGGCCTGTCCGTTCTAGTTTGTCACGTGTCACTGGATGTGTCAGTCATTCAGCGTATGCCGTAGTCGTGCGTCGCGTGTGCGTGTCTGAGCGTGGCTATTGTCAAGCGTCTGCGTGCATTCCGTGTGTACGTTCCTGATGCAGATGCGCCTGTGTGTGTGTGTGTGCGCGCACGCACGCGCGTGCGTGCGTGCGTGCGTGCGTGCGTGTGTGTGTGGCGCGCGAGTGTCTCTATGCCCGTCTATTTGTGTTGGTGTGTCCATGTGGGTGTGTCGCTGTACCATATTATCCCCTGCTTCCCCTCGGATACTCCGTATCCTGCGAAAAGAAAAACAAAGAAAAGAACAGCAAAATTGTCATCAACATAATGATATAATTATCTTTACTTATTCGATTATTAAATGTAGGCCTAGCGCTAATGAAAATTTAATATCTCGTTTAAATCTGAAGAGTTATTTAATTACTGACAAACAATTGCGATACATCAGTATTCTAGCTACATGTCAATTTACATCATCGTCATCATTGTGAAGTATATAAGTTAGTCTGAAAACAATAATGTATTCACGATGGAACCAAATCCAATAATCTTCAAATATACAAAATCTCACATAAATTACATCTACTTTCATAATTGCTCTATTTAATACGACTACCGACATCGGAATACCTGTTAGACGAACATTTTGAAATGCGCCACAAAATAATACCTTTCTTACTTAATCAACCTACTAATTTAATCTGATTACTTTATAAACACGTGTGATAAAAAAAACCAAATAGACTATAATCATTGCATTCCGACTCATTTTCTACCTGAATTTGCATATGCTCTCTTTAGGTCTTCACGCAGTACACCGTATACATACTTCTGCCTTTGACACATATTTACATTAAACCTACGACGATACCCGCAACCTTCCTGGACGCTTCGTCTATCCAGCTCCTTTCTCCAATCTGAAAAGGAGAAATATATAACAACGGACAGTATCTGTTCTAGGAAGGCTTATCATAGGTATACTATAGCACTGCATTTTAATAGAAAATTAGTAATTTTAATTATTTACGACGATGTCTCTGATTGTTAAGCTTCTGTCGAGAATGATGCTCGTCCGATTGTTTGAAATTCATCTGGTGGTCATCTGCTTCTCTCAGCTCTTCATTTTCCTTTTTCAAAATAGCCATTGTTTCGGCATATCGAGTGTTGACGAGTTCTTGCTACTGATCGTGCACTGTAGTAATCGTCCCGTAGTTTATTTATCTGACGTTGAAATGCAATATCACCTTTGTCAGAAGCAGCCATGATATCATTTACTGTTGACTTTAGGTCAACTACTTGATTTGCTGAGCATCTATAATTACCTTCAAGAATTTTGTATTCAAGTCGTGGAGTGGGACCAACTATCCGAAACAACAAGTGACCGTGCCCAACGCCCAACTCCAACTGACTGCCGTCCCATGTTCCATTCGAAACATGTGACGTCAGTTCATAGTCACAAACCTTGGTGACAAACAGTTGCACCTGATCCGTGACAACACGTTCAGTATATACAGTACGTATTACTAGATTAACTACAACAATAAAGTATGGACACAATATATTCATCAATCCTCTTTCGTATAAGCCGGGTGTGTATATAATCCGTAGTAGTGTATGTAAGTCAATGGCGGTGTGTGTCACTGTCGATGTATGCTAGTTCACGTGTGTGCTTATTTGTGGGCGTGGCTTGTTCATTTATTCATGCATGTGATGTGACTGCCCTGTGCGTGCGTGCCTGGGGGCCTCTGTGTGCTCATTTATGGACGTGTGTAAATATCCAGTTCTGTCCTGGATTGTGCTGTGTATATTCCGTATCCTGGTGCGTATGTGGTATATGTCTGTTTATGAATCGTGTGGTAAGTTGTGTATTCTTCTGCGTGTGCTGAAACTCTCCCGTCCTCTGTACCATATTATCCCATGCTTCCCCTAGGATACTCCGTATCCTGGGAAAAGATAAAACATAGAAACAAAGTTATAATTCTTTAACATGAGGTAATTGTCATTGAATTTCTGCACAAAGACAATCTGTCATCATTTTTAACATAGAAATCATAGAAACCATCTTTTTTAACAATATTTATACATTAGAACTTTAAAGGAGAACGCCAGACCCCATTATACTGTTTGATATAACATAACTCTACACTGTGTAACGTTCTCAAAAGTATAATTATAGCCTCTATAATAGAATTAGAAGTATGAATATTCTTTATCTTAACATGTACTAGCCTATCAAACTTTCTCTTCTTTAGCGGAACGTATGACGTCATAGTTTGAACTCGCTCGTAGAGACTTATAGAGACATAGCACTTTTCACAATTTATTAGTCGTTAAATACCAATGTCCCAGAAACTTATTACACAGAAATTTCGATATGTGCTCAACAACAGAATTGTGTGTTTTATTCAAAATACATCTTGCGTTCTCCTTTAAATAGCGTGCAATATTATGATATTCTAGGATACTAGTTAATAATATCTCCACTTTCCATCAAGCTTCGTTACTCGTGCATCCTTGATTATGCCCTCATTTATTATTACTAATACATACTTTATTACTCCTTTATCCTTTAGTATTTATTCATAATTTATTATTCATTCATATTTTATTACTCATTCATCATCCCATTTTTAAACGTTTTATGAGAGAATGTATCGGTCAGATGATCATGTCCCCAGGCAAGAATCTGATATATGGTTCCAAGTTGGTAACAATAACAGACAAATACATTAAAAGATACTGTTAACAAGTATCAAGGAACATCTTTCCTGAATACTATTTCCCAAACGATGTTTCCAAATGTGAACGAAAGCCGAAATCAGCGGAGGTAGTATTGTGTGCACCCAATACTGCCATCCTAGATACCAGGCTGTTATGCAAGTAATCTTTGCTTGCATACCAAATCCATGCATATTTCCTGCATGAACGAAGATACAGACATGGTTCCATCGGTTGCTTTAACGATTTTGCATTTAGACCATATAATGGACTCATTAATAGTCACTTTGATACATTATACTCACTTTTATTATGGCTTATTCATTACATTATATACATACTATCCTCGCCCTGTATTTCACTCGTCTCTTGCTTGATGCCTGTCCTGCAAAATAAAAGTACGCACAGTAGAGTCATTTTAATCATTTACATTACCATATGGTTTCCTTTTTTTCAAGATGGATGAACAGTTGAGTATTCCTTTGAATATTACATAAACAGCACTTGATAATTATCAGCTCTAATAAACATATAACTTAAATATGATACACTATGCGATACATATCACCTTTTATTACTGGATACATACCATGATTTTCATTAGCAGTGCCATGTAATTAAATTATTCTACCATATCATATGCATCTAGCAATCGTATTGGCATATTGACCATTTGACAATGTATAGCACTCATTACACTCACAGTATTTATTTTCTTTCCTCTGAGCATTTGACCTCTCAACATATTTATGTCTATACTGTGATGAACCATTGTCCTCATTAAATTTAGCATATTTATAAGTTTCCTGTTGATCATATGATCTATTATACTTATCGTCTTGATAATAGAAGGTGTATCAATTTGTATCCCTCCTTTGTGGATGTAGATGTCTATTGTTGTGTTCAGCCCTTTCCCTTGACTTTCTATCCAAATGTACATAATAGTTACGTAGTCAACCTTCACCTACGTTCCAAACGGGGAGCCATTCTGTATGTTCGAGTTTACATTTGTAATGTGTGAATCCATTTATTATTGAGGTAGCTACTATTTTGTTGATGGTCTCCATTTTGCCTTGTGGTTTTGGTATTGATTCATTGTATCTATTATTCTTGTATGTGCTGACTGTTGTGACTGTGGGTGCATTATCATATTTTGTTATTGTCGAGGTTTTTGGAGGTGGACACCTACGTCTCTTACCCTTTTGTGTTCTGTTTGTGTAGTATGCTCTTAATAGGGCTTCTGAAATGTTTTCTTGTGGCTCCCATGAATTCGTTACCTTGCCATTTGACCTTAAAGTGGCTGGTGCTCACAATGAGTTTTGTAGCCAAAATTTGTTCAGCTACATACCAAGTGTTGTCCTTCTTCACTACCTGTTGTTTTTGTGACTTTGGGTTGCAGTCATTTGATTCCTTATTTAATTTCTGTTTGTGTTTGTTAGTGTTTTGCTTTGTTTTGATTGGTCCCTTATTTTTACCACTGGCATTTGGTGTGGAGCAGTCTGTGCTGGCATCTATTGTGTTTGGTATTTGGTTGTTATGAATCGTGTGGTCAGTTGTGTGTTCTTGCGCGTGTCTTTGTGCGTGTGCTGAAACTCTCCCATCCTGGGTACCGTACTACGGATTATATACACACCAGGCTTATACGAAAGAGGATTGTTGAATATATTGTGTCCATACTTTATTGGTGTAGTTAATCTAGTAATACGTACTGTATATACTGAAAGTGTTGTCACGGATCAGGTACAAATGTTTGTCACCAAGGTTGGTTACTATGGACTGACGTCACATGTTTCGAATAGAACATGGGACTGCAGTCAGTTGGAGTTGGGCGTTGGGCACGGTCACTTGTTGTTTTGGATAGTTGGTCCCACTCAACGACTTGAATATCAAACTGTGGATTGTGGCTAACTGTACAAACGAGCCAGTGACAGTGTCCCAGCGTAAGTTGTATATTAATAAAGTATTACCGTAACTATAAAGACGCGTATGTGTTATTTCACCAGCCAGATGAAAGATCCTGATGTATAGGCAAACAAACGGTATTAGAGATGGCAAAAATGACTGACTGATTAATTCACTATTGGTTCTAATTGCAAAATTTACACGACCTATATTATCAAAAGTTAAGTCTGGCTGACCTAATCCTTGACTTGGTGATAGCCTATGCTCATCAAATTATAAGTTAATTCTTCTAAATATGACGAAACGTGCCACTAAGGATATATCTTTTCTCATTGATCCAAGACGGTAGACAAATTCTAAAGATTTTAACTCAGGTTTCTGAGAGCTTATCAGCTTCATTTTTGCAACGCAAATATTAAATGTAAATGCACTCATTTTACTAGATTTGATCCGAATCTCTTCAGAATAAAGAAACGTGCCACCACTTTTACAGGCGAACCGATGGACGAGGGGTTATCGCTACAGCTCAGCTGACTGACAAGTCAAGTGAGTGATAAAACCTAATACAAACTAATGAAAGCTGCAGACGATTCTTGTCAGAAACAAAGATGATAATCACATAATTGACCGTGGCTTCTTCTCTTCCCTTCACCTTTCTTCGATGTATGCTCATGATGAACAATCCAGACAAACGGTCAGTAAATATTACTGATGAAAGCCACGTCTCGACTCATTCCAGCATACTAAATGATCTTTAAAGCTCAGAGATGGAGGTCGAAAGTGGCAATATGATCAGTAGAACTTCACAGACAGCAGGGCACAATCTAAGTATTTATGCTTTCATATAGCTCATTCAGCTAGTACTACGTACATTTTTGTTCAGATCTATATGAACAAGCGCTATCTCTTGCCCCACCCTGAGAGGGCCATGCTAACAAGACATTACAAACAGATCCGGCCACTATTTGCATAGATTGGTAAATGGAACAGCATACTCAACAACTATATGGACCGTGTGGTGCTGTCTAGATGTGTAGCTGATGATGGTAATTATATGTGAGGAAATAATTGTATCCATACCTCGTTATGTTCGTTGGAATTTAAACGCGGTCAGTGGAGTGTAAATCAATTACACTGTTAAACGATAATTGATTCTCTAGCTAAGCAATAATACTTGTTGTCGCTATATTAACCATTCAGCAGTAAATTATCACTTATAATATTCAGTTCTAAACCCCATGGCAACAGCTAGTCATTTTGAAAACAATGCTGCTGTATGATGTTGCTGTCTTAAGTTGGATTTGGAGACAATGAGTAGCTTAACTTATTTCTATAGGTATAATGTTGTAATTAATTTCTATAAACAAATATTTCTAATGAAGAATTTGAAGAAGTGTCTAAAGAAATTTGGAAAACTAGGTTTAGAACAAGGTCAAGAAGAAATGCTCACTTCTCAAACCTCGATTTCCATTAATCCTCATCACCGGATGTATGACTCGAAATGCGGACGTGTGTAATGGCCTGAATATGCATCGATCCCTCCCGATCACACTCAGCCCAAAACAGGTTGATGAACTATCACGCTCAAGATAACTAACTGACAACCGCGTCAAGAACGTGATCATCTGAGCTCACGCTGAGAGGAATCTTACGGTTTGATCTGCATCCATTGTCGCTAACACAATGCTAACTTGGACCACCTCCCCTAGACTCTTTTTCAGGTCATTTTTGAAAGACTTCCATGAATTATTTCCTGCCTGTTGACTAGTTTCCACGCACCAGGCGTGTCTACTTGTAGAGATTGCATGAACCTTGACCTCGGAAGCTTTAACAGTATGCCAAATTGGGACAGTACCACAGGCGTATCAGTTCAGCCTTCGTTGGATACTGGCAGGGGTGGGGTTGGTGGGGGGGGGGGCTTCAGTCCTCCTCCTTGCACTATAGTAAGAATTGAATGCGACCCCGGATCATAAGAAGTCAACTGCTGTCTGTTTTTAAAAAATAACTCGAAGTCTCTATCACTCTCAATTTTCCCAGGTCCCTTATGAATTTTATCATTTCGTAGTTTCATTTTTTGATTGTTCTGAAAGCCAGTATAGCTTATCCACTGAAGGGCAAACCTTCCTTGCCAACTAGACTTAGCTGACGCCAACTAGCCTGCCTGTTGTGCTAACCTCTGTCCCCTGATCACCGATCCACTAGAGATTTTAGTTTCCATGCACTTATATTTCCCTAATAATCATGTTGCTTTTTGGTAATATCTTAGTTCCTCTATCACTAACTTGATATAGACATTAAAATCGACTCGATTCATCCAGTGGTTCATTAATCCGCGTTCTCAGACTCCACCCTATTCCGATTCTGATATGCTGGGCGCATAGGGCAGAGTCAGAGAACTCGGACTCGTGGTGCCTGTGATATCAGTATCAACGCAACGTTAGCAAATTCCTACCCTCATTTTTCTTTGCCACAGGTTTGAATTTTAGGACGAATTCAGAGGGACTATATTTTATAACGGCTATTTTGCTGTTAAATATTCATCATCCCTCTTGTTTTCAGTGAAATAATGGTCAAGCTCGACTGCCTAACCACAGCTAGCTAAAGCTAACTAGATCCCAGTCAAACTTGAAATAGTTAACTAGCTAATCAACTATAGTCGACCGAGCTCTCGAGCTTGGTACCAAATGGTTATTACGAAATTTCCATAAAATCAAAAATTGCGGACAGGTTTCGCGGATAGGTTTCGCTTGTTGCGGTTAGGTGCCAATAAACGTGTTACTATTTCCCTAACCTATTTAAATTTGATGGGATTATGGTGTCCTGCGGTAAATCAGTATTTCCAAGGCCCATTTCCCTCCCACTTTATATTATATGGACGCTTTTGACATCTTAGCGGACAAAAGTAACCCATTTTCGAAGGCCATCAAAGCATACGACAGAAAGGGTTACTCGAGACTGATTCCCGGCTCCAAATGTTCTGCAACAGAAGTCTAATTTAATGGGAAATGGGGTACCAACGAAGTACAGTTAACTATCCACCATTCGATTGGACATAGCAACTGCGCATGTTCAGTAAACCAGCAAACTGATTATGGTTAGCCAGTCGAACTTGACCAATATTGTCTGCTATGAACAGGGTAGTGCTCGTCTCATGTCACGATTCAATTCTCTTTATCTGCCAATTTGGGGTAGAAGAGGGTGGGGATTACTACACCAATGGTCACACGAGGTTCATTTCTCAATCTCTTATCGAAGGAGATCTCGCGAGACGTCTGGGAGAAATATGAAAAAGTGTCTGTCTAATTTTTGGTGCATGTATATTAATAGTTCCAAACCCCAAATCCGAAAACAATTAGTATGTGTTGCTTGCTTGCTGGTGTAGCATGGATCGACCAGTCAGGTATGAACCATCCTCGTTCATCTGTGTACGGAGTGGCCGGACCTGAGACGTTCCAAGCTCGCCCCGCTGGGTAGGAGGCTAAGCGTAAACAAGCCATGTAAGAGAGGCTCAGAATAACAGAGTCCACGAGATGGCCCGTTGCCACATGCGAAGCCGTAGGAGATAGCCTACACACGCGCATTAGCGTTTGGAGAGTGGTGTCTTATGAATATTTCGGGCCTGTGTCCGTAATTTCCTATATGCAGGCCACTCTCGCTTTTCCTGACAAGAATCGTTATCAGAATCGAACGAGGATTCCAAAACTGTTAACATAATCAAAATCGGTTCAGAAATGCCTGAGATATCAGAGAATATTCATCTAATATGTTGAGCTCCCATAAAAAATAAACATCAGCATAGCGCACGTTACTTGGTAGGGCCAGCAGATCACGTGGTCGGTAAACATACCTGTTTATGACGCGCGCACTGATTGGTCGAGACGTTCTGGCGTGACGTCACCATTTAGTATAAAAGGAGCTCCAGAATCCCAATCAACAGACAGTTGGTGGCGTGACTACCAGAGATAAAAGATGTGTAGTACTGCTTACTGTTAGCCCCGGTGGACCATAAGCTGCAACCGTGCTACTCGGTTTTGAGCTCACGTCTCTGGAGCACATGCACCGCACCGCAAGAAGTTTTCGTACACTCCCAGCAGATATCACGGGGGGGGGGGGAGCAAAATCTAGATTAAAAGAAGGCTTCGCAAACTTCTGAGGGACCTTCTCTGCGGTGTGGCCTTTTTGTCGTTATGTAACATCCCAACCAGTATGTAGGACGATGGTGTTCGATGATATCTCGCCAGGTCTGCCGTACCATGCTGAAAATGTGGTAGGACAAACACCACACATATCTAGTGTTTCTAATTAACGTTTTTGACCGCAGTCCGGAAAAGGACATTGCTTTATGCACCACACGACTTATGCGGTGTATATCGTCTTGTGCCTCCTAAGATGTATCATGTATCAATTTAACTTTCACGGTAGCCCTTCAGTAATAGAGAGGGTAGCTTTAATCCGCATTAGTATGGAACTCTTCATGACCGCTTAATTCTCAAACTTTGTATTCGGTACGTGACTATCTCTAGCCATCCAAGGTGAGTTCTTCTTCACCATTCCTGAGTATGAGCTGCATCAGGTAGATCATCTGCGGCTAACCACCAAGCAGCGACTCCAGAATCGTTTCAACAACAGTAACGCTTTAGGATATGTTTGTACAAATGACTAATAGGTACTCCGTAATAGTATTATTTAACTATTTTTCAGTAGGTACTGACTACTTTTGGGTAGCATAAGGTCGGATGTGACATTTATTATATTTTATTGTATATATTTATTTTATTTAGTGCTGATGACTAACAGACACCGCAAGGTCTGATCTGACCTCGTTATTTTACTGTATTACATAGTTATGTAATATGGCAGTAGCCATCCAAGTTAGTACTTTTTGTTTAGTTAATTTTTTATATTCTACAAAAATATTTGGACCACACTTCGCTTAGGTTACATTATACACTAACAACAAACACACCACCTTGTTTCTCCCCTACAGCAAAGAGTTTTCACTAAGATCGCTGCTCATGTTCTCACTAGCGAAAATGGCATGCGGCCACTAAACTTAACTATGATAGCTCGGTAGGATAGTTTTAAAAAGAGCTAGGTACGACTACTCAAAATGATATGTGTTTGTGTAAAGCCTCTTTTCCGAGCACTGCGGATCCGTTATACCCCATGCACCGGCAAGTTTGTGTAAATTTACCATCTACCTTAGGGCCTCCTAAATTCTATATATTGAGTAGTTTCCAGGCCACCTGGCCTATTAATTGTCTGGATTCACTCCGCCAAGTTGGTTAGGACGGATTTAAGACACTACTGGGATTTCTTGGCGGTCAGAATCAAAATGTGGATGACCACATACATCCCCTCTGTATCTTCGGATACCTGTTAGCAAAGCCTCTTTGCCAAAAGTAGGAATCACTGAGAAAATATAATTATGATAGCCTGACACTGCAGTGCATTCCTTTGGGCAACTTCCTTAATCCTAAAGCAGATAGACGTTAGCTCCAGGGAGTGGATCTCACATGGTCCGCTCTCGAAATGCTAGGTGACGGACAAGGACACAGATCGCCATCTAACTCAGCGGTGACTGGGTGCGGCCTTCGAGCCCTCCAGGCTTTCACAGGAAGGTCACCATAGTTGGATATATGTTTCCTTCTCCCCACCGTAAATAGATATGTGCTATTTAAAATGCTTGTGTAATGTGACTTGTCCCCGTGTTGTTATTCGTGGTCGTGCTGTGGTATGCGAAGGGATTGTTACTTGATTCTGAAACTACCACCAGACGACATGTTTGCAGGCAGTCAGTCTGAGCAGGATGCTCCGTGGTGGTTCCTGTAGTGAGTACCGAGCATTCTCGCCAGGCAGACCTTCTCGTTAAAGATAGGAAAACACAAAGCCATTTGCAGCCTAAGCTTGGAACTTTTAGGACTAAAAAGAAACTGTTAGATTAGGTTCTATTAAGAAGGCCAGCATCTAAAGCGGCATCTACTAAATCAGTATCTTCAACCCACATAAGGTAACGGTGTTGAATTCTACGGAAATCATCCACCCCACCTTCACGTAAACCAGCGTGCATTCAAAGGACTTTTAATTACACTAGGTTGATTCATTTCCTCACTCTTAGTATTGTTTGAATAGGAGAGTGGCCCTTTTTTCCATCTCTCCTCCTCCGCTTTGGCGTTGTAGGCATTGTCCTGTGACATAGGCCCGTGCGAGGCACTTTCCTCTCGCAGCCAAAAAGCTTGGCCGACCTGAGATTATTATAGTTTATATTACACCTGCTAAAGTAGCCGCGCTAGAACCCTCCTCTGCAGAGATACCTCACAGATTATACAGATCAGAGATCGGCGAGGTACCTCTGGCGAGGATCAAAATAGACAACACCATACCGATCTTACATACTTAACAAATTTAGCAGCAAACGATTACGATTGTTTGTCTCTAATATATATATATATATATATATATATATATATATATATATATATATATATATATATATATATATATATATATATATATATATATATATATATATATATATATATATATATATATATATATATATATATATATATATATCTTGCATCTAAATTTCTAATTATGAACCGACACACCGGTGACACTAACAGTAGGGACGAGACAGTGTTGTTCAACATCCGTGGCAATGGTCGCACGACCCCACGGGAACGTGATCGTTCCACCGACTCTAGAGGTCTGTCATTGTGGAGTCCAGCGAGATGCGCTTATTCTCCCGTATCCTCAAGGCTAGCTAACCAGCATCATCATACCGACGCACCATGTACCTGCGGTGCCGTGGTACAGGATGATTTCCCTGGGCAGCGCGTATCCCTGAAGGCTACACTTGCTGGCTTACTTGACTGCCCACCTGCATGCCTGCCTGCCTGCCTGCCTGCTTGCTTGTCTGACTGCCTACTTGCTTGTTTGCCTGCCTGCTTGCCCGCTTACCTGCCTGCATGCCTGCCCGCCCGCCTGTTGGTGTGTGCACGCGCGTGCACGTGCTCACTCCCTCGCTCGCTTGCTTGCTTAAGGTGTTTTATTTTCCTCGATTCTGGTCGACTGGTGACAGCCAGTCAAACCCCGCTCGATTATCAGGTGATCAGGTGTCTGATGAGCAATCGGTGGAAACATAGGCAATCTCCTTCACTTCTTGTTGCCTCTCTACATCAATGAGTATAAATTTTTACCAGTGTAAAAAAACTGGGGAAGTTACCAATAATAGGCTGAAATAAATCCAGCCTAGATATGGTGTGAATGGGACCTGGATTGGGGCACTCGATACACGTCAGTACGAAAGTTATGGCAGCAAAAATATAGGCCATAGTACTGATAGGCATATAATAATTGAGGCATCTCTGCTAAATTGATTGAATTAGGTATTGCGGATTAACTCCACGGTTTGTTCAGATTGTATTTTATGTCCGAGTAATCAAATTTGTCTAAGATTTACTAATTAAATATGGTTCCTTCGTACGGGCATACGACCTTGAGACATCCGTCATAGTTTTTTTTAAACCTTCCCATTCCTATTAGGATACTTAGCAAATGTTTACGTATTATGCATGCATTCCTGATAATTTGCTAAGTATCATAATTGGACGGTTTAAAAATAAAACTCTTTTGGCCGATGTCACAACGTCTTTCTATCCTTGATTATACCTTCGTGTGGGTTTCATGCCTGGGATATACCCTATGTTGCCAGTATCCTTTCCTGGTATATACCCCAGATTATTTCCTTTCCTTATATATGCCTCATATGAATTCCTTTCCTTGTTTATACCTCATATGATTTCCTTTCCTTATTATGCCTCATATGATTTCCTTTCCTTGTATATACCTCATATGAGTTCCATTCCATAGATATACTCTATGCAGTTTCCTTTCCATGGATATACCCCATGTGGTTTCCTTTCCATGGATATACCCCATGTGGTTTCCTTTCCATGGATATACACCATGTGGTTTCCTGTCCATGGATATACACCATGTGGTTTCCTGTCCATGGATATACACCATGTAGTTTCCTTTCCATGGATATACCCCATGTGGTTTCCGTTCCATGGATATACACCATGTAGTTTCCTTTCCATGGATATACCCCATGTGATTTCCTTTCCATGGATATACCCATGTGGTTTCCTTTCCATGGATATACCCCATGTGGTTTCCTTTCCATGGATATACCCCATGTGGTTTCCTTTCCATAGATATACCACATGTGGTTTCCTTTCCATGGATATACACCATGTAGTTTCCTTTCCATGAATATACACCATGTAGTTTCCTTCCCATGGATTTACCCCATGTTGGCGCCTTTCCATGGATATACCCCATGTGGTTCGCTTTCCATGGATATACACCATGTGGTTCGCTTTCCATGGATATACACCATGTGGTTCGCTTTCCATGGATATACACCATGTGGTTCGCTTTCCATGGATATACCCCATGTGGTTTCCTTTCCATGGATATACACCATGTGGTTTCCTTTCCATGGATATACCCCATGTGGTTTCCTTTCCATGGATATACACCATGTAGTTTCCTTTCCATGAATATACACCATGTAGTTTCCTTCCCATGGATTTACCCCATGTTGGCGCCTTTCCATGGATATACCCCATGTGGTTCGCTTTCCATGGATATACACCATGTGGTTCGCTTTCCATGGATATACACCATGTGGTTCGCTTTCCATGGATATACACCATGTGGTTCCCTTTCCATGGATATACACCATGTAGTTTCCTTCCCATGGATATACCCCATGCGATTTCCTTTCCATTGATATACCCCATGTTGGCGCCTTTCCATGGATATACACCATGTGGTTCGCTTTCCATGGATATACACCATGTGGTTCGCTTTCCATGGATATACACCATGTAGTTTCCTTTCCATGGATATACACCATGTGGTTTCCTTTCCATGGATATACCCCATGTGGGTTCCGTTCCATGGATATAAGTCATGTGGGTTCCGTTCCATGGATATACCCCATGTGGTTCCCTTGCCAGGGATATAGCCCATGTGGTTTCCTTTCCATGGATATACCCCATGTGGGTTCCGTTCCATGGATATAAGTCATGTGGTTTCCTTTCCATGGATATACCCCATGTGGTTTCCTGTCCATGGATATACCCCATGTGATTTCCTTTCCATGGATATACCCCATGTGGTTTCTTTTCCATGGATATACCCCATGTGGTTTCCTTTCCATGGATATACCCCATGTGGGTTCCCTTCCATGGATACACCCCATATGGGTTCCGTTCCATGGATATACCCCATGGGGTTTCCTTTCCAGGGATATACCCCATGTGGTTTCCTTTCCATGGATATACCCCATGTGGTTTCCTGTCCATGGATATACCCCATGTGGTTTCCTTTCCATGGATATACCCCATGTGGGTTCCATTCCATGGATACACCCCATATGGGTTCCGTTCCATGGATATACCCCATGTGGTTTCCTTTCCAGGGATATACCCCATGGGGTTTCCTTTCCAGGGATATACCCCATGTGGTTTCCTTTCCATGGATATACACCATGTGGTTCCCTTTCCATGGATTTGCCCCATGTGGGTTCCTTTCCATGGATATACCCCATGTGATTTCCTTTCCAGGGATATACCCCATGTGATTTCCTTTCCAGGGATATACCCCATGTGGTTTCCTTTCCATGGATATACACCGTGTGGTTCCCTTTCCATGGATATACACCATGTGGTTCCCTTTCCTTGGATTTACCCCATGTGGTTTCCTTTCCATGGATATACCCCATGTGATTTCCTTTCCATGGATATACACCGTGTGGTTCACTTTCCATGGATACACCCCATGTGGTTTCCTTTCCATGGACATACCCCATGTGATTTACTGTCCATGGATATACCCCATGTGATTTACTGTCCATGGATATACACCATGTGATTTCCTTTCCATGGATATACCCCATGTGATTTACTGTCCATGGATATACCCCATGTGATTTACTGTCCATGGATATACACCATGTGGTTCCCTTTCCTTGGATTTACCCCATGTGATTTCCTTTCCATGGATATACCCCATGTGATTTCCTTTCCATGGATATACCCCATGTGGTTTCCTTTCCATGGACATACCCCATGTGATTTACTGTCCATGGATATACACCATGTGATTTACTGTCCATGGATATACACCATGTGATTTCCTTTCCATGGATATACCCCATGTGATTTACTGTCCATGGATATACCCCATGTGATTTACTGTCCATGGATATACACCATGTGGTTCCCTTTCCTTGGATTTACCCCATGTGGTTTCCTTTCCATGGATATACCCCATGTGATTTCCTTTCCATGGATATACCCCATGTGGTTTCCTTTCCATGGATATACCCCATGTGATTTCCTTTCCATGGATATACCCCATGTGGTTCGCTTTCCATGGATATACACCATGTGGTTCACTTTCCATGGATATACCCCATGTGATTTCCTTTCCATGGATATACCCCATGTGATTTCCTTTCCATGGATATACCCCATGTGGGTTCCGTTCCATGGATATACGTCATGTGGGTTCCGTTCCATGGATATACCCCATGTGGTTCCCTTTCCATGGATATACCCCATGTGGTTTACTTTCCATGGATATACCCCATGTGGTTTCCTTTCCATGAATATACACCATGTGGGTTCCGTTCCATGGATACACCCCATGTGGGTTCCGTTCCATGGATATACCCCATGTGGTTTCCTTTCCAGGGATATACCCCATGTGATTTCCTTTCCATGGATATACCCCATGTGGTTTCCTGTCCATGGATATACCCCATGTGGTTTCCTTTCCAGGGATACACCCATATGGGTTCCGTTCCATGGATATACCCCATGTGGTTTCCTTTCCAGGGATATACCCCATGGGGTTTCCTTTCCATAGATATACACCATGTGGTTTCCTTTCCATGGATATACCCCATGTGGTTCACTTTCCATGGATATACCCCATGTGGTTTCCTTTCCAGGGATATACCCCATGGGGTTTCCTTTCCATAGATATACACCATGTGGTTTCCTTTCCAGGGATATACCCCATGTGGTTCACTTTCCATGGATATACCCCATGTGGTTTCCTATCCATGGATATACACCATGTAGTTTCCTTTCCATGGATATACACCATGTGGTTTCCTTTCCATAGATATACACCATGTGGTTCACTTTCCATGGATATACCCCATGTGGTTTCCTTTCCATGGATATACACCATGTGGTTTCCTTTCAGGGATATACACCATGTGGTTTCCTTTCCATAGATATACACCATGTGGTTCACTTTCCATGGATATACCCCATGTGGTTTCCTTTCCATGGATATACCCCATGTGGTTTCCTTTCCATGGATATACCCCATGTGGTTTCCTTTCCATAGATATACACCATGTGGTTCACTTTCCATGGATATACCCCATGTGGTTTCCTTTCCATGGATATACACCATGTGGTTTCCTTTCCATAGATATACACCATGTGGTTCACTTTCCATGGATATACCCCATGTGGTTTCCTTTCCATGGATATACACCATGTGGTTTCCTTTCCATAGATATACACCATGTGGTTCACTTTCCATGGATATACCCCATGTGGTTTCCTTTCCATAGATATACACCATGTGGTTCACTTTCCATGGATATACCCCATGTGGTTTCCTTTCCATGGATATACCCCATGTGGGTTCCGTTCCATGGATATACCCCATGTGGGTTCCGTTCCATGGATACACCCCATGTGTGTTCCGTTCCATGGATATACCCCATGTGGTTTCCTTTCCAGGGATATACACCATGTGGTTTCCTTTCCATGGATATACCCCATGTGTGTTCCGTTCCATGGATTTACCCCATGTGGTTTCCTTTCCAGGGATATACACCATGTGGTTTCCTTTCCAGGGATATACCCCATGTGGGTTCCGTTCCATGGATATACCCCATGTGGGTTCCGTTCCATGGATATACCCCATGTGGGTTCCGTTCCATGGATACACCCCATGTGGGTTCCGTTCCATGGATATACCCCATGTGGTTTCCTGTCCATGGATATACACCATGTGGTTTCCTTTCCGTGGATATACCCCATGTGGTTTCCTTTCCATGGATACACCCCATGTGGGTTCCGTTCAATGGATACACCCCATGTGGGTTCCGATCCATGGATATACACCATGTGGTTTCCTGTCCATGGATATACACCATGTGGTTTCCTTTCCGTGGATATACCCCATGTGGTTTCCTTTCCATGGATACACCCCATGTGGGTTCCGTTCCATGGATACACCCCATGTGGGTTCCGTTCCATGGATATACCCCATGTGGTTTCCTGTCCATGGATATACACCATGTGGTTCGCTTTCCATGGGTATACCCCATGTGATTTCCTTTCCATGGATATACACCATGTGGTTCCCTTTCCATGGATATACCCCATGTGATTTCCTGTCCATGGATATAATCCATGTGGTTTCCTTTCCATGAATATACACCATGTGGGTTCCGTTCCATGGATAAACCCCTTGTGGGTTCCGTTCCATGGATACACCCCATGTGGGTTCCGTTCCATGGATATACCCCATGTGGTTTCCTTTCCATGGATATACCCCATGTGGTTTCCTATCCATGGATATACCCCATGTGGTTTCCTATCCATGGATATACCCCATGTGGTTTCTTTTCCATGGATATACCCATGTGGTTTCCTTAACATAGTTATACCCCATGTGATTTCCTTTCCATGGATATACCCCATGTGGTTTCCTTTCCATGGATATACCCCATGTGGGTTCCGTTCCATGGATACACCCCATATGGGTTCCGTTCCATGGATATACCCCATGTGGTTTCCTTTCCAGGGATATACCCCATTGGGTTTCCTTTCCATAGATATACACCATGTGGTTTCCTTTCCAGGGATATACCCCATGTGGTTTCCTTTCCATGGATATACACCATGTGGTTTCCTTTCCATGGGTATACCCCATGTGATTTCCTTTCCATGGATATACCCCATGTGGTTTCCTTTCCATGGATATACACCATGTGGTTTCCTTTCCATGGATATACCCCATGTGGTTTCCTTTCCATGGATATACACCATGTGGTTTCCTTTCCATGGGTATATTACATGTCAATTGATTTCCTGAAATATCTTCTATGTGTCTTCTTTACCATAGTTATGCTCCATGTAGACCATTTCCTGGGCTATACGCAATCTGGTATATTTTCATGCTCTATGCCCATCAGGTTTTCTTTCCGTGATTATACCCCATGTGGTTTCCTTCCTGTGATAATTATATCCCAAGTGGATTCCTTTCCATTGATATATACCCATGTGATTTCCTTTCAATGGTTATACCCCTTGTCTTAATTCCGTTCTTGGGATATACCCCATATGGTGTCCTTTCCATGGATATACCCCATGTTGTTCCCTGTCCATGGATATACCCCATGTGGTTCCCTTTCCATGGATATACACCATGTGGTTTCCTATCCATGGATATACCCCATGTGGTTTCCTATCCATGGATATACCCCATGTGGTTTCTTTTCCATGGATATACCCATGTGGTTTCCTTAACATGGATATACCCCATGTGGTGCCCTTTCCATGGATATACACCATGTGGTTTCCTTTCCATGGATATACCCCATGTGGTTTCCTTTCCATGGATATACCCCATGTGGTTTCCTTTCCATGGATATACCCCATGTGGTTTCCTATCCATGGATATACCCCATGTGGTTTCTTTTCCATGGATATACCCATGTGGTTTCCTTAACATGGATATACCCCATGTGGTGCCCTTTCCATGGATATACCCCATGTGGTTTCCTGTCCAGGGATATACCCCATGTGGTTTCCTGTCCATGGATATACACCATGTGGTTCCCTTTCCATGGATTTACCCCATGTGGGTTCCTTTCCATGGATTTACCCCATGTGATTTCCTTTCCATGGATATACACCATGTGATTTCCTTTCCATGGATATACACCATGTGATTTCCTTTCCATGGATATACACCATGTGATTTCCTTTCCATGGATATACACCATGTGATTTCCTATCCATGGATATACACCATGTGATTTCCTGTCCATGGATATACACCATGTGATTTCCTGTCCATGGATATACCCCATGTGATTTCCTGTTCATGGGTTTACCCCATGTGGTTCCCTTTCCATGGATTTACCCCATGTGGTTTCCTTACCATGGATATACCCCATGTGGTTTCCTTTCCATGGATATACCCCATGTGGTTTCCTTTCCATTGATAAATCTTATGAGATTTATTTTCTATGGATATATTACATGTGAATTGCTTTCCGGAAATATCTTCTATGTCTCTTCTTTTCCATAGTTATGCCCCATGTAGACCATTTCCTGGGCTATGCTCAATCTGGTTTATTTTCATGGTCTATGCCCATCAGGTTTTCTTTCCGTGGTTATACGCCATGTGGGGTCCTTCTTGCGATAATTATATCCCAAGTGGATTCCTTTCCATTGATATATACCCCATGTGATTTCCTTCCCATGGTTATACCCCATGTGAATTCCTTTCTTGCGATATACCCAATGTGAATTCCTTTCCATGGATATACCCATATGGTGTCCTTTTCCTTTCCATGGATATACGGTGTGTGGTTTACTTTTCTGGAATATACCATGTGCCATACGTGTCCTTGTATATACGCCCTGCATTCTTACTTCCAGGGATATACCGGATGTATCTTTCTGCATATGTTCATAGATGTAACAACCAATACCAAACACACTAAGTGCCCCAATTCCAGTTTCATATCACCATGACACTTAGACCAGTTTCTGCGTCGGTCTCTTCTAGTGTAGTTTACAGATGCCACATAATCCATATTGTAATCTGTAAGACAAGTATATTGAACAGATCCGTACTAAATATTACGATTCAACAAACCTCGAACCGAGTTGTGCCAACTATGCTTTTACTCTGAAGAACGTGCCTCAATTATCTGGGAAAAGAATATCACTGGTATCAGTTATGTGATGGATTAACCTCGTACAACACGTTCGCTGTTGGATTGTATTGACTCTTCCCGATATCGACAAATTCAAAGCCGCGATGGCTTCATCTGTTTAAATAACTATACCAGAGGATACATCGGCGATGAGCCAAATCTTGTAATCCCATGCGGTTTTCATGGTCACTGAAATAGCAATGGCATTGTTGAATCTCATATTAGATTAAGGTAGGTACGATCAATATCTTAAGGCCGGGTATATATGTTTATTGTCGATGTATCACAGACACCAGCATTACTACAGTGATACAATCGGAACAGCATAAACTATCACGAACCCCGAGGCTCTATTTCTGAGTGACACCGCTATTTAAGTTAATTGCTTAGAACATTTGGCACATTGCCGTATAGTATTCTATTATAATTTTAGATGCTTTATCATGGGCCTTCTATCGCAGTGAAATAATACAGACAGATACATAATTATACACTTGACTAGATTGTGAGATTCAATAAACTATTCTCAAGTCTGTTACATGGCTTGTAATGTGAGAATGTCAATGATTAAATGTTTTATTGTGCATCACAGTCCGACAGTGAAATTACCAGGATGCATTGACAAAAGGTGTATGGTGGTCTGTATAGTGTTGTTGGTAGCTGCGGCGTCGGCGTCGTTGGCTGTGGTAGTGGTGTAGTCGTGGTGGTAGCGGTGGTTATGGCGTTGGAAGCGGTGGCGGAAACGACGGTGGCGGCAGTGGTAGTATTGGTGGTGGTTGCTGTGGTGATGACGATGGTTTTTGTTATGGCTGTGGTAGGGAATAGGGAGGGTGGTACATGGTGGTGGTAGTGGTGATGATGGTGGCAGCGGCCGAGTGCAGTTAATATCGCGTATTTACGTTTGTCTGTTTGAATATGATAGCAGGAAATCCATGTTCAACTCGGTGCTAGTGTGGACGATCATACAATTGCATATGGCTTCTCGTAGCCAGTTTGCAAATATAGGTGCTGATGTAAAAGATATAAATTGGTTAGATGAATTCACTTGCATTATGTGGACAACATTTCCCCTCTAATCAGCCAGTCAGAGCCGAAAAAAGTGGCTAGAAAATCAATAGATGGCATTTCTTTGTTACAAACTAACAAACTGCATAGTCATATACCCTAGCACGTTAGTATCATGGTCAGGGTGGGTGACATGTTCAGCATTGGTCTTACGGACCTGCTATGACGTCATTCAAAATGGCCGCCATATAATTATGCCAAAGTTAAAGCCTACATGAATATGTTAATAGGTGTGTCCATAAACTGGCATATACATTACCTAGCAGATTATGCGCATAATTTTTTTAAATAAACACTTTTGATGATGATTATGTGTCGGATGAAAAGAGCTCATAACACCTAAAACATAATGTTTCTATTTAAGTCATAACCGTGGTACCATGCTAATTGGGCCGTCGATTTGTAAATGAGTGTATATACACCGCCGACATCTCAGCTTCAGCTCAAAGTTTTCGGATTTTCTGGATTCTTCAACTGATGACCAAGGTTGTTGAATCGCTGTGCACACTCACACCCTTTCTCGTGCTAAGGTTTGAGCTAGGTCGAACAAGAAGTTTCCGAGATAACCTTAGATCCCGAATTTATCTGAATCACATCCAATGTCAGGAAATCGTCTTGTAGTGTAAGATCACTCAGTGTGTTAAAATGTGAGCCAAATCGAATCAGTCATTTTTGAGACACTGGTCTGGACACATACGCACGTGTAAATGCAATATCCTCTTCCCCTTGCATACAAAGGTAAATAAGTGAGGGATAACAAATACAAAAACCAACGACAATACTGAGAATAAAATGGTACTTGTTGTGAGTGTTTTGCAAGTGATAAGTCAGTACTCGAGATTAAGAAACAAGTTAACTGTCTCCGGCAGGATTACAACAGTGTTCAGCATTATACCCACATGCTGGCGTGTAGATCTGCTGCGCTTTACTGAATTTACATGAGGCAGATTTGCATTGCATTTGACACCCACATGCTATTAAATCGATGCAAGCGGTTGGAACAGCATGTAGAGTTGTCCAGTATACCGCAGGCACATCCTTTGTAGGCCTACACCATCCAGATATCTCTAGCAATCCAGCATGTACTAAAATATGCTGACTGTTTGCGTGTAACCATGCCTTGGCCTGCTAATTGGCTCTTGTATAATGTAGCTGGAGCGAATCATGTGTTGGTGGAAGACTTTTCATATCATTCTTTCCTTTGCAGAACATATCATGTCTGGTTTTGTCCACACTGCCATGTGGATCTGGTGCTGAGAACAGGCGACAAATGAACTCTTCAATTATATTAAGTGGCCCATAATGGCCATCTCCATCAAGAAGTTGAGGATACTGAGTGAACACTTTCCAACAGGTCTTCTTGCCAAATTTGGTAACTGGCGATGTTGTGTCTGAACCTGTTAGCGCATTGAATCATGGAACGGTATCTGTTACGTGCTGTGGCAATTTCTGAGTTATTTCATGCACTGGGTAGCATCGCCCATCGCGTACAGTTCTGCCTCTCATCCAGATACGGCCGTCCATCTCTCGAAAAAAGTGAAGAAGGGGAATCAAAACGTCTGTGTCTTTACATAATACCATAATATTACGATATTTTTCACGAGTAACATCAAACGTATGCACAATGATTCGAGTGTCAGCCTCCTCATTGGGCACGTGCTCTCGACATGTTGATGCTGCCTTCTCTGGAGTATAGAAACCATCGCACACTACGAGTTCACAGCCCAAAGAGACATCATGTGCTTGTATCATTAAGTAATTCGATAGAAATAATGCAAGAGATGCCTTATTTTCGCTCAGGGAAATAAACAGAGGAAAACTTGAGGAAGTGTAATTTCGGCTGACAACCTTGTGGATTTGTGACGTTCCCTTCTCACCTCGTTTAACTCTTGTATATGATTTGATTGAACTACAACCAATAGACCTATCGGGGATGGCATCCACTCTGGTTACAGCGGTACCGCAATGGAGAAATACAGATCGAGTAAATGTCTCTGCATAGTGCGAAAACGTCTTTGAACCAGGTGATTTTCCCAAGCTCTGAATGAGAGCATGCACATCTGTAAGTACGCATGCTCCTTTCATAGGATAGTCAACAAGTATTGACGCTGGCCTTGCATGGATCTGTATGTCGTGACTGAGAATGCTAAGTAGATCAGATTTAGTGTTGGAGTTCACTGTCCCATCTGTCTTTGCCTGGGACTGTGGTACACAGGACAGTTCATGGCTAAGAATGTTTAATAGGTCTACTGGTCTTCCAGATTGTTGAGCACTGAAGAGCCTTTGCATGAGACGTCTTCTTCACATATTAAGCGGTACTCACAGTAGATTTGTATAGATGTGCAAAAGTGTTGTAATCTTGCCCTTTCATTGGCGCAAAAAGGTAACGTTTTCTTGAGCAAACAAGATGTAATGTGTTCAGCAACCAGATTTACGCCACGAATATTTGCTGTCAACAGATCTGATTGAACACCACGTTTTGTCTTCAGCAACGTGTGTCTCGTTGAAGGTAGTGCAACCAATTATGTTCTTATTACATGCAGAAAAGACTCCAAATCATGTGAATTGGTCAATAATATTTCTGACATCTGTCTCATCATGCATTATTTTCGATGGGAGGGCATCTTTGCGTGTGGAGATGGACTCGTCGTCATCATCTAGACCAAGCCAGATTTCTGTACCAGCTGATATAATGGATCTCACACCACCCCCACCCTCTCCCATGTGATGATGTAATACAGAATCCGTCTCGTACAGTATCTGTCCGAGTAATTCCAATGATGCCATTTGACAGCTTACAGAGATCCATTCTGTAGCCTGGTCAATTGGTACATGGTTGAATCTATCCTTTGCTTTCTTCTTAACAAACTTGCCTGACAAATGCATCACACACGTCAGAAGCAGTCTCTTTCAGTGCCACCATCTCTGCATAATACTCAGGTTCCCATCGAGCATGGTTTATGTGATCATATACACTGAACCAGGGTAGCATCTTGCAAAGTGCATATAGATGTAGTTTCCAGTCACCATCTCTACTGGCTCTGATGAAGTCTAGAAGGACTTCTACCATCTCCATACATGTAGACCAAAACACATAATTTGCATCACCCACGAATAGTTCATCAAACTCACTCCAGAAATGCTCAATGTCTAAACTCAATAAGTCAGTTGCAAGCTGTCGCACATATTCACATATATCTTCATCGAAACCAGGCTTCTTCTTCCGAAACAATTTCAGTAGTGACGATAGCTTTTCATCCAGATCTAATCGGCATCTTCCTTCAATCCATGTACGAAACGATGGTCACCTAATACGACATAGGGCTTCATATGTCAGCATGTGACCACGAACTGTCCTGTAGTATGGCTTTCCCTCAAGCATAGCATTTGTCGAATTTTGTGCAAAGGTGCCAGATTCATCCCAAACGTCATCTAATCCAACATCTTCAATATGTTGTCCAATTGCTTTCAGGAAATTGAAAATGATGTGCAAATCGCCCATCATCACAATGACGTTATCATATTTCTCAGGTGTTGTCCATAGCAGCTATTTCATCTTACTATACAGTGGTTGACCTGCCACAATAACAACGTGTTTTGGCCAAGGTGATGCGTGATCTGTTGAAACCGGTTTACCATTGTGATCACAGTTTTGTTGTTATCGGAAAGGGCCTACACAACAGGCATCATACCAGTTGTTGTTTTGTGGAGATCTGTATGTTGCATGCTTCATTGAAAGCTGGCCATGAAGGCACGTGTTGTTCATCATCTGCGTACATTCAGCACAATATCCATATCTGATTCAAGGCATGAGGCCATCTTCGCACTTCTTCCTCTTTGTCCCATTCTTCCAGTTGAATGTCATCATGAATTACAGGTTTGGGTCTCTCCCCAGTACTCCGTGCCACAGTGTCTAATTCAAGTGGCTTCAGAAGCAGTTTTGGATTAGATAGTGTGCTCCCTTCCAATCTTCTTTAGACCACATTGCCACAGGACACACTTCGTAGAGGAAAGAGTTTTAACATTTATTGTTTCCTCTAGCTCATCGATGTTGTCAAATGGACACAATATGATCTGGCCAACTTGATAAGGGACAATTACAGTTATGTATACACCTTCAAGTGGTTTGGTATTAACTTTTTTCTCTTAGATGCGGTGAAGGCAATATTCTGTGCGATGTTGCATGTTTTACTCGCAAGCAATTCTCTTATGCAATTCTGTTATCCTCCATCTCAATTAGTGATTCTCCTCCAAGCAAAACACTCAGAAACAAATATAAACCATTGGGAATTATGTCAGAAACATGATTTATATCTATGCCATGCCATGCGGCATCATATCGGGGAAGGGGGGGGGGGGGGGTCAGGTAAATTTGCATGCAGCCAGAGTGCCCTTGGAATGATTTCTTGCAATGGTGTAGCGTCTGGCGAAAGTTTTAATGGTGTTCCGTCAGATAAATATGATGCGTCAGTGTCTTCTGCCGCGACATCCCTCTCCAGTGTACGTCCTATGGTTATGTTCTTCAGGTCATTAGGGCAGAGTAAGAGTGGGACCGTTGGATCCAATGGACAAACAGTACTGCACCTTGAACAGATTACTTTATTTACATCATCATAGAATCTTGAGAAGTACTGTAGCTTGCGGGGGTATGCGCTGGTCAGTTCTACTGCTCCACTCCATTGCACCGCATGTACAGGATGCGTGGGAGGGCTGGTTAGCTATGGTTCTCGGGGTTACGGATCCCGTATCGCGAATCTCCAAAAATTACAACGACCGACGTCTAGAGCCGGTGGAACAATAACGTTCCAGTGGAGCCATGCGACCATTGCCGCCGAGATTGAACCTCACTGTATCGTCCCAACATAGTACCCAACATATTAGTGTTACCGGTATGACGGTCCATAGGTCAGTTTAGGAACATAGACATGATAATTAAGAAAAATATATACTACACAAACAATGGTACTCGTTTATTAGCATGAAAGAGAAAATATACAGTACATAGAACTAAGTTGGTGTCGTGTTAATGTGGATTTGTCAGAGGTACCTCACCAATCCGTATATATCCGTGAGGTATCCCTGCAAGGGAGCGCCCTAACGAGGTCACTTGGATAGTTTAACATATAAACCATTATACCCCTAACAAAAATACTATTGTTGCGAGAGGAAAGTGCCTAGCGTGGGCCTCCGTCACAGGAAAATGCCTTCAATGACGAAGCGGAGGAAGAGAGCTGGCAAAAAGGGCCACTCTCTTGTTCAAACACATGCTAAGTGTAGTGTGACTATAATTAATGTGATGCACGCTGTATTACGTGAAGATGGGGGTGGATGGTTTCCGTAGAATTCAACACCGTCATCTTATGTAAGTCCAAGATACTGTATTGGTAGTTGCCAGTTTTATTTATGCAATCCTTCTGCTAAATCCTAAACTACCAGTTAGGTGTTAGATTTATATCCTAGCTTTGGCAGCAAGTGGCAGTAATTTCTACCTAACTTTTGACACATGAGCCTGACTGGCGAAGATGCTCGGTTTTCCTAAGGTCACCTTCCGGAGTATCTCCCTCAGAAAGGCAGCGAGCGGACATGTTATGGAGTGGCAGTTTCAGAATCATATAACGATCTGGTTACATACCACACCACAACCATATATAGCATCACTAGGACAAGTCAATAGTACACAAGCAATTTGAAAAGCACATAAATGTTTATGGTGGGGAGTAAGAGGCATATATCCATCTCTAGTGACCTTCCCGTAAGGGTGTGGTGGGTTCCAAGACCGCACCCAGTTACTGTACGGAGTTGGATGGAGATCTGCGTCCCATCCATCACCCGGTGTGTCGGAGGCAGATCATTTCGAGATCCGGCTCCGCGGAGCTAATGTTTGCCTGTCATTAGGGTTAAGTTCCAGGATGCCCAGAGATGCACTTCTGGCCGGTTAAAAATATTATCTTTTTGCAGTGCTTCCTACTTTGGCGGGGTTATGTATGCTAACTAGTATCCGAAGATACAGAGGACGTGTATGTGAAATTGACACTTTGGTCTTCACCACTCGGAAACCCCAATAGTTTCCCAAGTCGGATCATGATAAGAGGCCCTAAGGTATCTGGCCAATTTTACACAATCTAGCCGACATGCAGTGTTACATATTCGCTACATCCGGAAAAGAGGCTTACACAAATGTCTCCTAAGGAGTGGGTGTCCCTAATTACTTTTAAACCTATCCTATCGAGCTAGAATAGCCAGGTTTAGTCGATCACATTTCAGGTTCGCGCAATGAGAACATGAATAGTGACCTCAGTGTAAGATTGATGCTGGGGGAAAAGTGAAGCGGATTTATTGTTGCTGTACAGTATAGCCTAGCATACTTATTGTTGCTGTATAGTATAGCCTAGCATGCTGCGGTTCTAGTGTTTTATATAAAATAAACAAAACAAGTAACTAGGATGGCTGCTGCCATACATAACTAACTATCACAGTATTGAGGATAAACCAGGTCTTAGCACCTTGGGGCGCTTGATAGTCATAAGCACAAAAATAAGAATAATATATACAGCAAAAAACATAAAGTCTCAGATGACTGGTCGGTACCTATTAGTCATCAGTACCTATAAAGAAATGAATGAATACAATAGTTAAATGAGTACGTATTAGTCATCGGTACAGAAAGAGTTCATAAATCACTACAGGTGCTGCGTCACAGATGAGGGATGCGAGATGGTACGATTCTGAAGTTGCTGGGAAATCTCCGCAAGTGAATTGGTGATGCGGCTCACTCTCAAAGATAGTGAAGAAGAACGACTGTAGTCGGATGTCTACTAGATGGTCATAATAGCCAATACTTTTAATTAGGCAGAATGTTATAAATTTCCGTCCAGTAATAGAAGTCTGAAAGTTGCCTGTAACATGAAGGGCTACAGTTGTAATTTATAATTAAACAATGCATGTACATTCTTGGGCACCGTACATGGTACACCACATAGCTCTTGGGGCATACCAGGCAGAGTCTCACCAGACTGCGGCCCAAAAGCTAATTAACACACGACATGCTGTGCGGAAGTTTGATTGCCACGTTTGCGTGGTGCTGAAGATCTGACGAGTTGTTCACCAAGATTCACCACTCATTCTACATACTGGAGAAATTACATCGTAGCCGCGAGGCCCATCAGCAGGAAAGCTCCTCTTAAGCGTTCGTAGTGCGAGACTCTTCTATTTAATTAGTTGCCCCCAGATGACCATCCGAGGGCTCACAAAAACTTTGATGTGGATGCTCCGATTGCAGGCCAGTGACTAAGAACTGAAATCCGAGAGGCACTGCTGTGGCTAATAGGTAGCCACAGTCAGTAAGCAGTTACCCGCGTCTTGCACTGCTCTGGCCACACAATCTTCCAATTGTTTTCTCTCGCCGAAGTGTGGTCTCGATTCTTGATTTTTCGCTCCTTTTATACTATTCGTGACGTCAGTGGCAGGACGCCAAGCCAATCAGTGGGCGATCTATAGCCAATCAGCGTGCAGATCGAAAGGGCCAGGATGCAATCACGTGATAGGCATCTTCCCTATTCATTTAGTACACACACGCATTTTTACGACGTCCCAGTAATATTTTGAAAATAATTTCAATGCGCTAAATTAGGGCAACTCGGCCATTTCTCGTCCGATTTTAAAATCGTAAACAGTTTTGTAATCCTCGTCTCATTCCGGTCCCGAGCCGTACCGACGAGAACACTTTAATTTAAAGGGACTACCTGCACCAACCCGGTACATTTTAGTATGCATTCTCTCCCAATGCTGACACGCGTTGTCAGGGAAGCTACGATGCGCACGCATGCATGCTATGCGATCTTACAGACTTAGATGTTTTACAGAAAACCTCTCTAATATGGCTCAATACATGCGTACTATCCTCCTAAGGGGTGGGGCGTGCTCAGAACGCACCAGGAATGGTCATTCCATACCCAGCTAAGCTGGGATGGTCCATACCCATCCGGCCGATCCACGTGACACCACCCCCTCCTAGTTTGACACCCACGGCAAACAATACCGCATCATGGATCGAAAGCACGAGAGCACGCTAGGCGAGAATGACAGAGTTCTCGAGTAGATGTGTAGCCGAGAGGAGTAGTGACGCAAGAGATGCATAGTTTATCAGAGAAGAGCGCACAGAGTTGCGAAAGAGTTTGGGGAGGAAGGCATACTTTGGTTTTGATTTTTGGACTGGTATTTATTTTTCCAGGCCTTTTTTTGATAGTGTGGTGCGTGCTCTTTTATTTTGTTTATTATCATGATTCAACTAAACAATAGCTCGCATCGGCGTTCTCTTGGTGGTGGATAATATTTCCGCCGAGAACGCCCAAGCTCAGACGTACCCAAATTAAGATATATATATATATAAAAACAGTTATAGAAGTACAATATATATGTATATATATGTTATACATATCACAGGAATTATATATACAGTACTTATGTATGCATGCCAATTATATGAGGGCATGCATACAGTGCAGCCCATTTTGGCAGGTCTGCATGGATGGATCTCGCCATCCCAAATCCGTCTCGTCATACTAACACAAGAAGAAAAATAATAAGAAAAATAGGATATAATAATAAAGACTGGTTCATCAGGCAGTCTCAGCGATAGCTGGGATGGCATAATGGGAATATAAGTCATATTCGTTGTGGTGTGTTGCGTACTTACACCGCACCTGGAGTGTTTACAACATTGGAATCCGCATGATTATTTTGCTGAGACACAGCTACGTAGTAATTTGCGTAGCTGTCTAGGATGACCGTAGTCAGCCAAGGGACGGGGTTTCAATTTTAAAAACATATAATAAGAAGAAAACTATTTCAAAAAATATATATAATAGTTCCTTTTTCTACACACCATTCTGCTGCATCCACTACAATAATGGTCCCAGTGATTCTGAGTTCCACGATCCGAACATGACGGTTGCGGAGAGTGATCTGCTGGTGCTGATATTACATTGTCTATGTTAATGTTCTCTGTGCTCAGGTGTGATGAAGTTGCGGATAAGTTGGTTGATGCACTTGTTGTGGTGGTGACGATAACGTGTGGAGTCCTGATGGTGGCTGATACAGAAGCTGCTGTCATCACTGTGGTGGTGGCTGTATTGGCAGTGGTGCTTTCGCGTGTTCTGGTGGGTGTCGCGCAAATGCTGTGCTGCGATGTTGCTTCAGTGGGTGCGGATAGTTTTCTAATTTTGACAGCCTGAATAAGTCTACTCGCTCATATTCTAGGTACTGCTTGGATCTCGGGTTGGTGAGCTAGCCGACGTTTCCGCGAGTATGGTCTGTGGCTGAGGTGCTAGCTGTTCGGATGGCAGGATCTATTGGTATGATGGTGCTGCGTGTGGATGTCAGACTGCTGGCATGTGGCATGGAAGTGATGATTGGTGGTTTCCGTGAGACTTATCTCCTCATCGATAACTAAACTGAGAGGAGATATAGAACTGTCCGAAATGTCCTGTAATACTGAATCATGAATTGTCACAGGAGTGGTTACCACTACCGAGATACGCTGTCCGCTGATGGATGTGGATGTTGACGCAGTGATGAGTGCTGCCAGCGTGGTTACTGCAGGTGTTGCCGGTGTGGACGTTGCAGCTGGTGTCAATGCCGATGCTGCAGGCACTGCCGGTGTTGATCTTATGTGTGCTGCCAGTGTTGTGATGATGGTTGCCGGTATGCTTATGCCAGCTGACTGTGTTGCTGATGCGGATGCGGAAGCTACCTGCAGAAAGTCAGGTTGTCGTCTCTTTGACCGTTTAGTTTTGGCCACCTTCCCGGTAAGAATTAATACTATTGGAAGTCTACTTTCGAAGTGTGGAGTGAGGACTTCTATATCCTCACTCTGTTCCCCAGGTTTGAAAGTTACAACCAAGACATGATGTTTAAAAGATAATGTGTGTGTGTAACACCATACCACGTGGTGGAATATAAGTATTTGCAGTCCGCACAGTATGCTCTCTGAAGTAGACGGTCGCGATTGATGTGAAGTTTCAAGTACGAATATCTGGAAAATGCATGCTTGCACGGCTGTCCGTCATAGGAAGTTGAAATACATGGATATTTCCTGCTGATGTTCGCAGGCACCGATTCTTCCGAGCTGTCGGACAACATGAGATCTTCCACAAGTGACATATCACTCCCACATGATTGTTATATGCGGAAATGCACGCACCTAACTAAACTTTTCCTAACTTTCCTATCTCTTCATAATACTGTCCTGACCAATAATAATAAGAAAAACAGTAGAATTTGGTTTGCGGCACGAAAATGGCCTAATGCCTGATCTTCCCTGGTGTCGAGTTTGAAGGGAAGATGAAGTTTGAGTGCACGCTTTCCTCCTTTTATACTTTTTGGTGACATCACAGGAGGGCGGAGGACCACTCCCGAAAGTTCCCGAGTGAGTCAGTTACTCCATGTATGGGTTTATTTAACTTTCGTTCTCCTGGAGTCCGATTATATATTCCCTTCAGCAAAAGAAGGTAAATATATATATATATATATATATATATATATATATATATATATATATATATATATATATATATATATATATATATATATATATATATATATATATATATATATATATATATATATATATATATATATATATAAGAAGGTAGGACGCCACTTTTATCCCCACTCAGAGGAAAGTCAGGTCTCCGATCAATGTTAAAATCTGGAACAATTTATTCCTGTGGATGATCACCTTTTAATTAGCGTGATGCGATTTTTCAAGTTGGAAGCTTATAAACTCGCTTGCTCGAATTTCAGGCTGGAGCTCCCTATGGGTGTGGTAGAACGTGGTGACGTCAACGGCTGTGACCCCGACCCACCACCTCTCGCCTCCTCCATCACGTTGCGGTAGCGTTGTGGGAGACCGGTTGGCTTTTGTTTATAGCCTTTGACCCAATTTACCGGAAAATAGAAGTGATGATCACGTGATTCTTGTTTTGAAAGCACGTGGTTGATCAGAAACCTAGGCAATGTGTATATAGGTGGAGATTGGTGCTGTTGACTGTACGTATTTGATGTGAAAAATAGAAACATGTTTTAATTTCCCTGTTCTTTAGAACAGCGTCCCTTTTATGCACGTGATCTTGAACATGCCTCCTCCTGTGTATGGTGTATATATTCCAGCCCGTGTTGGTTGTCAGCTGGAATTTGTAGGTAAGAAAATATTTGAAATTCTCTACGGTGCTAAGCTTTCTAAGTTTTGATGCTGCTTCATCAGCCCACGCACTAATGAGTTGTATACGCGGTAGAACACTTGTGTTCTTAATCAAAATTAGGACAGTATAGCTGATGGTAATTTATTGTTTGGTTTAAACAGATCCATGTCTTGCGGATTCCAAGTCTACTGACTCCGCCAAACTGGGTAGGACTAGTCTCACCTCACAAATTTAATTATTACGATACAGCTTGGAATGAGTGTGCAACAATTTACAATACCGTCGTATGGCAATTGTGAAACAGTCATCTTGAGCGTCTGTGTCTCTGTTAAATTGGTGAATTCGATTGATACACGTGGCTGCTTATCTGTGGATGAATCTTGCGCTGTCGTGAAGTGTGAGTTTTTATTGCAGTTGGGGGAGGGCCACTGCAGTGATTGTGGTGTTAACTTTATCGGACATGATGTATTTCACTTTGTAATAGCCTAGTCCTTTTTAGAACGGGACAGAGTTACTTTAGAGCGAGGATGACCATGATGGGTGCTGTCGTACTTTAATCAGACCATTATCGAATTTCACGTTCTGTGCATATCTTGTACTAGCTACCGACGACAGACTGCGGTCATCTTGCTCTCTTAATACTGTTGACTATTATTACAGGTGATTGATGTGTCTTTGTTCAGCTGATTACGTACAACGTTTCAAGGGGAGGGGGGAGTCCCTTGTAGTGTGTACTGTAGATGGCGCTGATGCCTTTTCTCCTTACCATTTGATCGGTTGTCCAGCGTTGTCGTGCAGTTGTTCCAATATAATCCGGTTATTAATGTAGAGGACATCACCTTGTATATGACATTCTCCAAACCTTTGATAGTAATATTTGGCTGCCATGGAAAGTGGGGTAACAGATTCCTTAGGAGGGCGTACCCCCCCCCCCAAGGATCCATGCGTATATATTCCGTGTTTGCGTGCATGTTGCTTGTTCATGAGCGACTGTCTCCAGATCCCACTCTGTGCACCGCGGTTCGGCGAACACGGGAGATGGCTGGGTTGTATGTGTCATGGTGGTGGCCACTTCTTGTTCATCCTTGAGCCTGATTCTGCTCAACGCATCGGCATTTCCATGCAGCTTGCCGTGTCTATGAACAACATTGAAGTTAAAGGCCAGCAGGGATTCCTGTCACCTCACTACCTGGCCCGCCGGATTTTTTAGGTTTCTGAGCCAGCATAGTGAGGCATTATCTGTACGTAGTGTAAATGGGCGCCCGTACAGAAAGTGCTTGTAATATTTGACAAAATACACCGCGGCTAACAATTCCCTCCTAGTGGTCGCATAACGTTTCTCTGTCTTATTCAGAGTACACCAACCATAACCCAGTACCTGCTCTGTTCCATCTTTTGGGACCTGAGATAGAACTGCACCTATTGCATAAACAGATGCATCAGTGTCTAAGATGAAATCGAGGTTAGGGTTCAGATGACCAAGAATTGGTGTGGTTGTCAAATGTTCCTTCAATGCCCTGAAGGAACATTCACATTCACTCGTCCACTCGAATGGTCGATCTTTTTCGGTGATCTGGAATAACGGGGCTGCAATCTCACTAAAGTGACGTATGTAGCATGATAGTACTGGCAGAGATCGAGGAAACTCCAGGTGTCAGTGACTGAAGTGGGGGTTTGTCACCCCACTACTGTTTTAGTTTTTGAAGGTTGAGTAGCTACTCCATCGCTGGATATGACGTGTCCCAGGAACTTGATGCCCTGTCTGAAAAGATGACACTTCTTGGGTTTGAGCTTGAGGTTAGAGGTATGAAACCACGTAAGAACCTTGTCCAAGTTGGACAGGGTCTGCCCAAATGAAGAGTAAAAGACGATTACGTCGTCGATGTAACAGAGGCAGATCTCCCACTGTAGTGTAGAGAGTACCTGCTCAATGAGATGTTCGAACGTTCCAGGAGTGTTGTACAAGCCATAGGGCATCTTGCAGAATTGGAAAAGGTTGCCTCCACATACAAATGCGGTCTTCTCCAGGTCAATCTCATCCATGGTGACCTGCCAGTACCCGATAGCTAGGTCAAGGGTACAAAACCATTTGTCTCTGGACAAGGAATCTAAGGGCTTGTCTATCCGTGGTACCGGATATGCGTCCTTGACGCTAAGATCATTAAGGCGGTGGTAGTCAATGCAAAACTGCAAAGATCCGTCCTTCTTGCCTGCTAGTACAATCAGACTGGCCCAGGGGGATGCTGAGGGCTCTATGATGCCGGTCCACAACATGTCATTTACTTGTTGATGTGCTTCTGCCTCCTTATGAATGGGAAGACGTCGTACTGGTTGTCGAATGGGTTGATTATTTCCGGTGTCGATGGAGTGTCGCACGAGATGAATTTCGTCGTGATCCATGTCTCTGGCCGAAAAACTGTCACGATACTTATGTAATATTTGTCGTGCGTCACGTTTGTGAGATTAAGTTAAACCAACTGTGGCATGCAAATAAATGTCATGCAGATGTTCCGGTAAATCATCAGAAGTTGTTGTTGGTGTAGGTGCGGAAGGGGTGATTGCCAGTGATATCACATCCACCAGATGGCCACCACGATCTCCTGGTACTAGCGTTATTGGGTCCGTTGGGCCATTGATTACTCTAGATGGTATATGATCCTTGTTGGTGGTGTCCACGATCATTCGGGGACTTGCGCATTGTGAGGCGATCATGTAATCGGGGTTGGGTGCCAGCATGGCTGTGGCTTCCTAACTGTGGTGTGGTGGCCCAAAATATTTGCTCTTGTCCCGGCTCAACTGTGGGTGTAGATGCCAAAATCACTGCACAAGTGTCGAACAGTGATGATTTCGGTCCGAGGGTTATACGTCGGCCGTATATGTCTAATTCCTGTTGTCTGCAATGGATGACGGCTTTGCTGGCACTGAGGAAGTCAGAATCTTGCAGGGCATCATTTTGAATAGAGGCAATTATAACTCGCTGTATGAATTGTATTTCCTCTATCTGCATCACGAGTATTACCTACCAGCCACAGGAACATCGGCCCCAGTAGCTGTTTGTCAAAAGATGTGTGTAGGCCTAAGGGGTGCCTTTTTATGAGGTGGGATTCCCTCATACAAGCACTTGTTAAAAATGCAGATGGAAGCTCCAGTGGCTATGGTGGCACTGGTTGAAACGCCACTAAACAGGCAAGCACACTTCTATATTACTTTGCGGTGTGCTTGTGGAAGAGTTTTCAATGATTCTGCCCGAGAGATCGCTTTTGGTGCAGTATAATCCTGCATGTAGCCTGTTTGCTTTTGGATAGCTTCCATGAGTGCAATTGGTGGCTGAGTGAGGAAGGGGCCAACTCGTCGTCGCTGCTGCTGTAATTGCTTAGGCGATGACGGAGCTGGGGGTAGCAATGCCGGTGTTGTTGATGCTGGTGTATTGTACCATGATTTTGTATAGACAGCAGTCTGGACAGGACTGGTGCGGTTGCGGATAAGGGCCAACTGTGTTAGCCACTTTTGGCAATGCATCATGGGGTGTTTAGTGGATGTGCAAAAGAAGCAGTGACGGCGCTGCGGTTTGCCATTCTTAGGATGATGCTTCTTCTTGTGGATCCATGATACTGAATGCTGATTACTGTCTGTGTCACTGTTACTGCTGCTAGATGCGATGGGTGATACTGTTAGGTCCTGTGAATTGCATACCACCAAGGGGCACCGTGTGTTAAGTGCTTTGACGGCGGGCCGTGGTGCTTGGATAAACGTTGTAGCAGTGGAGGGGCTAGAACCAACCACTGCCGTTTTACATAGGAAAGTTTGTGAGATGCGGATATTGCGGGGTTACAACCTCTCGTAGAGGGAGATGTTGGCGGTGCCGCAGATGCAGTGCACATGGTTAGCGCCGACTCAGGTGAAGCCGGGTGGGTGTGGTTGTGCACTGTCGCGTAAGTAGTATTTTGTGTTGTAAGGTTTGCCACCTGACGTTGTTGTCTGGAGGCCGTAGTTGAGCCGGGTTGTGAGAGTGGGCACGGAAGTGACTCTATAATCGGTGCCCATTCTAGCTTAACGAGGACTCAGGTTGTGGTGTACGTTGGTCAGCTGTTGGAGTTGTTGATGGAGGCCGATTTGGGCATCGTTCTTTCCAATGGCCTGGCTTGCCGCATCCATAACATGTGTTTGGTGGCTGTGTATGTGTTACCGTACTTGTAGCAGGTCATGTAGTCGACTGTGTGGCAACAGTGGTAAGTAAATTAGTGAGTGTGGAGAACTGGAAACAGTTATCTCTTCAAACCTATCGTGCATGTTTTGTCTATTGTTGTTGTTGTGATGGTGTCCGCGTCCGGAGGCATTGTTGTGCCCCCCCCCCCTCCCCGATGGGACTAGCCACGCCTTCTTCCTCTAGGTGCGTGATTGTAATTGGTGGGGTGTTCTGATTGTGTGGTGCTCCGGTCTGTTGCTGAGGCGGATGGAGGTGCAAATCTGGTGTCGGTGGCAATTAGGAGGTGCGTATCGTTTACCTCTTTAACTGGATGGAGTTGGCGGCAATTGGCTTTTTCCCACTCCAAGAAGTTCTCGATTCTGACCGCAGTCACTGTTAATGACTGTAAATTATTATGCTCGATCAGAAATAGTTTTTCCTTCAGGGCGGGCTCACCGCTCAACATGCCAATGAAGGTATCCAGATGAAGATGCATGACTCTGTGTGTAACATGACGTCGGATATGACTTACTAACTCTGGCAAGGTCTCCCCAGCTCGTCTATGCAAGTTTTTGAGCTGAAGATGACTCGTTTCTTTGAGGGCCGTGTCTCCGAATCTTTCCAACAACGCGTTTTCCAGTTACGTGTATGTTGGTGTGGAGTCTGACCCCCAAATCTGCCAGGACATGCAATGCTTTGCCTGACAGCTTTGCAGCCAGATACTCTCACATTTGTTGATTCATCCAATGGTGTGTGTGGCAAATGATCTCGAACTGGCACTTGTAATTGGCCCAGTCATTCTCCCTACTGAATTATGGAGGAAGAATGACCCGGCTATGGCCATGATATGGTACTAAAACCGCGAATCCAGGTGGCGGTGCTGGGGAGAATGGTGTAAACGTGGATGCTGGTCTGCGTGTTGGTGGTGGCATTGGTGGTTGTTCCCATTGTTGATCTTGCTGATATCGCATCCGTGAAGGTGATGAACGATGATGATGTGTGCGATACGTGGGTTCCTCTGAATACTGCTCTGATGCAGGTCTATAGACAGGTGTTGGTCTATAGACTGGTGGAGGCATTCCGTGTATGTGATGCGGAGGTTCCGTAGGTCGCCGTGACGGGCATTCTTCATACCGAGGGGGTCCAGGAGATCTACGATGGCGGTGCGTGCAATGTGATGAGGTGTTTCTTCTGGTATAATGCTGAAAAGGATGTTCCGCATCCCCCAGCTCATGTCACGGTATGGATGGGTAATAAGGCGACGATGTTCTGAGAGGAGGAGATGTGGGACATGGTGTATGAGGGGCAGGCCTCTGAAGATATGGGTGAACTTAATGGTCATGAAGAATTGGTGTGTCCCCATAGGGGTCTTTGTCATGGTCAGCCATGATCCGGCAAAGGTGTTGGGTGCCTATCACAGATATCCGACAATGTGATGTATTGAGTACCCACCTGTGAGGGATTATGGAAGGTCCCCTCGCTAATCGGCGAATACTCATGTTGAATCGGTGCTGGTTACTCCGCACCATGGAAATTTCTGGCATAATCGGTGAGCACGCGTGCAGTTCTCCCATCATATGATGCTACTTCCATATCACATGACTGTTGTTTGTCAAATGACGAAGACTGAAACATGTGTGTATTGAGGGTTGGCATGGGTTCGCTTCTCGTTTGAGCCCCATACCAGGTGCCATTTGTAGCTTGCAGGGGTACATGCTGGTCCGTTTTACTGCTCCACTCCATTGCACCACATGTACAGGATGCGTGGGAGGGCTGGTTAGCTATGGTTCTTGGGGTTATGGATCCCTTTCAAAAGTACAAAGATTGACTTCTAGAGCCGGTGGAATAATAACGTTCCAGTGAGGCCATGCGATAATTGCCGCCGACATTGAACCTCACTCTCTCGTCCCAACTATTAGTGTCACTGGTATGACGGTCCATAGCTCAATTTAGGAGCCTAGACATGATAATTAAGAAAAATATATACTACACAAACAATGGTACTCGTTTGTTAGCACGAGAGAGAAAATATACAGTACATAGAACTAAGTTGGTGTCTTGTTATCGTGGATTCGTCAGAGGTTCCTCACCGATTCGTATATATCCGTGAGGTATCCCTACAAGGGAGCGTCCTAACGAGGTCACTTGGATAGTTTAATATAAACCATTATACCCCTAACAAAAATATTATTGTTGCGAGAGGAAAGTGCCTCGCGTGGGCCTCTGTCACAGGAAAATGCCTTCAACCCCGAAGTGGAGGGAGAGAGCTGGCTAAAAGGGCCACTCTCTTGTTCAACCAAATGCTTAGTATAGTGTGAGTCAACCTAGTGAAAAGTCCACGATACTGTATTGGTAGTTGCCGCCTTTATTTATGCGATCCTTCTGCTAAATCCTAAACTAGCAGTTAGGTGTTAGATTTATATCCTAGCTTTGGCCGCAAGTGGAATGAATTTCCAGATATCATTTGACACATGAGCCTGACTGGAGAATCTCCTTCAGAAAGGCAGCGAGCGGCCATGTTGCGGAGTGGCAGTTTCAGAATCATATAACGATCCGGTTACATACCACACCACACCAATATATAACATCACTAGGATAAGTCAATATTACACACGCAATTTGAAAAGCGCATAACAGTTTATGGTGGGGAGTAAGAGGCAAATATCCATCTCTAGTGACCTTCCCGTAAGGATGTGGTGTGTTCCAAGACCACACGCAGATACTGTACGGAGTTAGATGGAAATCTGTGTGCCATCCATCACCCGGTGTGTCGGAGGCAGATCATTTCGAGATCTGGCTCTGGGAGCTAATGTTTGCCTGTCATTAGGGTTAAGTTCCAGGATGCCCAGAGATGCACTGCTGGCTGGTTAAAAATAATATCTTTTCGCAGTGCTTCCTACTTTGGCCGGGTTATCTATGCTAACTGGTATCCGAAGATACAGAGGAGGTGTATGCGAAATCGACACTTTGGTCTTCACCACTCGGAACCCCCTATAGTTGACCAAATTGGATCATGCCAACGTGTCGATGGGAGGTCCAGACAATTAATAAGCCTTGCGGCTTGAGGAGCATAGGAAGAGACAATCACTCATCGAGGCCCTAAGGTGTCTGGAGAATTTTACACAATCTAGCCGGTGTGCAGTGTTACATATCCGATACATCCGGAAAAGAGGCTTACATAAATGTCTCCTAAGGAGTGGCTGTCCCTAATTACTTTTAAACCTATACTATCGAGCTAGAATAGCCAGGTTTAGTCGATCACATGTCAGGTTCGCACAATGAGAACACGAACAGTGACCTCAGTTTAAAATTGATGCTGTGGGAAAAGTGATGTGGATTTATTGTTGCTGTATAGTATAGCCTAGCGTACTGCGGTCATAGTGTTTTTACATAAAATAAACAAAACAACTAACTAGGATGGCTGCTGCCATATATAACTAACTATCACAGTGTTGAGGATAAACCAGGTCTTAGGACCTTGGGGTGCTTGATAGTCATAAGCACAAACATAAGGATAATATATACAGTAAAAAATTTAAATTATAAAATGTGGTCTCAGATGACCGGTCGGTAAAGAAATGAATGAATACAATAGCTAAATGAGTACCTATTAGTCATCGGTATAGAAAAGGTTCATAAATCACTGCAGAAGCTGCGTCACAGATGATGGTCACGAGATGGCACGATTCTGAAGTTGCTGGGAAATCTCCGCAGACGAACTGTTGATGCGGCTCACTCTCAAAGATGGTGAAGAAGAACGACTGTAGTGAGATGTCTACTAGATGGTAATAATAGCCAATACATTTAATTAAGCAGAATGTTATAAATATCTGTGCAGTAATGGAAGTTTGAAAGTTCACCATAACATAAAGGGCTACAGTTGTAATTTATAATTAAACAATGCATGTACATTCCTGGGTACACCGTACATGTTACACCGCATAGCTCTTGAGGCATACCAGGCAGAGCCCCACCAGACTGCGGCCCAAAAGGTAATTAACACACGACATGCTGCGCGGAAGCTTGATCGCCACTTTTGCCTGGTTCGGAAGACCTGACTAGTTGTCCACCAAGATTGACCACTCGTTCTACATACTGGAAAAATTACACCAGGGCTGCGAGGCCCATCCGCAGGAATGCTCCTCTGAAGTGTTGGTAGTGAGAGACTCTTCTATTTAGTTAGATGGTCGTCCGAGGGCTTACAAAAACTTTGATGCGGATGCTCTGATTGCGGGCCAGAGACTAAGAACTGAAATCCAAGAGGCACTGCTATGGCTAATAGGGAGCCACAGAGTAAGCAGTTACTTGCGTCTTGCACTGCTCTGGCCACACAACCTTCCACTTGTTCTCTCTCGCCGAAGTGTGGTCTCCATTCTTGATTTTTCGCTCCTTTTATACTACTGGTGACGTCAGGAGCAGGAAGCCCAGCCAGTCAGCGGGCGATCTATAGCCAATCAGCGTGCAGATAGAACGGGTCACGATGCTTTCACGTGATAGGCATCTTCCCTATTCATTTAGTACATACACGCGTTTTTACGACGTCCCAGTAATATTTTGAAAATAATTTCAATGAGCTAAATTAGGACAACTCGGCCATTTCTGGTCCGATTTTAAAAAGGTAAACAGTTTTGGAATCCTCGTCTCATTCCGACGACGAGAACAGTTACATTTAAAGGGATTACGTGCACCGACCCGATACACTTTAGTATTTATTCTCTCCCAACGCTGACACGTGTTGTCAAGGAAGCTCCAACGCGTGTGCATTCGTGCTACACGATCTTACAGACTTAGATGTTTTACAGAAAACCTCTCGCATATGGCTCAATACACGCATACTATCTTACTCAGGGGGTGGGGGGCGTGCTCGGAACGTACCCAGAACGGTTGTCCCGTACCCAGCTAAGCAGGGACCGTCCGTAGCTGGCCGGCCATTCCGGGCTACAGTACCTTGGAGGTATTTCTCGCTCTTCTATTTGACACATAAGTATTGCTGCCAGACATGAGACATACCATACACATTACCATGGTTCAGTCCTTGAACAATATCAGAACACAATTCATCCAACTTTCTATCATGTAAATTATCTGTGTTTCCAGTGTATTTTAGTTTGTCAATAGCTCTCTGAAAGCTAACCCAACAATTCAAATGGTATCTTCCTTCGGCCATGCACAGGTCTCCAACTACTCCTGCTAATCTTACACGCAAGGTCAAATCATGTACTGCTAAGCTGTGTACCCTGCCAGACATGTTAAAAGTTGACACATTTCGGAGACAATCAATATTTTTAAGATCTTAAGTGAACATGCATAAGCTCAAGTTTATAACGCAAGATTATCTTGATTGGCCTAATCTAGTGTCACTAGAAGATTCTATCTTACACGTTTTCTGTTTCTGATGGAGTCACTCTAATCTATTTTCCGTTGTAAAGTTACCATAACACGATCGATGCCATAACATAATGACTAATCATCATCATTTCGTTCGGAGATCCTCTTAAGGATTGATTCAGAATAACATAGCTGTATCCGTTCTTTCAAAACATCGCGAATACGTTGTTTTCCTCACTCGTTGCTAGTTCGTAAATTCTCTCCTTTTCGCGTTCTTTGTTCACAAAACAAGCAATGAGATTCCAATACAGCTGATGCCTTTCACTTATGCTTCACAACTGCTACAGGATCCATTGTATGGCTTCAGGTTAATTAACTCCATCCCATTATCATTACTTATATTATATTATATTAAAAATGTTTAATTTAGAAATGCAAAATATCCATTTCAATCATCTATACTTTGTAGTGTTATCAGCCATAAAGCCATGTAAATAAAATTACAATAAGTATCTTCATACTTATTATTCGCAGACACGTCTCCTTTACATTCATTGTTTTCAGTGTCCTTGAAAACCCCACGGAAGACACAATTTTTAGGAAAATTCATCACTAGTTAGTTGCGTTACTGCCCTTAAAAATATCACAGTGGATATTTTGGCGGCCATTTTGTTTTATGGTTTTCATGGTTTAAGGACTAAAAGCAATATGTCAACCACCATAGTGACGTCCAATGGTGCCAACTGAATAGCAATGGCAAGTTTGATTGCTTATAACAAGAAGATGCCATCTATTGAAACAATAGGTTTTGTTGGCTGGCTGACTACTTTGTCTCCTACACAATCTGTATGAAGCCATACATCAGTACAATAACTCATCTTTTGTCAACTTAACGCTTTAAATGTCAAGTCGGCCAAAACAACCTCTGTAGATGTCTTACAGAATGTTCATTTGTAGGCCAAGAGAAGCCTATTGAAAATTTACCAAACCAGTCATTCCTGTGTTAAATTTTCAAAGATAATCTTCGCTTGGTCTGCAAATCGGCAATAACTAAGCAAAGACTTAAGTTTTTTTACCATTAATCCATGACCTATCGACCAGACCAAAAACGGCTTGAGCAGGACAACAGCAAACTGTCATTGTCAATTTTCCAAATAATGTCTCTTGGCCTGGCTAGTGCCCTGTAAGTGGGGCTTACAGGGCATCATTTAGAATTTGATATTTGCGTAGCATAAATTGTATAGTAGTCGACAAAAATGTATAGCAGTTAACTCTTTTACGGATAAATTCCCTTTATATCAATCTCAGAGCAAACAAACAGGAAAGCTGTTGAATATTTTGAAAATAATATGACTGGAAGCCATTGCGGCCTTAGGCAGCAATGGCTTCCATTCATATTAATTTCAAAATATTAAACAGAATATGCTATACATACATAACATAGTACAGAATTTACTTTTTCAGGGATTTGTTGTTGAAAGTGTTAATAATAGAACTTAAGAAAATCAATAACAAATTGCAATCCCATACAAATTTTGCATAGCAGATATAGCTATGCATGTTGCGGAATGTATAGCAAATGCCTAAATATGTGTAGCAAATTGAGATGCGATCCCAGATAAATTATGCCCTGGCTTAGAATACACCTTCCGTATCCTCTGCGTGTTGTAAGAGGCGACTAAAGGAAGTAAGGGTGAGGTAACCCTGACAGAAACCTCGAGTGCTGAAGACGGAGTTTCCAGGCCGCACGGCGCACTCTAATAAGCCATGGATCCACGCACTTAACGCTTATGATCATGTCGATAGTCACTTACAGGACTGGCGCTATGATCAGCGAACGAAAAGAAGAAGGCCTGGCTTAAAAAATTGACCATTAAAGGGTTAATTGACATGAAATGCATTTTGAACACCTTGGCATTGATTATGATGTATTTCCTTTTTCAGATTATCAAGATGATGGTGGCTGTGGTAATAATCTATGCGGTGTGCTGGCTGCCTCTGCATATCATCACAATAGCAGGTGACATTGATGACTCAATATATGACAACGTGTCCAATATGGCACTCATGTGGATGTTTGCACATTGGCTCGCCATGTCCAACAGTTGCTATAATCCCATGGTATATTGCTGGATGAATAGCAGATTCAGGGATGGATTTAAACGTGTCTTGTGTTGCTTATGTTGCAAATGGAATGGCTCTATTCATGGGAGTAATGCAATACAAATGCGATCCGATTCTACGTTTTCACCAGGAACCTCAACCACTTTATCATCAAAACAGAATCTTGCAAAAGTCACTAGAGACTCACACTTGCAATTTTGCTAGTGTATACTCTACAATTCTTTCATTTCCTAAGCGAATTCTCGTAATATATTTGGGGTTATTTCGTTGGGTAATATTTACACGTATGGATACCACTCATGGGGGAGGGTTTTCCTCAAACAAACTGTGACGTACGTGAAAGGGAAGGTAGGAATTCAGTTTTAGCCTGTCACACCCATCTCTAGCTAAACTCCAGCCACGCTTCGCCGTTTTTAGGGTCGATCGATCCCTGAACTTCCTGACTATCAATTTCCAGAAAACTATACCGTTAACCTGTTGAATATTTTGAAACTAATTTGACTGAGAGCTGTTGCTGCCTATGGCGTCAACAGCGTCCAGTCAAATTAGTTTCAAAATATTCAACAACATGTTTATTAAATAATAAAGACATAAAATGTGTACGGCAACGCTTAGTCCGTCGTCAAGAAAGCATTTGTGACGAACCTATCTACATCATTCCTGACGCCATTGATAATGACGTCAGCCTACACGCCACGTAGTTGATTATGACTTCATTTGATTGATGGATAAACTTGAAAGGTCCAGTAACCTTGTACCACGTATGTTACATTCTCGGATTTTCCTCATCGCCTAACATCATTATTTAGAGTATGTGCTTTAGTAAGACGAATTTTATTATGACCTCGCATCGATCTTTGTAGTCTACACGCATGGCTATGAAGACGGTTCATGTCAATGACTTTTGTTAGATTAAACGGATTTGAACCAAGATTTGAATATAACTTAATATACTATAAAGCAGATGCCATGTTCATGTCTTGTTGATGTTCGCTAATGTTTGATGGAGTTATTTCGCCCTTGTTGAATTCTGACAGGTTTTTTGCACAAAGCTGTCCTTCACCAAAACCTGACGAAAGCGAAAGCCTGGCAAACCCACCAACGTTAGTCAAAACAGACAAGTTTTTACCCCTCTTATCGACAGTAATTGGCTGACTTCTATTTCACTAAATATCAGCTATCATTGCCATAATATCATACCAGATTCAACATATCCTCTTTTGAGAAATTATGCGAATGTGTGAACATGGCAAGCAAATGAATGCTAGTCAGTAAATTATTCAGTATGAATATTACCACATATGTCAAGGAAGGATGCCTCTGAATGGGGCTTATGTTGCATCTTTGAGGATATTCAAGCTCAATCCTCACGTGTTTCATATTCGAATACAATTAAACATTATTCGTATTGTATTCCATTTGATGACCGATGTACAACTACATATCACTTCAGCACTCAGCGCTCTCAGAACTCAAGTCCTAGTATTTCAATTTTAAAGCAAGCACGTGGGTAGGTTGCTGTCATTGTCAGGTCAGTTTCAGTATCTTAAACAAGGTAATGCCCACACTATAAATACTGTATCGCATCTTATTGGGGTTGATAAAATTGCTCGCTCAGTCGATCGCTCACATGCATGCCCTCATGCACGCAAGCACATGCTCACTCGCACGCACGCATGCATGCACGCGTATGTATTTCGATTTGTTGGAGGATTTAAATCGATCGTTCAAGGGAATCCCATCCATCTTGAGTGAGAGATTTTCTCACTTCTGTGAGACACACTTCTCTCATGATTCTGAGAAAATTTCTCTTCCATATTTTGAACAAATGTTTTGTGAACTCCGTTCACACTTTATATTGAGAAATTTTCTGGCCAATGAGAAATTTCCTCACGAGAAAGAAAATTTCTCACCAGAAAGAAAATTTCTCACCATTGTAGTTTTGTGAAATCCGCTTACTAAACTGCTGAAAGATTTTCTCAGTGAGAAAATTTCTCAAGAAAATTTTTTTATGAGATACACCTGTTCTCGACAATACATGTCTCTATATTACCTCATCTCATCGGCACAAGCTAGCATCTCTGATTCAAGATGCACAGGCATCATCATGTCCTTCGTTTCCCGCATGGTGGACCAGGTTGCTCGTGTGAAAAAACCTACTGTTCACGTATAATCTGTAGTAATTTATCCAGGACAGAATTCTTTGCCATCGTAACATTACCTAGTTTCCTTGGCAGGCATTCTCTAGACCTCTCCCAGCAACACATGTCATAGTCTGCGATCTGAGGGTGTGAGACATTTAGCATGACTCTTTCTCAAATGTAACAGCTAATATGAGCTACACGACCATTTAGTTTGTTCACCTTATATTCAGGATCATTTTGGCTCGTTGGCTTCATTCACTCTACGCATAGGCCAGGTGAAATGGCATGTAGCTGCCATAGCATGTCGAGTTTTTCAGTTATGACATCAATGTATAGCATAACTCGTTCTCCAACGCCTGCTCTGGTTGGGGACTCACTTCCGATTGAGCACTTTCAAGGGGGTGTAGAACGAAGCATGCATCTGGTGGTTCGGTGGTGGTCGGTCCCAAATTCCGTGCACATTGAATCGCCCCCTTGATCGGTTATAAGCTTTCTCGACCATTCCATGTCTCATAAAATACTCCTATTTAGATCTCGGTTTTAATATGTTATGCTCTCCTGGAAAGAGCGAGATATACCTCAGACCTTTCCCAAAATCCCAATCATCTGCACACATCACACATATTCCTCACCTCTCCAGCAAATAATTGTGTATGCGATTATGAGCCTTCATTCTCTTTGCTGCTACCCGTATCATTGGGAATGCATTGATTCATTTGAAATACATTGCAGTGGTCCATATAACTACATTTATTGATGAAACGAACGTCTGGTCCAAAGGGTTATGTGTAAAGATAGAATTGTACTGCCACGATGTTACGTCAAGGGGTGGGTTATAAAGTCACCATACCGGTTTTCATGAACTAGAGTACGGTTTTCGTGAACTAGGGGACGGAATAAGTCAGACCAATTCACTGTGTCACCAAAAACGCATTTGAACTAGTGTACGAGTACAGGTGAAATAGTAAAAGCCACACTTCCTATTGGCTAACAATGTGATAGCTTTTGAGCCATCAATCCCTAACTTGACTTCCGATCTCGCCAGTTGACCGGAGCCTAACTACGACCATCAATGGGAGGCCACATTTTGGCCAAGTAACAATTCATAATAATCACTCTTGTCCGATGATTCAGGAGAATGCCGCTGAAGTTGAGCAGTGACCCACAAAGGTCGGGTTCGGACATAAAGCGACTGAGAGCTGAGGTGAATGAAAGGGCACTTAGCAGAGTAGAAACTGATAAATACAGTACCATCGAGAGTCGTTCGCAGAACCAGTGAAGCATGGTTGTATAAGATCTTGCATTGTTGTAAATGCATTGCAACATTAACAGTTGCAGTGTGCGTAGGTGCATGTCCGCTTGCATGCGTGCGTGCGTGCATGTGTGCATGCGTGGTGGCTATCGCGGTGCAAACCTTCCAAACATAAGCCAGTGATTAATGAAGACTGCCCGAATATGTCCCAGCTATAAGCGATCAATGCCACAATCCAGAACCAATCATCATCTCTCAAAACTCTGAAAACTAAGCCACGACGATGCCACTCTATAGTCGCGTAGTTAAACACTGCAGATGGTAGAGCTGCGCAATATACTGATCTCACATCGTACACCAGTTCAGTATGGTGACGGTTTGAAAACCACCGTAATCGTGCTCAAACCGGAAAACCGAGTTTAATTAAATTTTCAATTAATCCAATACTGATTAATCCTTTTTAAAGTATAAATAATACTGTTAAATTGTTTGCTGCAGTGGTCTTGAGAACTGTCAATTTGCAGATCTAAAGAACTCTATTTTTTAAATTTTACCTCTGAAATTACTGGCTAGATAACGAAACCAGACATCTCAGCAGTAGATTAAAAAAATAATCTTCAATATTGGCATTCTCCATTAGAAAATTATAATTTTATTGACCAAATTTGTCCATTAAAGGGTTAAAACGCAGGCCCATTTGAACGTACAAATGTCAATATTTCCGTTATCTTTTATTCCTATTAAATCATTTCCAATATTTTGAAACTAATTACCAAATGCCAGTAAAATTAGTTCCAAATATTTAATCATAGCGATAATATTTATAAAATTATAAATGCATGACTTCTATTGGTCTTTCGTATTCAGTGTTAACATAATCTAATTGGGTATAAAATGTTTTTGTTTTGTTTTTTTCTTTTGTTCTTCTTTTTTTCTTTTTTGTCCTTTATTTTAATCTCGAGACGGAATTGAACCACCACCGCCTCAACCACTGTTGAGGCATCCACAGGCAAACAGAAAAGAAAGTGAAGTAAACCTATCAGAATTACATTTTAACTCTATAGAAAAACAAAGAATGGAACAAAACAGAAGCCTGTGCCTAGACCATCTAGGATCACCTTGGGTACATTTCCCATATAAAGAGCAAGAGCATAGATGCACACAACCATCACACGCAGAGTTAGTTATGACATAAACATATGCGCATTTATTGAGAAAACTGTGTTCACTGGCAGCTCATTATACTTAAAATGTATGAGGAAATAACTCGGACATGAGCAGTTAACTTAGCAATTTCTTTTAAAAAATGTACATATCTAACTTTTGATGTAAAAAAAACATCCACATCCAAAATAACTATTTAAATAATTTTTTCCAATATTTACAATTCTGAATAAATGCTTTTTAAAATACCCCACGTGTGATCGCGCAATTAAAACTGTAATCATGCTCCAACTCTACATCAATTATACTGAGAATCACGCATTTGACTTGAGGCGAAAGTCAGCAAGAAACACAACAATCAACTTTCCGTACCTATCTCAACCATGCCGCCAAAGCGTAGCACTCACATTAGGGTCGTGTTACTGAACAGAAAACGATTCTATTATATTTAAAACACGTAGAGATATTAATAGGGTTATACCGGGATTTCAAAGTATATGCACCCATTAAATAAAATCATTATTTAAGAAACACTTTTAACCTCTGAAAGCCAATAAATCTTGCCACAGTTCCACTGAAACAGCATATAAATTTTGCAACCGTTCCACTTAAACATGAGTAATGCAATTCACCTTTCCAGAGTACCCAGCCATCATATGACGTCATAATGAACTGCGTGGCGTATACAATGACATCATAATGAATTACGTCGATAAGTACGTCACGAACGTATATTTGATGACGGTCTATGGGCTGCTGTACAAATTGTTTGCTTTTACTATTTAATCAATATTCTGGCCTATGGCAGCAACAGCACCCAGTCTAATTAGTTACAAAATATTCAACAGCTTCCCTGTATAGTTTTCAGGAAATTGATAGCTAGGGCATTCGGGGATCGATCAATCCAAACACGGCGATGTGTGGGTGGAGCTTAGCTAGTGATGGGTGGGGCATAGCTAAAAATGGAAAGGTCCATTACAAGAATAAGTGTTGTTATTTCTTCAGATTATAACCAAATGACTGTACTAATTGGGAAGGCTGTAGAATTAGGATAGGTACGGTAACCACTCCAAGTCATTCATTCATATCTCAATTTTATTTTCCATTTCTGAATACAAAAACATGAATGATGAGTACATAAATATAAAAATGTTATAGACAATCATACCCTTTGCATAATATAAGAAATATGGGGGGAAAATTAATAATAATAATAATAATAATAATAATAAATAAATAAATAAAATTTCAAATATATCCTCACCCCCACCAGTGAGTGTCACATGGTTTAGTACCAACTTCTTACCCCGCTAAACTTTTCAAAAGTGAACCAATTTCAATTTTCCATTCAACATTTGCTTTCTTCATCACCCTCAGCTGTAATTTTAACTCATTTCTGAACTCAGTAAAATGCACTACTTTATCAGCAACATGGCATGCATATATATATATATATATATATATATATATATATATATATATATATATATATATATATATATATATATATATATATATAACTTTGCCATTAATAACACATAATTAACATCTAAAAACTTTAGCACATGAGAATGTCCAAATTTCACCACTTCCGCTACGTCATTCATATCTATGTTAAAACTTGTATTTATTATTTTAAACATTCGAAAAGTAACAGCCAAAAGTGATGAATAACCGGACAGTTGAAAATATAATGCATGACATCAACAGTGATATTTGGACACTGCTCACAGAATGGGTCAGTAACAATATTTATTTATGAAGATACTGTCTACAGGGCAGAACCTGATGTAGTAATTTAAATTTAAATTGTTTAATCTTATATTCAACTGAAAGCTTATGAGAAAGAGACCAAATATTGAATTTCAGAGGAGACACAAAATCCTAATTAATTTAAGGCATAAGTCAACCTTATTGAAAGACGTTAAAGACGTATAAAATGTTTTTGACCTCTAAATTCCAGTACTTCAGTCTATTCCATAAAACAAAGGTGGTTGATTCATTGCACGAGCTGGCCTTGCCGATAAAGCATTTGATAAATTGCAGCAGCCCTGTAGCAAGCCTTCTTTAAACTATTGTACAATCTAACTGAAAAGTATGCAAAACATGAAAAACATGCACTTATTGGCATTTTTCGTCTACGTTTTATATATGTTAATTGTTAAAGTGCCATTATTTTCAAAAAGCTCATTTATATCAATAATACCAACATTAAATAAAGCAGGAACAATAACAGATTTACTGCTAATTAGAATATTTTTATTATTCCATATAATTTGATCATAAATATCATCCGTGGAAGGTGAATTAAATTTAATCCATAGCTGCAGAATCTCTTTATAAAATGAGGGGACACTAAATTTATAGAATTGATACCACCATGGTCAATAGAAGCAGTTAGAATAGCTGTCTTAATCTTTTCACTTTTATTTCCCCAAATAAATTTACATAAAATCTTTTCAATATCTTTCAATTGTTTTTAGAGGATGTTAAGACACTCAGCAGATAAACCAATCAAGAAACAAGCTTTTGATAATAGGACCGACAAAAAATAGTTAACCCTCTTTGACTCCAAATATCCAGTCTAACCTTAGTTTTTTCAGTTGCATTGTGAAAGTTGGAAACATCATTCAATAACATACCTAAATACCTATAAACATTGAGATATTTTAGATTATAAGGTAAAATAGTGATAATTTCAACATTGCCAACTGGTATAACAGCACATTTGCTAATATTCAATCTGAGTCCAGAAATGGGTGCCTGTTCAACATAAAATCCAATAACTTTTTTAATTGAGAGGTTATCTTTTAAAGTAATAGTTGAGTCATCGGCATAAAATACACCAGGAATATTAACATTATTAATCTGAAGGCATGAAATAGTTCCAATATTCCTGTAAGGATGATTAATAATCTCACCATACGGAATAAATATGTAGGGCGAAAGACGGCAACCCTGTATTGTACCCCTACCATTATTAAACCAGTTTGATGAAACTGTATTGTTAATAACACAACTCATAGTATTTGTATAAAACAACGTAATCGTTTTGACAAAGGTCCCATCAAAATTAAATACTTGCAGACATTCAAAAATAAAATCATGCTCCAGGGAATCAAACGCCATTTCAATAATAGGGGGACAAAGACTTTCCAAATCACCCTCATCCAATCTGGATAAAGAGACCGTATTAAAAACTATATAAAATTCAGCCTTATTAAAGGCGGATTTAGACTTAAATAATTCTGAATAAAAACGCCGCAATTCAAGAAGAATAAACTTGCCATCTGAGACTACTTGAGTATCAGGGGTATATAATTCACAAATAACCTTTTTGAATTGATTTTGTCTTTCAAGATTGAAAAAATAGTTTGTACTCTTTTCTCCAAAGTCTGTCCAGTTTACCCTTGACCTTATAATAACACCCTCAGCTTTTTTATTATAAATATCTTCTAACTCGTTATTGGTTATTGCCAATGAATTAGATATTTTCTCAGAGTTATTATCAATAGAAAAGGCTTCCAATACAGAGGTTTTTAAAATCAAATATTGTTCTTTCATCCTACAATTCTTCACCTTATCTTTACTGAAATTTATTGAAAGATTCGTAATCGAACATTTAATTCAATCCCACTTCACCATGTTATTTGATAAATCCACCATAGCTGAGGCCTCATTCTGCAAAAAGTTCTTTATCATATTATTATACAATGGGTCACTTAAAAACCTATTATTAAATTTCCAAAAGTTGTGAACTATATTCCCCAAGTTTAAAAGATCTATCTGAATTGTAATTAGCTTATGATCAGATTGAAGACTTGGCGAAATTTCAGCAGACTGAATCTTTTTATATAATGCTCTTTGAATAAACCAAAAATCAGTTCTCGATTGAACAGCTGCCGATTGTTTCCAAGTGTAAGAGCATATGGAATTATTTCTATGACGCCAAACATAAATTAAATCAAAGTTAACTATTAATTCCTGTAGAGAAGTGGATATCAATACATTTGAAGAATATAACATGTCTTTAATAGGACAAAATACTGGGTTGAAATCCCCACATAATAAAACCTGACCAGAAGTAAGTGAATCCATAAATGTAATAAATTTCTTTAAAAATAACTCCCTGTTATTTCTATTATTTTGAGCATAGACATTTACAAGTTCAATTTAACAATCTTCCATCATTATCCCAATGTGAATTCAAAATTCTAACAGTGCTATTATGAAATAAAAACGCAACCCCTCTACTTAGATTTTTTCCATGATTATATATTATTCTATCACCCCATTCAGCCAACCAAAATTTTCAATCAGAATATATACTATGCATCTCCTGTTATAATATCAAACTTCTGATTCTTAAGGTACAAGAAAATTGTCCCTTCTCTTAATATGGTCCGCCCCTGACATTAAATGATGCGAGATTTAAGGACATGTGCAATCAATTTAAGGACATAGGAACCGACCTAGGCACGCACGAGTGTTGAAGGCCTACTGCAAAAAACAAATAATATAAAAACAGGAATGCAGGGCACGATAGTACCAAAGCTCAAGCAACACTGTTGAAAATCAAGCGCACACAAACACTATAGATGTTAACTTAATATTCAGCAAACCATAAAGTCTATCAATACATATGAAAACATCCAGACACAGAGTTCTGGAAATGAAAAATGGAAATGAAAAATAAACATAGTGAAGTGCAAAATACATATAGTTACAGAAAAGCGCACTAACTAACAACATTATTCCTATAGACAGCTCCATCAATATAAAGTTAACCTCTAGCAAAAAATACTTTTCTATTCTGCTCCCATGCCCTGTTTATAACTGCGGCTAGGCTTTTCTTTTTCTCTAGATCATGCTTGATGAAGTGATCTTTACAGTAGGTAGTGGAGTCGCGACATTCCTTTATTATTTTGCGCATTGCAACTTTCTGTGGTAAATCATTTTTCTTTACAAGCTCGCCAACTGCCTTATCTGTTGTTTTACATTTGGTTTTTATATCATGTGCTTCTGAGGATATAATATCAATTGTTTTCTGGATATTATTAATGTCTAAACACAACTTTCTTTCTTGGTCACGACGAGATTTAATAAGTTCTGTTCTAAAGTCATTAATCGCACTTAAAATCACTGTTTGACTATTTGCATTTATATCATCATGGCTACTTACATCTTCCATGTCCTCCATTATTGCAGAAATTTCACGACCCGCACCAGCGGTGACAGCCCGGGTAATTTCAACTGAAATTTTACCTGGAGATATAGGATTCTTCAAGCTCCATCGAACTGATGGCACTAAACGATTTGGTCTAACAATTGGCGACCTATCACTATAATCCTCGTCACTGAGAGAGACCTGTGAATAATTGTGATCAGCTTCTTCGATTCTTAAAACCGACGGGTCGATTTCAAGATGGCTGGTTTTATTTCCCGTTGCACGTGTCTTCTCATGATCAGCTTTCCTTTTGTCGTCCTTCTTTCTACCCATTACTGCAAACTTCTCAATAACCAGCACAATCTTCTTTTATAATGGCAAGATATCAAACTTAATATAATATGCCGCAGCTCATGCAAGGATGTTGATAAATTGACATCTCAAAGCAAACTTTAAAAAACTGTTTTCCTTCTTCGAATTTTGTGCGCATGATTAAAGTTTGTTTAGCGTGTAGGCTAACAGATGAGTCTCATGCTGTGTGAATAATTCATTATCACAATTTTGTAAAAACACATGATTACCTGTATCTAAGACTAGTTGTTCAAACCTGAGTTCCGCGGAATTTTAAATTGTCGCAATACAGATACAAAATAAACATGTTTATTGGCGCTGTATTTCTGTGTGAGTGAGTTATCACAACACAGCTAAGTACGCCACCTACCTCATGATTAGATAAGTCTTTAAAGCTAAGATCACAAGTTAACGATCACCTTGACCAGTGCTGTCAGTTTGCATTATATACCGGTAATAGGCTTAAGTCAATAGGCGTATGCTCTAACAACGCCCCCACCCAGCCCCCTTGTAACAGGCCAGATCATCATTACCAGGATAGCTAACCAATGTAAATGATAGGACTAGATGACCGTTTGTCATCAGAATGTTAATTGATACGAAATTGGTTGCTGTTCGTGACACCACCAGTTTTCAACAATCAGTCAGTAATAGTCCATTATTTAACGGATTAATACAAACTAAGGTTTATAATCCGTTGCTAGACTCGTGATAATTAAACAAACGATGAATCCCGACCATTAGAATTAATCGATTGTAAATGGAGGATATATTATTGTTAGTCCAGAAACGATTACTGTAGTAATCAGAAATAAATGTTATATACCATATTCCTGACGCTTTTATAAAGATTGAAAGTCGTAAGCATGTATTTTGGGTCACAGTCTCTAGACATCACAAATATACTTGCTACATGTTTATTGAAAAAATATTACACGGGCCTACAATAATTGTACCAACTCATCTTTGGCCTCACCCACCGCATAAAACCTATATACGGTTTAAACCGGTTTGAAAATTAGCAACCTCGCCGGTTTGACATTATGTCAAACCGCACAGCCTTAGCAGATTGTCAAACTTGACCAAAACATCATCAAAGGTGACATCATCTCAGTACCCATCAACTCTGCCTTTGAATAACACCTTCGCATACATACTGTGGGAGAAGACACACTCATCACACTGCCTAAACCCAAGAAACATGCAGGACCTTTCTTCAACCTGATGACAACTGTGCTCTTGTATCAGCGATAAAATAGACAGATTTATGGGAAACTGGTAGCGCAATTACACATAGTATGTCAACTGTTGCTATCCCCTTCTCAAGCCTCTTGGCATATTCCTCATTCTCATAATGTGTTTCTCTCTGTTTCAACAACTATACATTGACAATAGCATAGACTTTATACGGCACTGAATATTACCCGTGTCCCAGAATGTTGCCCACGCAACACAGATCCTTTGAATTGAAATGCACATTTATTTGTTTCCATCTGTTGACGCTGAAGTATTTCAATACAAATACGTAACATGTCAGCTGACATCACAATCAAAATGACGTATTGCTCTGTCATAAGAATCCTTCACGAAGACTATGGATTCTATGTCTTTGATGAATTTACAATTTAATAAACATTCTGTTAAACATGAAATAAATATGAGTGTGTGGTGTTGTTGCCATAGGCAGCAACACACACACACACACACACACACACACACACACACACGCACGCACGCACGCACGCACGCACGCACGCACGCACGCACGCACGCACGCACGCACGCACGCACGCACGCACGCACGCACGCACGCACGCACGTTAGATTCTAGGAAATCGGGTTTCACATAAAAGGTGGCTTAGCTCGAAATGGGCGGGTATAGCTAGAAATGGATCCGGCTATTGCTCCATATGTTGGACACTATAACCATCCACTGCTAAACAGCTATCAGCCACAACGCGGACCTTTATCTGTGTATTGCTGCCTTGTATCTAATCAACCACAACATATTGGCAATAACACTTACTTATCGCATAGATCTCTATTATCCGAGCACTGACAGGGAGTGAAAAATGTTTCGAAAATAATCTTCAAGAGAAGTATATTAAAAATAGTCAATGTGGTATTCGTTGTGTCCACTTATATTTTGAAACGCTTGTAAACCATGTATGAATGTATAATTTCTATGGCAGTACGCATTATATTTACATGCCAGTTCTCTGGTCAATTCTATGAATATACCATACTATTTCTATGACGGTACCACATATGTGGAATTGAATGGAAGATTTCTTTAAGAACCAATCACATTACGGCTGGTCTCGACTAAAGTCGGCGGCTCATCTACCGATTTTATCTGCCGATTGCATTGCCAGCCGGCAGAATAAGTAGAGTCGGTAGATGAGCCGGACCTGCCGGTCCGATTTTTTCAAAATCGGCCGGATAAATTGGTAAAAAAATTCCTTTGCAATGTTAAGGATTTGCCGGCCGAACCTATACCCAATGGGAACACTGAACAGAGAAAATCGGCCAAATTTTCTTGTAATGTCGTCGTGACATGACTTCACATGCTCTCTCTCTCTCTCTCTCTCTCTCTCTCTCTCTCCCGGTTAAATTGGGTTATGTGCACGGGGAATCGGTAGGTGAGCGGTCACGTGCCGGCCGACTAGAATGCGCAGTTACTGGCAGATTTATCCTGCCGGAAAATTTAAATCCGCGGGTAAAAAAAAATCGGTAGATGGTCCGCCGGCTTAACACAACGTAGATCTAATGAGTATGATCACGATGTTTGGATTTTGAGTTCAATGTATAACCCGGTTGTTTTGTAGCGTCGTTCTCTTATTTTGTCTATCGGATCTTGTTTGGAATATTAAGTAAACGTAGCACAATCCCGAATTGACAAAAGGATTGTTTGTTGCATAAAGGAAGTGTAACTTTACACCAGTTTAAGCTAAACTTAGTTAAGTAAAACCACTGTTTGTGATTTAACAAAATCGGTATGCTAGAAAGGTAGTTTAATTAAACATGTGTTAGTTAACCTGAGGTTAAGCTTAGCCTAAGTTTACCATTAAACCATTGCTTAGTGTCATACCGATTCTTCGGGGTTCCTTATGAATCCCACAATCCCTACAACAAGATTATGATGTGTGGTTGCTGCGACACCCTCTTATTGCAGACACTGTGGAAGATGCCTATCGACTTGCCTCGTCAGATGATCGACGATATTTGTAATGATAGACGGGCCTGTTACTTTCAGAAGATTCAGCTCCAGAGGAGTGTTTCTCTGCTCTTCAGAGTCCTATCTTAAGCACAACCAAACTCGTATCTTAAACTAAGCAAGACGATGATTTTATTATATTTTGCCGATCTATACACTTTTTACACTAACTATGATTATTTCAATGATGAAATTACTTTAACAATTATGCAATACTTAAGTTTCACTAGCTTCTACTGCTAGCCTACTGTGTCTATTATACTCAATCAATTAGCACAATGTTCTACCGACGGACTACTCCTAGACTAACTAGTATGTGTATCCTACTGACGTAGCAACACTGTGCATACGGAATCACAGATGGTGACAGATTAAAGATTCAATAGACAAAGTGCCTTATTTATACATTTTGCTATTCCCTAAGTTCTATATCTATCACGATATATAGATCTATATATATCGTAATACACAGTTTCTGTTTCAATGATTCTTCTAGGTAGGTTATAAGCACAGCTTGATTGGTCTGGATAATCAGTCCGCCAATCAACGTCTGCTTATTTCCTCCTAGAAGCTTCTATATATTCCTGTTGGTCTGCCTGACCAATCCATGATCGTCTAAACTCTGGATTTAACTTTGAACGAAGTTCTTCCTGTTTCTCTGCCACAGAGTTTGATCGATGCTCATTGATTATGACGTCATCCTGACTAATCAAACTCTGGGCTTCTCTTCTGCGGAGATATTACCAAACAGGGTCAAAGCGGTGTTGGCTGGTTCTGATTTGATGTGATCTGTCAGCTAACTAACAACATTACGGAATGTGTTGTTGTAGCATGCCTTTCTTTGATTGACATATAGTTGATATACAAATTTCGATTGTGTTATTAATTCCTACAGGACGCTACACTGTCTCTGTCCTGTCCATTGCCTATCATGAATAAGCCTGTAGGATACGAACGTTAATAAGCACATGAGCTGTATGATCTCATTGCCAGCTGGTGTTGTTATACTTTCCTAAGGGAGTCGGAATGCCTACCATCATCAACTAATGTCAGTCTGTTACGTACGAATCCATCGATTCGTTCCACTCTATTATTTTCTAAACTACTGGCCGAAACAACTGCTGAATATTATAAAAGTGTGTGCCGATCCCACAGCAACAACTTTTATCTTCAACTATTGACAGACATCACCAACTCAGAACCGTCGGTCCTATCTCATTTAATTCAATCCCTAACTTCAACGATGAATATATTATCTACAGTTTCGACTTAGTTTCTGCAAAACCGTCCATCAGCAGCACTGGTTGATGTCAACCAGTACAGCGTAAATGTGCATCTAAATAGTATGTACATGATGACATCCGGTCCATTAGTTCACCTGGTATTTTCAAACATGAATTTCATTTAGGTCTTACTCGTAAATATAAGACATCCAGCGGGGTCATGACTTCCCACCAGACAATCTCATATCTACAAGATGTCAATTTCGCGACAAGCTATATTTCGACCACGGTCAGAAAAACATGCAATGCCTTGCGCTGTGCATTTATGTCTACATGTTTTCAGTTAAAGCTCTCGTGTTCCATTACAAACACGTTTTGCACGAGATTTGAGATGCCTGTTCAATTTACCCAGCATGCAATGCTACCCGGCGTGCAATGCTACCTAGCATGCAATGGCCTGACTCCATAATCGTTGTAATTATTGGACGCCACATTCGTTTGGGCTATTGTCTGCACAAACCATAATTTCTCAAACAAAACCAACCTGCTTGCACGTGCAAATAGTCATTTGTCCTCCAGCTCTGGAAGCGTAAGCATGCACGTAGGGCACGGCAGTACGTTCGACAGTCTGTATTTCAATACTGTTCAGAGAAAGTGTGTCAATGTCCAGGAGAAAATAGGAGAAATCTTTATATACATTGGCAGTAATTTGCGTGAAAGTTGTTACTATCAATGACAGCACCAACATTCAGTCAAATTGTTGTCAAAATGATTAGTATGTAGTGCAATTACTAGCTGCTATATATTTGATACAGATTTTATTGAAGTGTTGCTGCAACAGCTTTCAGTCTATGTATTTTAAAATAATCATCACAAATTTCAGTCACCACTTTCTACGGATTTGAAGAGCAATTTGACTGTAAGTTGTTGCTGACTAAGGCGTTATAAAATTGTTGCCCATAGAATCACACGGTGCCCAGTATTACTTTTTCTCTTTTCACTTTGTTTCTTTTTTTTATTATTACTATTTAAGTAGAGTGAGTATATGGCCAAAATACGCTTTGCCTGCACGAAGGAAATATTTCGCCTAGCTACCCTGATCGAGTACGTTTCTGTTCGACCAATGCATTTCAAACAAATGCACAATTTTGTCAACGAAACATGCACGCCTTTTGCTAAGCATTCATTCTTGGCGAGAAAGCGAATTTAGGCCTTTATAGTTACTTTACCTAAATAGTACTATATTGATTCCACGTGTGTGGATAATAATTCGACAATGTTATTGGTGCCTTAGAAACCAACAACTTACAGTCAAAGTCACGGTACGACTAAAGATTATGATGATTATTTTAGAATATAGCGACTGAAAGCTGTTGTAGCAACAATTTTTATTCAAATTAGTATCAAATCTGTACCAGGTAGTAATCGTATTACTTAATAATTATTTTGACAATAATTGTGCTGACTGTTGTTGCTGTCAATGATAGCAATAACTTTCACGCAAATTATTGTCAAAATATATATAAACGCTTTCTCTAATTTTCCTCTGGAAATTGACACAGTTGCAGTGAACAGTATTGCAATGTATGCCGTCGAATGTACTGCCGTGGAGTGTACGCCCTACGCGCATGCGTACACTTCCAGAACTGTGGGAGTAATGACTATTTGCACGTGCAGGCAGGTTGGTTTTATTTGAGAAATCCTAGCCTATAGCCTACAGTCAATATACGAAACGAATATGGCGTCCAATAGTTACAACGATTATGGAGTCTGAAAATTGCATGCTTGGTAGCGTTGAATGCTGGGTAACATAGCATGCTGGGTAAACTGAACATAGATCAGCAGGCATCTCAAATCTCGTGTAAAAGTGTCTATACTTAATGGAACACGAGAACTGTAAGCTTATCGCAGATATGAAGCAAACAGACAAAGATACGTGTACCAATGAGGCCGGTTTGTAAATGGTGCAGACCCATAGGCCAATTTGTTATCGGTACACCTGTTAGTAAACGGCATACAGCACATATGACAATTTGCTATTGGTCCGTTCGTATCATCGTTGAAAACGTGAATTATAATTTTATGTTATTTTGTTTGTAAGAGTTTTTAATATCCTATTGTTGGCGCAAGTTTAGTATTGGCATATGAGATGTGCGCCATTTGTCAATTACCAAATTGGCCATGCGCTGTTTATAAACGTGTACGCCGATAACAAATAGGCATAAGTGTTTGCGTTATTTACAAACGGTAATGGCCCGTTTACAAACGGTCCAAATTGGTTATTTGATTGCTACAGTAACGCACCACTACTGTATACGCGCGCCCGCAGGCACAACGCACGCACTCATGACACATTTTGAAGAGATTGAATATAGACCCTACTCAGTGTATGCGATAACTTCGCGGCGAATTCAAGGAGTGCGTGTCCGTACAAGACCATTTTGAGGCAATATGACAATGGTTATTTAATTAGAATTGACCAATCAGCTTTGATGTGTTTACATTCAACGTATTGATGAAATTAGATTGCCTCTACACGGTAGGGTATATAGTAAATTGTACAATCTTTCATTAGCAACCCATATAAGTTATCCATTTTGTAAGATTAATTAGCGTTGACCACGCAAAGCATTAACGATTAAAGTATGGTATTAATATATCTATGACTATGATTATATTTGGCTAACTATGAATGAGTATGCGCTGCTGCAAGTGCTGCTGCTGCTGATGATGATGATGATGATGACGATTATTCATCATCATCATCGTCATCGTTATCATCACATGCCTCACCACTACCAGCGCCGGCGACGGCGGCGGCGGCAGCAGCAGCAGCAGCAGCAGCAGAAGCGGTAGTAGCAGCAGTGTCGTAGTCATCGTCGTCGTCATCATCATCACACTGGCAAGGGTCATGTCATCCGTAAGAAAAAGCAGTAAGGATGCGAAGGGATGGTAGTGCGGTGGGGTGGACTGGGTAATACGATTAATTATCAGGCTACCAGTTTACCATACACAAAATCACCATTGATGCATTAGTCACAATCTTTTTTCAATCTACTCCCCTCCTCCCCGTACCACCAAATCCGCATATACCACTTCGCGCCCCCCCCCCACACACACACACCCACACACTCCGCATACACTGCATTGTCCTCCTCCTCCTCCTCCTCCTCCTCCTCCTCCCATCTTCCTCTTCCTTCTCCTCCTCCTCCTACTCAGCAGTTTTCACCTCCTCCTCCACACTCCTCCTCCCCTCCTCCTACTCCTAACAACCCCTCCCCATTCTCCTCCCCATACCCCATTCCATGCCCGACAGCTAACCCATCAACCAATCTGCCACCGTCGCCGTCGCCGTCGCCGCCGCCGCCGTTACTACTACAACCGCAACCACAAGCCCCAATACCATCATCATCATCATCATCATCATCATTAACACTATCAGCAGCATCGCCGACAAAGAGCCGACTCCGGTAAATACCATTACTGCCTGTGCCTCTATTTCAATTTCTCAACTTAAAAAATTATATTAATTTACATGGAATGGAATCATCGTATGTTAAGATTTATTTCGTTTCATTACATATATACTCACAGTTTAAGCCTCTAAAAGTATATAATTTAAACAATTTTATTTTCAGCAATTTTGCTGTGAATATGCACCCTTAACCCACTGTTTACTTAAACCCCCTTTATGCATATGAACAGTGGTGTAAATGAAAGGTCACACAGGATTTAAGCTAAGCTCTCTCTAAACCACTTTTATGCATACGGGCCCTGAAATTTAGTTTTTCTCATCAATCAAACTTGCCTTGGTCTCGTGCGGCTTACGTCAGATAAATTTCGCAACTCTAAAATCACATTTGCCGAATGTCGTGATCCGTTGGGATTTCACCAACACCTTTGCTTTCCTACGGCTAATATATATATTAGCCGTAGGAAAGCAAAGGTGTTGGTGAAATCCCAACGGATCACGACACTCGGCAAATGTGATTTTAAAGTTGTGAAATTTATCTGACGTATATATTATTGGCACTATTAGCAAATGGTTACCCACTAGATTGTTCTAAGCTTATGTGCTAACGATTTCAAGACAGTAACCAGATTTCGCTTTATGACGATTTTACATACGGTTTTTCGGGTTTTTAATTTTCATATTGATTTTTAAACCGTCGCCGCAAGAACATGATATGGTGTGAAATCGGAATACCGCCGCGTACTATATTTCTTTTTCGAGATGTGTACTGACAATAGATGTGTCCTCTCTCTTCATGTGTCCTTAATATCGAGCTGAAAGAATAGATAAGAGCTGACCCTGAGAATTAAGTCTCATTTCCATACACATGGACACATAAACGAACAATATATGCAGTTTGATGCTTATGTTGACATGGTATGGAGTTGTGTTTGGATTGTTCACCGTTGTAAAACCACATCATAATCTAGACTTTATTATCTACCTAATAACCTACTGCCAATGTTTGAATTACTCTGCCTAAGACTTAGAGACAACGTGTTATCATGTTATTGTCACTATGTACAAGTTCTTCTGCTCATTGCTAAGAGACAACGTGTGATCACGTTATTCTCACTAATGTATAAGTTCTTCTGCTCAAGGTTGAGAGACAGCGTGTGATCATGTTATTCTCACAATGTATAAATTCTTCTGCTCAAGGCTGAAAGACAACGTGTGATCATGTTATTCTCACTATGTATAAATTCGTCTGCTCAAAGCTAAGAGAAACGTGTGATCGTGTTATTCTCACTACGTTATGAAATCCGACGCTTGTACCTAAATTAGCATGCATAGACCGCTATGGTGGAAGGAACCTAATGCTCGGTCACGCGACAAGACTCATTGGCTACTCTGATGGAAGCCGTAGTTTCTACATGTATTAAGCAGATTATTCGGAAAATTTGAAATATGATACAGAGAATACTTACTGTTCCCCTTAATGCTATTTACATAGATTAGTCAGTTTTACAGTGTAATTTAAGGTCAATGGAGTCATGCATGCGGAGTAGGTGCAGGGTGCTTGTTAGATTAGTCAGTGTTGGTGGTATTATACGAAGAAATAATTATATCCAATATCTTGCTATCATTAATGGAATGTAAACATGGTCAGCAGAGTGGAAATCAATTAAACCAATAAATTGATAATTAACTGTCCGGTTATTCAGTAGTTCTTATTCGGACTCTATTGACCATATATGATTAAATTACCGCCTGTAATTCTAAGTTTTAATCACCATGGCAACTACCTTTTATCATGAAACAGTACTGCTATGTACTGCTAGTGTCTTGAGATAGGCTGCTAGACACTGAATACTTGGAAGCAGTTGTCCTATAGTGTAGCTATCCGATGATAACCTTTCCAGGGTCTTATCATCCTGCGTCTGCAGAAGAGATACTACATTTTGGAAATTAGTTACAAAATATAAAGTATCTGTTCTTTATCTGGCTGCTTATGAATTGAGATGTTGTGATGTTAAAGATGAAATAATAAGCTAGCAGACGGTGTTCATATTGGATACGCACATGCTTTTACTCATCAGCTCAGATACACTTATTTCTATGTGGCAAGAGAATGTAAGATTTTAGGCCATGAATCCGTCAGCATCCAATATATGCTATTAACTGGATTGCTCCGCCACTACATGTCTTATTTTCATAGATTACCTTTTCAGGGATATTAGCAAATGGCTTCCTGTCCAGTGATAAACCCCATATATCCTTCTCACTAGATATATACCCCAAGTATTTTCTCTTTCCAGACATCTACCCTAGGTGCTTTTTCTTTCTAGAAATATACCATATAGGTATATTCTTTCCACGGATATACCAAGTGTGGCTTTGATACAGTTGTGGCAATCTTTCCATGGATACAGCACATGTGCCCTTCTTTCCATGTATATACATCATGTGGCTTTCTTTCCATGGATCCACTCCGAGTGGCTCTCTATCAAGATAGATACCCAATGTGCATTTCTATGCGGAAATTTAAAAGATGGGACCGTGATATACCCAATGTGGCTTTCCTTCAACCGATAAACGTAATGTCGCTTTCTTGCTAGGGATATGCCATGTGGGGTTTACTGTCAAGTGATATATTTAATGGTGCTTTCCATCCATGGATAAATTTCATGCGCACGGCCAAACTTAAGGCAGTGCAACAAGGGCATTTGTACAGGGCCTCCAAGTTTCTATGGACACCCAAAATGACAGAAAATGTTTTGGTTTAATTTTGGGCTCTGCGTTACATGCATAGAAACCACACCCATAGAACTGATGTGGCCAAGATCCCACAGCCCTCCGAGCGCAAGGCCCCCAGTAGCGTTATAAATGTAACGGGACTCTAACCTTCTCTCCATCCTAACGGTAGTTCCGAGTGTCCCTGGTTAACATTTTGTAAACTTCACAAAAGTCCCCTTGAGTTCCAGATTCGGCCTTGTTCATGTGGCACTCTCTCTATGGACATAGTTGATTTTAGTTCCCAAGAAGACACTAGACCGTCTATCCAAGGATTTAGAACATGTGGCTTTATTTCGATGTTAATCTTGATCTTGATTAGTTATGGTGAAACATACAAAGGACATTATATTCACCGTGCATTCGTCAATTATCTACGTTAGAAATGCTGTTTCCCTCTGTTTAATTCTGTAAATTTACTAGTAGCATTTGTTGACGTTTATTAACTGCATAGAAGATCATGTGATAGTGGTTTTTTCCCAGTCCCTTATCGTACTGGGAATAAAGCTGCATTTAAAGGCGGTGGTTCTAGTATAAATTCGGCTGAAGTGGATGTTGTGCATGTTTTTATTTTTCCCGAATTGGCGTCTGTAGACTCCTTGATGGTATCTTTGCTTGTTCCTGTAGACCGTTGTAGAACAGAATAATGCGAGTTTCTTTCCTTCTGTCTGTCAATGGTGGGAGTCTTAGGGTTTCCATCATATTTGTTGTACTGTTGATGAAGGTTACAAGCTATTTTCAAAACTGGTCTAATCAGTCCCATGTATGCTTGATGTTTGATTTCTTGAGAACAGAATGACATATTTCTCCGCAACAGTCCAACAGTTTGTAGGATTTGTTGCAAATCTTTTTGATGCGTTTGTTCCAGCTTAAGTCATTGGTGATGTCGAGGCACAAATACTTTACTGATGTGACAAAACTTGTATCCTTTAGTGTGTAATCAAACGCCATAGTTTATCCTTTCCTTGTTAGGTACATCCTGTTGCATTTTGTGGTGCGTATTCCTCAAGTAGTACCCCAGTTGCCTAACAAGTTTATGTCTTGTTGGAGTGTTTTGCCGTCTGTGATATCATCAATCTCCATGCAGCATACACAATCGTCAGCGAATAGCCCGATCTGTGCGGAAATGTTCTGGACTATACAGAGATGAAAGTTTTCAGGATTTTTCCTGATTTCAGGATTATTTACCTCCGAATCCTTCATTTCAAAATGGTTGGTCTTCACCTGAGGTGTAACTTAATTGTATTGTTTGAAAGGGAACAGCTATAATGGTGCATTTAAATACGCATTTTTCAATTATATATGGTACGTTCTTTGTTAATTAGCTTTTTTAGTCAAGTTCGTGATTTTTTTGCAAACATCACTTTCATCTCTGACTATATAATGTAGATGAACTGAAAACAGTAGTTGACCTAGAATAGTTTCTTGAAGTACACCGGACAGACCTCATCAGCGGGTGATCTAGCACGATTGACTATTGCCCATTGTTTGCGATCCGTTAAAAATTAGTCAATCCAATTTAGTTTGTGTTGACAAAATATATTTGTGTAATTTTTATTTCAATGGTGCATGTGGAATGTTATCGAAAGCCTTTCTAAAGTCGGGAATATAAATGTCCAATTGTTTCCGTTTATCAATGGATGAACCACAATAATTGATGATATTAATTAGTTGAGTTTCATAACTATGCAGACGTGTTGGGAACAAGGTACAATTTTATGGTGATTTCATTTAGAAAGATTGTTAATTAGTTGCCAATTGGTTTCGATATCACGGCTATTCCCATGGCCATTGGTATACTTCGTTCTTGCAAATGAAAATGTCAATAGAACAAACGATGCATTGGGCACCAATGGTTTTCCGTTGAACTGCTATTTCACTGGTGAACCAGTTGTTGTTGCTTAATCAACTTTTAAATGCATTATTAGAGTCATGTACAAGGTCTCAATTTTCAGATTTATACGACAATGAGTAAATCACATATAGATCGATTTACTGTGTCTGCCGCTTCCATTTCAGACGAGTTGGAATGACACATTGCCATATGTATGAAATGAATGCCCATATAGAAAATTCCCATGGTAAATTATACCATTCCAGAGCATCGGAAATATTACTGGGATTATGTGGATTTTTCGCTGAAAATATATAGTAATGGACCTTTTCAATTTATTCATCCATCATCTGACGTCATATGACGTCGTAATCAACTACGTGACGTATATGATGACGTCATAATCATGACGTCATGAATGAGGCGATTTAGTTCATCTTAAATGCTTAATAGTCCGATACGGTGTACGAATTGTATGTATTTGCCAATTAATAAACAAGCTGTTGAATATGTTGAAACTATAATTTGACTGGGCGCCGTTGCTGCCATCAGGGGCGCCTGAAGCAAATTTGAGGGGCGGGGGCAGGTTCCACAAAAAGGGCACGCTGGATGGCATTGTCTGGAGGAAGATATGAAATCGGTGTCCCCCCCCCACCACACTCACCCACCCCCTTCCCCAACCCCGCCTCTCATAGAAGGGTGTTCGAGGATACCCATCTACCTAACCACCACGAGAAAAAACATTAAAAGGTACAGGCCCGTTTGTGACTTGATTTCCTGCATTCTGAGTTTCTTATGATTACGTATAAATGTTAGAGCAATGTTAAGCGAAGAACTTATGTATTCTTTGGTCAATTTAACCTATTCCCAATTCACAATATGAGCGAGTGTGCGGGCGGGTTGTTGTGTCAGATGCACAAGTTGAGTGTGCGTTCATTCGTGTATGTGGCTGCATGGTGGACCTGCTCAGTTTATCCTGAAAATATTTAATTGGACCTTAGTTCCTAAATATATTTGCAATCCGCGGGATTCAGACGAAAAGTTGTTTTGTAAAAATTAGGTCATCCAATTCAAATCTACCAATCATGTTGAACATGTGGACCAAGATTTGTTCAGTTCTTGCCTTAGATGAAGACCATGACGTTTCTTGAGTTTCATGTCAAGCAGTTTCACAGAAGGTCTTAAAATGTAATATTTTTAAATAGTGCAGTATCCAAGATGACCACCAACAAAATCGATCAAGCAGCTTTCCGGGACCAACCATGGATCTGACCCTATGGATCCTTCCTGCCCAGCAGTTCTTAAGGACTCGCTTAAAGAATATGATGGACATATGCTGGATGAATAGACCGATTGGGTAGCAACACAATTACGTCAAATTAGTAACAAACTATTCAACAGCTGGTGTGTATGGAATAAGTAATTTAGATTATGATTTTGCAGCCTCTTACTTAGCCTATTGGCGTGTGGGTGTCAGAGGTACATTTTGCCCGGGGATATTCTAAGGAGGCCTTCAAATGTTTGATTTTGTTTACGTGTGGATGGTGGCATCACCTTTCATGGTTAGAAATCAGAGGGCTTGACATGGCTAAACATGTGTATCACGACCGTACGAGTTGGTAGGGGTGGGAGTGGGGGGTCATAGACCTGCTCATATAAATAGCACAGTATTGAAAAATCCAAGAGAATGATATTTATTTAAGAGGTAGGAGATATAGAAGATGGCTTCTAAGCGCACCTAATTTTTATATTCTTTCGATGGAGGTCCCCAGTCACACCCTCCTCTCATTATATATATATATATATATATATATATATATATATATATATATATATATATATATATATATATATATATATATGTGTGTGTGTGTGTGTGTATGTGTGTGTGTGTGTGTGTGTGTGGGTAGGTGGGTGGGTGGGTGGGTGGGTGGGTGGGTGGGTGGGTGTGTGTGTGTGTGTGTGTGTGTGTGTGTGTGTGTGTGTGTGTGTGTGTGTGTGTGTGTGTGTGTGTGTGTGTGTGAGTTGCTGTTAATTCTAATATCTCTTAGTGTTTACACATTTCTGCACCCAGTCGGCCATCATTGCACTCATATTATATTCTACCCACTAAGCAAGGAATTAAAGGGCGTGGACCAGTATCACTTCAAAAATTAAAATAACATATAACTGTATCTTACCTTTATTTGCAAAGATGCATGCAACGTTTACAGATAGGAAGTCACTATGTCACATCTAACTGCTGCTACACAGATAGAGTTTGCATTCATTGATGAGTTAATTCGGCCTAGAAGCACTCCCATATTACTTTATGAAGTTGTGTCAATATCCAAACAATCGAGCTTTATAGTCCGGGAGACAAGGGGTTGAACCTGGATTTGCCGGATAAAGTTTTTTTCTTTGCTGCATTTTGTAGTATCGGGGTATCTCTTCATAATTTAGAGGGGGGTGACCATTCCCAGCCCTTGAGCAATTTCAGATTTTAACCCTTTTATTCCCGTTTCGCAGCGAAAACTTTAAAATGCTAATTTTTCCATTATTCCTTGTTAAGTATTCATACCAAAGGCATTAAATGTACTTGTGGCAATATTTGCTCAGAGGTCAGGTATTGTGCATTCTATTGTGTATTCTCAATGGCGGAACAATTCAAGATATTAACCCTTTTCTCCACGTTTTGCATAAAATACTAAGAAATTCTAATTTTATACTATTTCTTGCAATGTATTCATACCGAAGGAATTACATTTACTTGTGATAATGTTTGCTCATAAGGTAGGTATTGTGCAGTTTATTTGGGTACGATTTTATAAATATTAACCCTTTCCTGGCCACGCCTTTTAACGCATTTGTTGAATCTGTGCTGTGAAAGCCCCACTATCACACTAGGATGCATGGAAATAAAAAATCTTGTTATTACTCTCGGTACATGTAAACTTATGCTACTGAACACGCGAGCACCCTATAGTGTAACAAGTACAGAACATAGTGCACGGTAGACCATTGACCCGTCAACTACACTTTCTAGAATTACACGGTATTGTACTTTGGCAGCCACATCGGATCATTTCAAGGGTATAATCTGGAGCGACATTGACACCGTCCGGAATGGTAGTTGGTGTTATTGATTTGTTACCAATGTGTTTCTTCCATCCGAAGTCCTCTGGGTCTAGTAGTGGCAGCTGATTCGATTCTAGAGTTCGCCACAAGAGTGCCTGGTAGTGAGCCCTCTTCACATTTTCTGTGAATGCCTCTGTTGTGGGTGGTGTGACACACAGTTTTGGCGATGATGTATGTCCCTTGCTGTTATTTGTACCCCACACATATAATCTTGTTTCTGACACGTCCTTGGTTTGCTTTATGCCATAAAAAGCAGAAATGAAAATAGTAGCTTGTTCCATGACATCAGTGAAAGGTGCGTCTACCTTGCCGATTGCAGATAAATCATATCCAGACGTCAGAGCTTTAACAACTGATCCCTTTCCTATTCCAAAGTAGCATGCCACTGTGTCACATCCTGACAGAGCATGGGCTGGGAGAAGTTCATTCGCAATGTTTGCATGCTTTTCTACTGTCAGTTTAATGTCCACAATTGCCCTCTGCTTACTGGGTGATTCCATGCCTAGTGGCAATTTAAGGTTTTGTTTCTGATAGTAATACACAAGGAGCACAAACACATCTGTGTCATCTGATATTACTGACAGTCTGCTAGCTTCACGTGCACACTTTAAAACCTGCTGCACAATAATTATGTCAGCTTCTTCGTGGGATGTCTCTAGATCATATCTAACCCGTATGTCCTCATTAGCTATTTCAACAGGACATGGGTCTTCTCCATTGACTACCAGCTTGTGTTTCGTAGTGCTATGGATGTGAAACAATCTGTCTCAAACTAGTTCATCACAGATGATTCTAATCAGTTGTTTTTTATTCTCTACTGATGACAAGACATTCTTTTGTGCAGGTAGCCTTGTCTTTAAATTCAGGTGATGCGGTCGACTAACGCCAGTTTCCCTGCCGTCCCTATTGACAGACTTTATACTGAAGTCATGGTACCTATCAAACACCAGATAGGTATCACTGACCGCCAGGTATGTAGTTACACGTTTCTTGACAATTGCTACATAATCTGCCACTGTACCATCAGTTGGCCAATGAATTGTCCATAGAAGGGCTGAACCATCAATAACTGTTACATCTGCAAATCTAGAATTTCTGCTGGACACTTCCATTTGTAAGGTCCTTTTCAGCACTGATTTGCCTTTAACAATCCGCATCCCATCTTCTGTGAACATTGCAGTCGGTACTGGAGCAAGTTCATGAGAAATGACATCTTTTACATCAATGTCAATGATCACTTGACAACAAAGCTATAACCCTCGAATATATTGCACACTTTTGAGTCGCAGGCCAGCTTTTCTCAAAATCTACCAGCAATGCTTCTCCAATGATTACTGCCTTATGCACATTAACGTTAGGTGTACCAGTTTTGCTACTGATAATGTTCACTATTGCATCAGGGTGTTACTTTGGATCCAATGGGTGGATACAGGTGTCCCACTTCTGGCGTATTCCAACTCTGTCATTGGCGTCTGCTTCAATCCGTGCCTTGGTTTCCTCCTTGTGGTAGATTTGATTACCACAGGCACTCCCTTCCTCCGCCATCTCATTCAAGCATGCTTCAATCTTGCAACACAAATGGCGACTCAGTGCCCAAACCGTAAGAGCTTCTACCTTGAGTGTTATTCCTATGATTCCACCACTACTGTGTCCATATCTCATAAATGTAGATTCTATAAATTGATCACTCCAGATCCCATTCCAAATACCACGGATATGGCGTCCCACATGCTCACCATTCATGAAGTGGCTCGGAACATGGGGAGGGAGTTTCGCCATTGACCAAATGTAGTATAGACCGTATCGCACATAATTGACATGGGCGGTGGCAAAGTAGTAAGGCAGAATCTGTCTGAAAGTCACAAGGTGAAGGAGCCATTCTCCTTCACGTTCCGCCCTGGTGTACGCCATCATTAGAAACACTGGCTTAACTAGGACATCAACCCAGAGTTTCACTGTCTTGCTTTGGTTTGCTCTTTCCTCTAAGGCTTCCATCAGATCATCAATACCCTCAAACTGATCACTATTTATAAGACTCCGAACAACCTCCTCAGCATGCATCCGTAGTGCACGTACATTTTGTGGGAACTTTTTCCACTTATCACCTTGGGCACGCTTCCAAAGACCGCTGTCAGAATATCCGACAGTCCACTTTTAGCCATCAGTGAACATATAGCTCCCACAAAACTCATTAGTGCATCCATTCTTCCAAGTCGTAAATACATCTCTGTGAATTGCTGTGGATGTGCCCATAAAACTTGTACTGCAACCCGGTAGAGTTGTTGGTACAGGTTAGAATGGTGAACTTCTGATCAGTATCAAACGTTAGTTCCTGTGCCCTAATCATGGCTGTCAGCATAGTGTCACGGTCAGATGGCTTCATGTCAATAAGGGGTTCGTATACGGCCTTTGTCTTCTGAATCTCCTGAGCCATGTCGTCCTTAAAGATTCGCTTTATTTTATCAATGTCACTAGTTTCTTCTTCTTCTGTACTCTGTTCCTGTGTAGACTGCTTCCCATTCTGTGAGGCGATAGCTGCATCAAAATTGTCCACAATAACCTGGACTAAACCATTATCACCATTTGATATGCCGGACATTTTGACATCTGCAACAGCCCCTCATGCAGCAGACCTCTTGAAACGTCGGAATTCAGTATAAGAACATGTAACGCCATATGCATACATGTCATTTATGAGTTTTTTAGATTCACCGATTTTAACTGCGAGATCAATCTGGAAACTAGTAGCCGGACATGTGACAATGCTTGTGACAATTGAACCTATGAGCAACGTTAGTAATGTATTGTCTAGTTTAGGAGACACTTTTGCTAACAGCCGTAGTAGAAAGTCACTGGCTGATTCTTTTGCCAGTTCTTTATTGATGCTGATATCATAATGATCCTTGTCCATTCGAATGTTTCTTACTTCGTTAAAAATCTGTTTGCCGGCTTTTATTGCGATCAGTTCTAATTGATCATCTTCATCATTCACAAGGTGGAGTGTCCTTGATGCAATGCTGCGAAATGCAATTATATTTGCTATGCCAGGTGATGACAGCACTAGAAGATCGTCTCCGAATTTGTCCTTGAGTTTTTGCACAAGTGTCTTACGGGAAAGTTTGTCTCCATCACATTCTACATAAGCTGTAAACAGTTCTACGGAATTCCACATTCTCGACCTGTCATTTGTAACTATTTGAACAAGAGTCTGAAAAGGAATGTCTTCGTCAGTGTCAACTGAATTTTTAGTATTTTCACCTTCAGCATTTAGCGACCTGAATGAGGCAAACCTCTGTCGATAGTCAACATGGTAACGAGCATCTGCCGCATCCAGATCACTCAAAGCACCCTCGACACGATGCCGAACACTCGCTGTGACATCATCGTTTCTCTTGTCACAGAGTTATAAGATAGACTGTTTTGTGTCAATTTCCCGACATAAGTATGCAGTTCGCCACCTGGATGGGTTCTTTTTGTCCCATTGAATATCACACGTATCACCACAGAAAAAGCAGTGTTGCCGGAAATCGAATATCTCACCAGAATCTCTTGACAATGAAAGTCTTGTGACCTTTCGTGGAATTTTTAAATCAGTTTCTCCATCAGTTTGACGTTTGTAACGATCAGTTTGTCTAGATGATGTTATGTAGACACGCAAGTTTTATGACATATAATAGTTAGTTCGCTGTTCTGATCGAATGATTTCTGAAGCTCAAAATGTTTTTCATCACTGTATATCTTGCTACATCTTATAATGTTACTTATTCGAACAGCTGTCGCCGAGATTAAAGCTTCCCTCTTTGTTTGACAACTGAACTTCCAATTGAAGAAGCACACTTCACGATCGGATTCCATCATATATAGGGGCGTAAACAAACTCAGAATTATATCAAGTATATACGCACCAACAGTGGCGTAATGAAGATTGGGAGGGGTCAGGGGGGAGAATTCAGTGTATTTGATTGCTGGGCATATCTTAAAATATAGCCATAGTTTGTCCAAATGTAAGATATTATAGCAGACGACCATGTCGAAAATAGTTTGACATCGTAAAATGCGAAAAAGCGTTTTCAATTTACTTTAATTGACACTTTCTGAAATTACCCCGGGCCATCTATTGTTGTAAAATTCTGGCTAAAGCTTTTGTTTACTAATTATTGTGTGGCCAGGAAAGGGTTATTATTTTTATTTATTTCTATTACAGTGAGATGCACAATGTATGTTTCTATCTAAAGGTATACAATTAAAACAATTTTCAAGTAGGCCTATCCTAATGTAATAGTCGGACTTTGAGTGAGAAAATTCGACAAATGCGTTAATAAGCATGGGCAGGAAAGGGTTCATTTTCATCAAAATAATATTAAAATAAACTGTACAATAACTCCCCTATGAACACACACTACCACAAGTATATTTAATACCTTTGGTATGAGTATTTCACAAGGAATAATGGAAAAATTAGCATATTTAGGGGGTTTTCCGGACAACGGGAAGAAAAGGGTTAATATCTGAAATTGCTCAAGGACTGGGGACCGTCACCCCACCCCCTAGGTTATAAAGAGGTACCCCCATAACACAAAATGCAGCAAAGAAAAAACTTTATCCGACAAATCCAGTTTCACCAAAAAATCAGCTTGTGGCTACTGGACTATTAATACACCTGCCCAGTTTGCTCTAAATATTCTACAAATCTTGTTTAAAGTTCTAACGTAAAGTTCACTCATTTTTCGCATAGAAACTGGTAAAGGGCACAGCTGCCCTCGCTGCCCCCCCCCCCTCCTCCCCTGCCCAAAGGGCAACCCGCTGACTCCCACCCCCGTGCTTCCGGCGCCACTGGCTGCCATAGATACAGACAGTAGCCAGGCAAATTAGTTTCAAAATATTCAGCAGCTTACCTGCATAGTTTTCTGGAAATTGATAGTCACAGAGACCAGTGATCGATCGATCACAACGCGAGCGTACCTGGGCTCTTGTTTATCACATTCCCAGGTTTTTATTATTATTATTATTATTATTATTATTATTATTATTATTATTATTATTATTCCTAAGTGATTTATCGTGTACCGTTTCAGTGAAATAATTGAGACAAAGCTATTTTCTGGATTACACATTCCACTGGTGTATTCAAATACTAGGCTAATTCCCTGTGCGGTAATAATTCGTGCCCAATGCCACCATGGAGCTGAATAATTGTGTCGATGTCTGAATCATAACAACCGTTTTCTCTCTGTCAGTTCTATAATACCATTAGTATGTATGACGGCGTAGTGACCAAAATACAATGATAAATGTTTCATGACTGGAGTCGTGGGGTGAAGCTGGCCGGCTGATTGTTTTGAAAGTGATGCCAGTCGTGATTGAGAGTGCTGCTGGATGTGTGTGAAGCCTTGCTGTTCCATACACTGTTCCAATGTAGCACTAAATAACAGATTGCTCCCATTTAAATGAGCCACTGCCTGCGGAATTGCTCTAATCTGCCACGTGCATTGCGTTAGTAATGAGCTATGACGTTCTCATTACCATAACACTAGACTTGGTTAACCGATTAAAGCCGATCGTTTCTGAGAAATTTGTCCTTAATGTAGATGTTTACGGATCGGTCATAGTTAGAGAACTCTCCCCACGCGATACTCAATCACATATTCTATTTGCATTCAAATCCGTTAAAAATTAGTCAGTCCAACTTAGTATGTGTGGACAAACCATGTTTGTGTAATGTAGATTTCAAAGGTGCATGTTATCGAAAGCCTTTCCAAAGTCGAGAATATAAATGTACAATTGTTTCCGTTTATCAATAAATGAAATACAATCATTGATGACATTAATTTTTTTTAAGTTTCACAACTGTGAAGTTTACAGAAGGCGTGTTGTCTGTGAGTTAGGATGTTATTCTGGTCAAAATGGCTTATTAAATTAGAACAGATTGTGTGTGTCCACATCTTATACCAGATGCCTGTGAGAGAAACTGATCTTTAGTTTCTTGGTAAGAACAGATCGTTTTTTATATCGAATAAAAACGTTTGCTAATTTTCAATCAGTTGGAAAATGGCATCGTATGTCCTACCGTTCTATTGGCAGTTTTCCAGGATGTATTTTCTCTGCCACCCCCCACCCCCATGACCTTTGATGTTTACAAACCGTTTAATATTTTTAATTCACATGTGCTGACAGTGATATTTTCCGTTTTGCTTCTTGTAAGAATTGTATATGGTATTTCGCTGAATGTTATTTCGATAACACCTTGGTAAATTGGCTGTTAAGTGCGTTGGCTTTGCTGTGGTCGGTGCCAGCGAGAATTAGATTTGCTTTGAGTGACTGGATTCTTTGTTTGTCGGGGTTTTTTTGGTTATTAATATACTTCCAAAAGGCTTTTGACCCAGCTTTAATGTCACCGAGTAAATTGTTGACGTAGTTGTCGTGGGAATCTAGAACTTCTTTCTTAATTTGCTTTCGCATAGTCCTTCGCCTATCTTTTAGGCATATGCTGCCAGTATGTTTACGCCGGCTATGTGTTTTGAACAAAGCGACCGTCTTGTTATTTATCGAGGGTTGCGATTGTTGGGAACAAGGTACAATTTTATGGTGATCTCATTTAGAAAGCTATTTAATTAGTTGCCAATTAGTTTCGGTATCACGGCTATTCCCATGACCATCGGTATACTTCGTTCTTGCAAGCGAAAATGTCAATAGAATACACGATGCAATGGACACCAATGACTTTCCGTTGAACCCTATTTCACTGGCGAAGTAATTGCTGTTGCTTAATTAACTATTAAATGTATTATTAGAGTCACGTACAAGATCTCAAATTTCAGAATTATACAACAATGAGTCAATCACATATAGATCGATTTACTGTGTCTGCCTCGTCTGATTCAGACGAGTTCAGATGACACATTACCATGTGTATGAAATGAATGCCCATATAGAGCATTTCATGGTAATGATACCATTCCAGAGTATCGGAAATATTACTTGGACTATGTCATATGTTGATTTTTGCCTGAGAATATATACCAATGTACCTTTCCAATTTACTCATCCATCATCTGACGTCATATATCATCACAATCAATTACGTGGCATGTAGAATGACGTGATAATCATGACATCATGAATGGCTAGATTTAGTCCGTCTTAATAGACTGACACGTTGTACGAATTGTATGTATTTGCTAGTTAATCGATATGAAATATTCAACAGCTTACCTGTATAGTTTTCTGAAAATTAATAGTCAGGGAGTTCAGGAATTGATCACAACGCGAGCGTGGTGTGTGTGGAGCTTAGGTAGAGATTGGCGGGGCATAACTAAAACTGGAAAGATCCATTATTTGGGAGTGGGATATCATAATTATTAATCGTGAGATCGATTAAACCTCGTATACCACGCTCCCTGATTGGTTATCCAGACTATTCCTCCTAATCGTTAAACCTGGAATGTGATAGCATCAAATATGGACCACAGGAAATACAGTGGTAATCCTCCAAATCTAACAACCCCATTCTACTGTCTACATGATGCATTTGGGCACCAATAAATAACCCACACCAGCAATTATATTAGATTGGTGAGAAATCTGTCAATATATTCTTGTTTATCACATTCCCAGCTTTTTTACTATTATTATTATTATTATTATTATTATTATTATTATTATTATTATTATTATTATTATTAGTATTATTATTATTAGTAGTAGTAGTATTATTATTATTCCTATGTGTTTTATTTTTATCGTGTACCTTTTCAGTGAAATAATTGAGACAAAGCTGAATTACACTCTCCATGGGTGAATGCAAATACTAGGTTAATTCCATGTGTGGTAATAATTGATGTTCATTGCCAGAATGGAGCTGAATAGCTGTGTCGATGTGTAAATCGCAACAACAGTTTTCTCTCTGTCAGTTATATAATATCATTAGTATGTGTGGCAGTGTGATGACCAAGATACAGGGATAAATGTGTCATGTGTGGCGTATTGCGGTGACACTGGTCGGCTGGTGGTTTTGAAATTGATGGCAGTCGTGTTTGAGAGTGTTGTTGTATATGTCTAAAGCCTTACTGTTATACAGCATTCGTTTCAATGTAGCATTAAATAACAAATTGGCCCCATATAACTGAGATACTGCCTGTGGAATTGCTATAATCCGCCAAGTCCATTGCATTAGTAATGAGCTATGACGTTCTTCTTACCGTAATACTAGACTTGATGAAGCGATTAAAACCCACTAGCCGATCGTTTCTGAGAAATGTGTCTTTAATGTAGACGTTTACGGATCAGACCTGTTTAACGAATTCTTCCCACACGATACTCAATCACATGTTCTATTTGCATTCAAATCCGGATCAGTCGCTAATGAGAGTGCTAAAACAAAATGTGACGAATGCTGTATAACTTTACGGCAAACTTATTAAATATTGTAATATATACACATTAAATTAGATTTAAATCTCATAAATACATGGATCATTATGGCTCAATAATGCTTAATATTATGTCTTAAATTTTCAACATACAAACATATAACTCTAGCATGATTACATCAGCGGCATATCATACACACATACACGTGGCCATGAATGATATGATAGCTGATCATAGATCTATATTAAACAAAGTATTTGACATTGATAAGAGAATCTAACGAAATATATCAAACATATCGCTCTATCTATTTTGGTTTCCTAGGAAATGACTTTGCCAACAACAAGATGGTTACACCTCAAGACAAGGGGTCCTTGTTTATTTAATAAATTATAGAACCACCGTCACATTGCACAAGAAATACAGGTGCTCGTTACAGACGCCCCCATCTTTTGGGGTTTGAGGGGTGTCTGTCATCTGCTTTATCCTGTTCGATATATTATGCGCAGTTTGTAAACAATTCTTTTCGCAACTTCTTGGTGTAAATGACAGAACTGGCTTTAATGAATTCAGTGTTTAACATGGGCATCATGCTCCCAGTCCTTCAATATGGCATTGGTTGTGTTGTATTTCCTTTCAGATTACCAAGATCGTGTATGCCAGTTAGAAAATTAGTCCCATCGTACTTTCAATATCTATTTTTAAAACAACCCTGGCGAAGGTGCTGATAAAAATTTTTGATCAAATACCTTCGAGCACTAGCCTAATTAACGAAATAATTTCTGAATAAAATAATGGCGTAAAATGTATTTATTTAGCCGTTGTCCAAAATGCATATTTGTTCCTCAGAATTTTGTCAATGCAATCTTAACAGGTTGCTAGAGTCGTACACTCCAATAAAGTATTAATTCTGTATTACATTAGAAAATACCTTTTTTTCTTTATTGAAGCTTAAATGAATAAGCCATTATGCTCCTAAATAGGTCTACCATACCTATGACACTTTTGGATCCATGCTGTAGCATAAATGATTTCGTATGTCTCACTTAGACAGAATCTATGTGTGCATACTGGTCATTTGTGTCCATCAAACCTCGTGTGTGTGTGTGTGTGTGTGTGTGTGTGTGTGTGTGTGTGTGTGTGTGTGTGTGTGTGTGTGTGTGTGTGCGTGCGTGCGTGCGTGCGTGCGTGCGTGCGTGCGTGCGTGCGTGCGTGCGTGCGTGCGTGCGTGCGTGCGTGCGTGCGTGCGTGCGTGCGTGCGTGCGTGCGTGCGTGCGTGCGTGCGTGCGTGCGTGCGTGCGTGCGTGCGTGCGTGCGTGCGTGCGTGCGTGCGTGCGTGCGTGCGTGCGTGCGTGCGTGCGTGCGTGCGTGCGTGCGTGCGTGCGTGCGTGCGTGCGTGCGTGCGTGCGTGCGTGCGTGCGTGCGTGCGTGCGTGCGTGCGTGCGTGCGTGCGTGCGTGCGTGCGTGCGTGCGTGCGTGCGTGCGTGCGTGCGTGCGTGCGTGCGTGCGTGCGTGCGTGCGTGCGTGCGTGCGTGCGTGCGTGCGTGCGTGCGTGCGTGCGTGCGTGCGTGCGTGCGTGCGTGCGTGCGTGCGTGCGTGCGTGCGTGCGTGCGTGCGTGCGTGCGTGCGTGCGTGCGTGCGTGCGTGCGTGCGTGCGTGCGTGCGTGCGTGCGTGCGTGCGTGCGTGCGTGCGTGCGTGCGTGCGTGCGTGCGTGCGTGCGTGCGTGCGTGCGTGCGTGCGTGCGTGCGTGCGTGCGTGCGTGCGTGCGTGCGTGCGTGCGTGCGTGTGTGTGTGTGTGTATGTGTGTGCATACATATATATATATATATATATATATATATATATATATATATATATATATATATATATATATATATATATATATATGTGTGTGTGTGTGTGTTTGTGTATGTGCGTGCGTGTGCGTCTGTGTGTCTATGCATGCATATGTGCGTATGTGTGTGTATGCGAGGGATCTGTTATTAGATACAAAAATGACGGAACTGATTTATGAAGCCTAAGTATTTAAAAACGCCGACCCAGGTATTTACATAGTTACCTATGCATACCTGCCAGTCTGCAAACTTCCGTCAAACCTCCTATGTGTGAGTGAGTGAGTGAGTGAGTGAGTGGGTGAGTGGGTGAGTGGGCGAGCGAGTGGGTGGGTGGGTGGGTTGGTGGGTGGGTGGGTGGGTGGGTGTGTGAGTGAGTGAGTGAGTGTGTTATGCTTTTTTGTTTATTCCGAACGGGTGCATCGTTTTGAGTTCTTTGATCCAGTAGTGTTCTCTGTTTAATCTTAGTTTTTTGTTATCTGTAAAAATTCTTTCAATTGGTCTTATCGTGATGTCTTTCATAGATTTGTCTTGGATGGTTGAAATGCCATGAGATTCTCGTGTCTGTTTGGTGTCGGGTTGCATGGATATGTTGTGTGAGTCGTTTGCTGAGTGTTTGACTTGTTTCTCCTATGTATTGAAAGCTGCATTGTTTGCATTCTATGAGGTAAATAATGTTGGTGGTATTGCAGCTCATTTGTGTGTTGATTTTGTAGTCTTTACCAGTGACGAAACTAGTGAATTTGTCAGCAGTGTTCATGTATTGTTTGCATGTGATGCAATTGCTGTTGTTGCATTGTTGGAGTGTCCCTACTATGTCGTGAGTGTCATTTGGTGTCGGTACGATCTTATTGTTAGCATCTGGATTTTTTATTTTAATTAGGCTAGAGTGGACTAGGTGGTCCCTAATGCTTTTATTTTTCTTGAATGCTACTACTGGGTAGTTGGGAAAAATTGGTGCTAAGATTGGTGAAGACAAGATGTACTTTTCCCAGTAGGTTCGAATGGATTTGCCTATGTGTTCTAATGATGGGTGGTATTGTAGTATGCAAGCTGGCCTAGGCTGTTTTTGTGTGGGTTGTTTGTAAAGAATGTCTTCTCTCTGTGTGTTCTCGGTTTTTTCTATGATGGCTTTAATTTCTGTCTCTTTGTATCCCCGGTGGATGAATGCATCTGTGAGTTCCTGTGTGCGTTGTTTTAATCTAGTGGGATCTGTGATGATGCGTTTGTATCTTAATGCTTGGCTGTAGATTATGGAATGTTTTGTGTTTTTAGGGTGGCTTGATTGTTTGTGAAGATACTGTTGTTTGTCTGTAGGTTTTCTGTATAGGTCCAATTTAAGCTTGTTATCTTCTTTGTATACCATTGTGTCCAAAAATGGGATTTTTTCCGTTGAATATTCCAAGTCAAATTTTATTGTGGGATGCTCTTTATTCATGTGTGCGTGAAATTCAAGTAGTTCGTTCTCACTGGTGTTCCAAATGAAAAATATGTCATCTATGTATCTAACTAAGTGAGATGGAGTGCTGCCCATCCATGTTGATAACATTCTGCTTACTATGGTGTACACGTAAATGTTAGCATATTTGACAGCAAACTTGGCTCCAATGGCCGTTCCATGTGTTTGTATGTAGTAGTCTTCATTGAATTGGAAGCTGTTTTTTGTAAGAATGTATCTCATTATTTGGGCCAATTCGTCTGGGTAGATGTGTGCAGGTGTGTGGTTATTGTTGTTCGTGTTTGTTTTTTCAAGTGTATGTCTGTAATGTTCTGTGACAATCTGTATGCCTTCTTCGTGTGGGATGTTTGTGTATAGTGATCTGACATCCATTGTGCATAGGATTGAGCCAGCATCCACTGTAGTGTTTTCTATATGTTGGATGAATGCAGTGGTGTCTCGTAGTAGATTTGGGATATCATTTTCCGTGTCTTTTAGTAGGTGGTCTGTGAATTCATTAATGTGTGACGTGGGGCCATCGCAGTTGGATACAATCGGGCGTCCGGGTGGAGGTATTTTGCCTTTGTGTATCTTAGGGTTAATGTAGATGCGTGGAGTTCTGACTTTGAATTCGGTGAGATATCTGTGTGTCTGTCCTGTGATGGCTCCGCTGATTAGAAGTTCGTTAATGTATGCATCTATGGTGTCTTTATATTCTAAAGTGGGATTTTCACTGAGTTTGGTGTAGTATGCGACATCTGTAAGTTGTCTCTGTACTTCTCGATCTGTCAGTCATGTATATGACGTCAAAATTAATTATGTCACCTGTATGTAGGCTTACGTCACACTCATGATAAACATATGTACTCCGTCATGAACCGGGAATAGCTCGTCATTTGTACAATTCTATGTCTTTAATGGTGCTGTCAGTCAAATTAGTTTCAAAATATTCAACACATTATTTGGTGTAGTTACCATGAAATTTGAATTCTGGGAATTTAGGATTCAAAGTATATAAAGCGATCCCACACGCGCAAAACATAGGCGGAGCTTAGCTAGAGATGGGCGGGGCATAGCTAAAAGTGGATTCATTCATTCTTACCAAAGCCAGGTGATAGCTCATCACATGCATCAGTACATTTATCCCTTCAGGAAAGATGCTGATCATCGTAAGACTTAGTTACAATCTTTGCAGGTTTTCGGTAAGAAATAAGACATCAAAACGGTAGCAACTCGCCATTGATATAAAATTAATACCTACAACATTTAATGATTCTATTTCAGGAAATAAAAACATAGAAATGCGATCAGAGTCGATGTCGTCAACAACAATGAGAAAGTTACATCAAAGTGGCATGCGGGATGTTATAGAGACTTGAATATTCAGCTAGAATTCTGTTTGCATAGACTCTTCAATACGGCCAATTACAATTAAGCAATTCTGCTAGTGTAGACGCTTCAGTAGTTCAATTACAAAGCAATTCTGCAAGTGTAGGCTCTTTAATACGTTCAATTACAAAGCAATTCTGCTAGTGTAGACTCTTCAATACGTTCAATTATAAAGCAATTCTGCTAGTGTAAACTCTTCAATACGTTCAATTACAAAGCAATTCTGCTAGTGTAAATGCTTCAATACGTTCAATTACAAAGCAATTCTGCTAGTGTAGACTCTTCAATACGTTCAATTACAAAGCAATTCTGCTAGTGTAGGCTCTCTTTAATACGTTCAATTACAAAGCAATTCTGCTAGTGTAGATTCTTCAATACGTTCAATTATAAAGCAATTCTGCTAGTGTAAACTCTTCAATACGTTCAATTACAAAGCAATTATGCTAGTGTAAACTCTTCAATACGTTCAATTACAAAGCAATTCTGCTAGTGTAGACTCTTGAATACGTTCAAATATAAAGCACTTCTGCTAGTGTAAACTCTTCAATACGTTCAATTACAAAGCAATTCTGCTAGTGTAGACTCTTGAATACGTTCAATTATAAAGCACTTCTGCTAGTGGAAACTCTTCAATACGTTCAATTACAAAGCAATTCTGCTAGTGTAGACTCTTCAATACGTTCAATTACAAAGCATTCTGCTAGTGTAAACTCTTCAATACGTTCAATTACAAAGCAATTCTGCTAGTGTAGACTCTTGAATACCCTCAATTATAAAGCACTTCTGCTAGTGTAAACTCTTCAATCCGTTCAATTACAAAGCAATTCTGCTAGTGTAGACTCTTCAATCCGTTCAATTATAAAGCAATTATGCTAGTGTAAACTCTTTAATACATTCAATTACAAAGCAATTCTGCTAGTGTAAACTCTTCAATACGTCCAATTACAAAGCAATTCTACTAGTGTAGACTTCAATACGTTCAATTACAAAGCAATTCTGCTAGTGTAGACTCTTCAATACCTTCAATTATAAAGCAATTCTGCTAGTGTAAACTCTTCAATACGTTCAATTACAAAGCAATTCTGCTAGTGTAGACTCTTCAATACATTCAATTATAAAGCAATTCTGCTAGTGTAAACTCTACAATCCGTTCAATTACAAAGCAATTCTGCTAGTGTAAACGCTTCAATACGTTCAATTACAAAGCAATTCTGCTAGTGTAGACTATTCAATCCATTCAATTACAAAGCAATTCTGCTAGTGTAGACTATTCAATCCGTTCAATTACAAAGCAATTCTGCTAGTGTAGACTCTTCAATACGTTCAATTATAAAGCAATTCTGCTAGTGTAGACTCTTCAATACGTTCAATTACAAGGCAATTCTGCTAGTGTAGACTCTTCAATCCGTTCAATTATAAAGCAATTCTGCTAGTGTAAACTCTTTAATACATTCAATTACAAAGCAATTCTGCTAGTGTAAACTCTTCAATCCGTTCAATTATAAAGCAATTCTGCTAGTGTAAACTCTTTAATACATTCAATTACAAAGCAATTCTGCTAGTGTAAACTCTTCAATACGTCCAATTACAAAGCAATTCTACTAGTGTAGACTTCAATACGTTCAATTACAAAGCAATTCTGCTAGTGTAGACTCTTCAATACCTTCAATTATAAAGCAATTCTGCTAGTGTAAACTCTTCAATACGTTCAATTACAAAGCAATACTGCTAGTGTAGACTCTTCAATACATTCAATTATAAAGCAATTCTGCTAGTGTAAACTCTACAATCCGTTCAATTACAAAGCAATTCTGCTAGTGTAAACGCTTCAATACGTTCAATTACAAAGCAATTCTGCTAGTGTAGACTATTCAATCCGTTCAATTACAAAGCAATTCTGCTAGTGTAGACTATTCAATCCGTTCAATTACAAAGCAATTCTGCTAGTGTAGACTCTTCAATACGTTCAATTATAAAGCAATTCTGCTAGTGTAGACTCTTCAATACATTCAATTACAAGGCAATTCTGCTAGTGTAGACTCTTCAATACGTTCAATTACAAAGCAATTCTGCTAGTGTAGACTCTTCAATACCTTCAACTACAAAGCAATTCTGCTAGTGTAGACTCTTCAATACGTTCAATTACAAAGCAATTCTGCTAGGGTAGACTCTTCAATACGTTCAATTACAAAGCATTCTGCTAGTGTAAACTCTTCAATACGTTCAATTACAAAGCAATTCTGCTAGAGTAAACTCTTCAATACGTTCAATTACAAAGCAATTCTGCTAGTGTAAACGCTTCAATACGTTCAATTACAAAGCAATTCCGCTAGTGTAGACTATTCAATCCGTTCAATTACAAAGCAATTCTGATAGTGTAAACTCTTCAATACGTCCAATTACAAAGCAATTCTACTAGCGTAGACTTCAATACGTTCAATTACAAAGCAATCCTGCTAGTGTAGACTCTTCAATACCTTCAATTATAAAGCAATTCTGCTAGTGTAAACTCTTCAATACGTTCAATTACAAAGCAATTCTGCTAGTGTAGACTCTTCAATACATTCAATTATAAAGCAATTCTGCTAGTGTAAACTCTACAATCCGTTCAATTACAAAGCAATTCTGCTAGTGTAAACGCTTCAATCCGTTCAATTACAAAGCAATTCTGCTAGTGTAGACTATTCAATCCGTTCAATTACAAAGCAATTCTGCTAGTGTAGACTCTTCAATACGTTCAATTATAAAGCAATTCTGCTAGTGTAGACTCTTCAATATGCTCAATTACAAGGCAATTCTGCTAGTGTAGACTCTTCAATACGTTCAATTACAAAGCAATTCTGCTAGTGTAGACTCTTCAATACCTTCAACTACAAAGCAATTCTGCTAGTGTAGACTCTTCAATACGTTCAATTACAAAGCAATTCTGCTAGGGTAGACTCTTCAATACGTTCAATTACAAAGCATTCTGCTAGTGTAAACTCTTCAATACGTTCAATTACAAAGCAATTCTGCTAGAGTAAACTCTTCAATACGTTCAATTACAAAGCAATTCTGCTAGTGTAAACGCTTCAATACGTTCAATTACAAAGCAATTCCGCTAGTGTAGACTATTCAATCCGTTCAATTACAAAGCAATTCTGCTAGTGTAGACTCTTCAATACGTTCAATTATAAAGCAATTCTGCTAGTGTAAACTCTTTAATACATTCAATTACAAAGCAATTCTGCTAGTGTAAACTCTTCAATACGTCCAATTACAAAGCAATTCTACTAGTGTAGACTTCAATACGTTCAATTACAAAGCAATTCTGCTAGTGTAGACTCTTCAATACCTTCAATTATAAAGCAATTCTGCTAGTGTAAACTCTTCAATACGTTCAATTACAAAGCAATTCTGCTAGTGTAGACTCTTCAATACATTCAATTATAAAGCAATTCTGCTAGTGTAAACTCTACAATACGTTCAATTACAAAGCAATTCTGCTAGTGTAAACGCTTCAATACGTTCAATTACAAAGCAATTCTGCTAGTGTAGACTATTCAATCCGTTCAATTACAAAGCAATTCTGCTAGTGTAGACTCTTCAATACGTTCAATTACAAAGCAATTCTGCTAGTGTAGACTCTTCAATACATTCAATTACAAAGCAATTCTGCTAGTGTAAACTCTTCAATGCGTTCAATTACAAAGCAATTCTGCTAGTGTAGACTCTTCAATACCTTCAATTATAAAGCAATTCTGCTAGTGTAAACTCTTTAATACATTCAATTACAAAGCAATTCTGCTATTGTCGACTCTTCAATACCTTCAATTACAAAGCAATTCTGCTAGTGTAAACTCTTCAATCCGTTCAATTACAAAGCAATTCTGCTAGTGTAAACTCTTCAATACGTCCAATTACAAAGCACTTCTGCTAGTGTAGACTTCAATACGTTCAATTACAAAGCAATTCTGCTAGTGTAGACTCTTCAATACCTTCAATTATAAAGCAATTCTGCTAGTGTAAACTCTTCAATACGTTCAATTACAAAGCAATTCTGCTAGTGTAGACTCTTCAATACGTTCAATTACAAAGAAATTCTGCTAGTGTAGACTCTTCAATACGTTCAATTACAAAGCAATTCTGCTAGTGTAGACTCTTCAATACGTTCAATTACAAAGCATTCTGCTAGTGTAAACTCTTCAATACGTTCAATTTCAAAGCAATTCTGCTAGTGTAGACTCTTCAATACCTTCAATTACAAAGCAATTCTGCTAGTGTAGACTCTTCAATACGTTCAATTACAAAGCAATTCTGCTAGTGTAGACTCTTCAATACATTCAATTATAAAGCAATTCTGCTAGTGTAAACTCTACAGTACGTTCAATTACAAAGCAATTCTGCTAGTGTAGACTATTCAATCCGTTCAATTACAAAGCAATTCTGCTAGTGTAGACTCTTCAATACGTTCAATTATAAAGCAATTCTGCTAGTGTAGACTCTTCAATACGTTCAATTACAAAGCAATTCTGCTAGTGTAGACTCTTCAATACGTTCAATTACAAAGCAATTCTGCTAGTGTAGACTCTTCAATACGTTGAATTACAAAGCAATTCTGCTAGTGTAGACTCTTCAATACGTTCAATTACAAAGCAATTCTGCTAGTGTAAACTCTTCAATACGTTCAATTATAAAGCATTCTGCTAGTGTAAACTCTTCAATACGTTCAATTACAAAGCAATTCTGCTAGTGTAGACTCTTCAATACCTTCAATTATAAAGCAATTCTGCTAGTGTAAACTCTTCAATACGTTCAATTACAAAGCAATTCTGCTAGTGTAGACTCTTCAATACGTTCAATTACAAAGCAATTCTGCTAGTGTAGACTCTTCAATACGTTCAATTACAAAGAAATTCTGCTAGTGTAGACTCTTCAATACGTTCAATTACAAAGCAATTCTGCTAGTGTAGACTCTTCAATACGTTCAATTACAAAGCATTCTGCTAGTGTAAACTCTTCAATACGTTCAATTTCAAAGCAATTCTGCTAGTGTAGACTCTTCAATACCTTCAATTACAAAGCAATTCTGCTAGTGTAGACTCTTCAATACGTTCAATTACAAAGCAATTCTGCTAGTGTAGACTCTTGAATACCTTCAATTATAAAGCACTTCTGCTAGTGTAAACTCTTCAATACGTTCAATTACAAAGCAATTCTGCTAGTGTAGACTCTTCAATACCTTCAATTATAAAGCAATTCTGCTAGTGTAAACTCTTCAATACGTTCAATTACAAAGCAATTCTGCTAGTGTAGACTCTTCAATACGTTCAATTATAAAGCATTCTGCTAGTGTAAACTCTTCAATACGTTCAATTACAAAGCAATTCTGCTAGTGTAGACTCTTCAATACCTTCAATTATAAAGCAATTCTGCTAGTGTAAACTCTTCAATACGTTCAATTACAAAGCAATTCTGCTAGTGTAGACTCTTCAATACGTTCAATTATAAAGCAATTCTGCTAGTGTAAACTCTTCAATACGTTCAATTACAAAGCAATTCTGCTAGTGTAGACTCTTCAATACGTCAATTATAAAGCAATTCTGCTAGTGTAAACTCTTCAATACGTTCAATTAAAAAGCAATTCTGCTAGTGTAAACGCTTCAATACGTTCAATTACAAAGCAATTCTGCTAGTGTAGACTATTCAATCCGTTCAATTACACAGCAATTCTGCTAGTGTAGACTCTTCAATACGTTCAATTATAAAGCAATTCTGCTAGTGTAAACTCTTTAATACATTCAATTACAAAGCAATTCTGCTAGTGTAGACTTCAATACGTTCAATTACAAAGCAATTCTGCTAGTGTAGACTCTTCAATGCCTTCAATTATAAAGCACTTCTGCCAGTGTAAACTCTTCAATACGTTCAATTACAAAGCAATTCTGCTAGTGTAGACTCTTCAATACATTCGATTATAAAGCAATTCTGCTAGTGTAAACTCTACAATACGTTCAATTACAAAGCAATTCTGCTAGTGTAGACTATTCAATCCGTTCAATTACAAAGCATTTCTGCTAGTGTAGACTCTTCAATACGTTCAATTATAAAGCAATTCTGCTAGTGTAGACTCTTCAATATGTTTAATTACAAAGCAATTCTGCTAGTGTAGACTCTACAATACGTTCAATTACAAAGCAATTCTGCTAGTGTAGACTCTTCAATAGGTTCAATTACAAAGCAATTCTGCTAGAGTAGACTCTTCAATACGTTCAATTACAAAGCAATTCTGCTAGTGTAGACTCTTCAATAGGTTCAATTACAAAGCAATTCTGCTAGTGTAGACTCTTCAATACGTTCAATTACAAAGCAATTCTGCTAGTATAGACTCTTCAATACCTTCAATTATAAAGCAATTCTGCTAGTGTAAACTCTTCAATACGTTCAATTACAAAGCAATTCTGCTAGTGTAAACGCTTCAATACGTTCAATTATAAAGCAATTCTGCTAGTGTAGACTCTTCAATACATCCAATTACAAAGCAATTCTGCTAGTGTAGACTCTTCAATACGTTCAATTATAAAGCAATTCTGCTAGTGTAGACTCTTCAATACGTTCTATTACAAAGCAATTCTGCTAGTGTAGACTCTTCAATACGCTCAATTATAAAGCAATTCTGCTAGTGTAAACTCTTCAATACGTTCAATTACAAAGCAATTCTGCTAGTGTAAACTCTTCAATACGTTCAATTACAAAGCAATTCCGCTAGTGTAGACTCTTCAATAAGTTCAATTACAAAGCAATTCTGCCAGTGTAACTGCTTCAATACGTTCAATTACAAAGCAATTCTGCTAGTGTAGCCTATTCAATCCGTTCAATTACAAAGCAATTCTGCTAGTGTAGACTCTTCAATATGTTCAATTATAAAGTAATTCTGCTAGTGTAAACTCCTTAATACATTCAATTACAAAGCAATTCTGCTAGTGTAAACTCTTCAATACCTCCAATTACAAAACAATTCTGCTAGTGTAGACTTCAATACGTTCAATTACAAAGCAATTCTGCTTGTGTAGACTCTTCAATACATTCAATTATAAAGCAATTCTGCTAGTGTAAACTCTTCAATGCGTTCAATTACAAAGCAATTCTGCTAGTGTAGACTCTTCAATACCTTCAATTATAAAGCAATTCTGCTAGTGTAAACTCTTTAATACATTCAATTACAAAGCAATTCTGCTATTGTGGACTCTTCAATACCTTCAATTACACAGCAATTCTGCTAGTGTAAACTCTTCAATCCGTTCAATTACAAAGCAATTCTGCTAGTGTAAACTCTTCAATACGTCCAATTACAAAGCACTTCTGCTAGTGTAGACTTCAATACGTTCAATTACAAAGCAATTCTGCTAGTGTAGACTCTTCAATACCTTCAATTATAAAGCAATTCTGCTAGTGTAAACTCTTCAATACGTTCAATTACAAAGCAATTCTGCTAGTGTAGACTCTTCAATACGTTCAATTACAAAGAAATTCTGCTAGTGTAGACTCTTCAATACGTTCAATTACAAAGCAATTCTGCTAGTGTAGACTCTTCAATACGTTCAATTACAAAGCATTCTGCTAGTGTAAACTCTTCAATACGTTCAATTTCAAAGCAATTCTGCTAGTGTAGACTCTTCAATACCTTCAATTATAAAGCAATTCTGCTAGTGTAAACTCTTCAATACGTTCAATTACAAAGCAATTCTGCTAGTGTAGACTCTTCAATACGTTCAATTATAAAGCAATTCTGCTAGTGTAAACTCTTCAATACGTTCAATTACAAAGCAATTCTGCTAGTGTAAACGCTTCAATACGTTCAATTACAAAGCAATTCTGCTAGTGTAGACTATTCAATCCGTTCAATTACAAAGCAATTCTGCTAGTGTAGACTCTTCAATACCTTCAATTATAAAGCAATTCTGCTAGTGTAAACTCTTCAATACGTTCAATTACAAAGCACTTTTGCTAGTGTAAACTCTACAATACGTTCAATTACAAAGCAATTCGGCTAGTGTAGACTATTCAATCCGTTCAATTACAAAGCAATTCTGCTAGTGTAGACTCTTCAATACGTTCAATTATAAAGCAATTCTGCTAGTGTAGACTCTTCAATCTGTTCAATTACAAAGCAATTCTGCTAATGTAGACTCTTCAATCCGTTCAATTATAAAGCAATTCTGCTAGTGTAGACTCTTCAATACGTTCAATTACAAAGCAATTCTGCTAGTGTAGACTCTTCAATACGTTCAATTACAAAGCAATTCTGCTAGTGTAAACGCTTCAATACGTTCAATTACAAAGCAATTCTGCTATTGTAGACTCTTCAATACGTTCAATTACAAAGCAATTCCGCTAGTGTAGACTCTTCAATAAGTTCAATTACAAAGCAATTCTGCCAGTGTAACTGCTTCAATACGTTCAATTACAAAGCAATTCTGCTAGTGTAGACTCTTCAATACATTCAATTATAAAGCAATTCTGCTAGTGTAAACTCTACAGTACGTTCAATTACAAAGCAATTCTGCTAGTGTAGACTATTCAATCCGTTCAATTACAAAGCAATTCTGCTAGTGTAGACTCTTCAATACGTTCAATTATAAAGCAATTCTGCTAGTGTAGACTCTTCAATACGTTCAATTACAAAGCAATTCTGCTAGTGTAGACTCTTCAATACGTTCAATTACAAAGCAATTCTGCTAGTGTAGACTCTTCAATACGTTGAATTACAAAGCAATTCTGCTAGTGTAGACTCTTCAATACGTTCAATTACAAAGCAATTCTGCTAGTGTAGACTCTTCAATACCTTCAATTATAAAGCAATTCTGCTAGTGTAGACTCTTCAATACGTTCAATTACAAAGCAATTCTGCTAGTGTAGACTCTTGAATACCTTCAATTATAAAGCACTTCTGCTAGTGTAAACTCTTCAATACGTTCAATTACAAAGCAATTCTGCTAGTGTAGACTCTTCAATACCTTCAATTATAAAGCAATTCTGCTAGTGTAAACTCTTCAATACGTTCAATTACAAAGCAATTCTGCTAGTGTAGACTCTTCAATACGTTCAATTATAAAGCATTTTGCTAGTGTAAACTCTTCAATACGTTCAATTACAAAGCAATTCTGCTAGTGTAGACTCTTCAATACCTTCAATTATAAAGCAATTCTGCTAGTGTAAACTCTTCAATACGTTCAATTACAAAGCAATTCTGCTAGTGTAGACTCTTCAATACGTTCAATTATAAAGCAATTCTGCTAGTGTAAACTCTTCAATACGTTCAATTACAAAGCAATTCTGCTAGTGTAGACTCTTCAATACGTTCAATTATAAAGCAATTCTGCTAGTGTAAACTCTTCAATACGTTCAATTAAAAAGCAATTCTGCTAGTGTAAACGCTTCAATACGTTCAATTACAAAGCAATTCTGCTAGTGTAGACTATTCAATCCGTTCAATTACACAGCAATTCTGCTAGTGTAGACTCTTCAATACGTTCAATTATAAAGCAATTCTGCTAGTGTAAACTCTTTAATACATTCAATTACAAAGCAATTCTGCTAGTGTAGACTTCAATACGTTCAATTACAAAGCAATTCTGCTAGTGTAGACTCTTCAATGCCTTCAATTATAAAGCACTTCTGCCAGTGTAAACTCTTCAATACGTTCAATTACAAAGCAATTCTGCTAGTGTAGACTCTTCAATACATTCGATTATAAAGCAATTCTGCTAGTGTAAACTCTACAATACGTTCAATTACAAAGCAATTCTGCTAGTGTAGACTATTCAATCCGTTCAATTACAAAGCATTTCTGCTAGTGTAGACTCTTCAATACGTTCAATTATAAAGCAATTCTGCTAGTGTAGACTCTTCAATATGTTTAATTACAAAGCAATTCTGCTAGTGTAGACTCTACAATACGTTCAATTACAAAGCAATTCTGCTAGTGTAGACTCTTCAATAGGTTCAATTACAAAGCAATTCTGCTAGAGTAGACTCTTCAATACGTTCAATTACAAAGCAATTCTGCTAGTGTAGACTCTTCAATAGGTTCAATTACAAAGCAATTCTGCTAGTGTAGACTCTTCAATACGTTCAATTACAAAGCAATTCTGCTAGTATAGACTCTTCAATACCTTCAATTATAAAGCAATTCTGCTAGTGTAAACTCTTCAATACGTTCAATTACAAAGCAATTCTGCTAGTGTAAACGCTTCAATACGTTCAATTACAAAGCAATTCTGCTAGTGTAGACTCTTCAATACGTTCAATTACAAAGCAATTCTGCTAGTGTAGACTCTTCAATACGTTCAATTATAAAGCAATTCTGCTAGTGTAGACTCTACAATATGCTCTATTACAAAGCAATTCTGCTAGTGTAGACTCTTCAATACGCTCAATTATAAAGCAATTCTGCTAGTGTAAACTCTTCAATACGTTCAATTACAAAGCAATTCTGCTAGTGTAAACTCTTCAATACGTTCAATTACAAAGCAATTCCGCTAGTGTAGACTCTTCAATAAGTTCAATTACAAAGCAATTCTGCCCGTGTAACTGCTTCAATACGTTCAATTACAAAGCAATTCTGCTAGTGTAGACTATTCAATCCGTTCAATTACAAAGCAATTCTGCTAGTGTAGACTCTTCAATATGTTCAATTATAAAGTAATTCTGCTAGTGTAAACTCCTTAATACATTCAATTACAAAGCAATTCTGCTAGTGTAAACTCTTCAATACCTCCAATTACAAAACAATTCTGCTAGTGTAGACTTCAATACGTTCAATTACAAAGCAATTCTGCTTGTGTAGACTCTTCAATACATTCAATTATAAAGCAATTCTGCTAGTGTAAACTCTTCAATGCGTTCAATTACAAAGCAATTCTGCTAGTGTAGACTCTTCAATACCTTCAATTATAAAGCAATTCTGCTAGTGTAAACTCTTTAATACATTCAATTACAAAGCAATTCTGCTATTGTGGACTCTTCAATACCTTCAATTACACAGCAATTCTGCTAGTGTAAACTCTTCAATCCGTTCAATTACAAAGCAATTCTGCTAGTGTAAACTCTTCAATACGTCCAATTACAAAGCACTTCTGCTAGTGTAGACTTCAATACGTTCAATTACAAAGCAATTCTGCTAGTGTAGACTCTTCAATACCTTCAATTATAAAGCAATTCTGCTAGTGTAAACTCTTCAATACGTTCAATTACAAAGCAATTCTGCTAGTGTAGACTCTTCAATACGTTCAATTACAAAGAAATTCTGCTAGTGTAGACTCTTCAATACGTTCAATTACAAAGCATTCTGCTAGTGTAAACTCTTCAATACGTTCAATTTCAAAGCAATTCTGCTAGTGTAGACTCTTCAATACCTTCAATTATAAAGCAATTCTGCTAGTGTAAACTCTTCAATACGTTCAATTACAAAGCAATTCTGCTAGTGTAGACTCTTCAATACGTTCAATTATAAAGCAATTCTGCTAGTGTAAACTCTTCAATACGTTCAATTACAAAGCAATTCTGCTAGTGTAAACGCTTCAATACGTTCAATTACAAAGCAATTCTGCTAGTGTAGACTATTCAATCCGTTCAATTACAAAGCAATTCTGCTAGTGTAGACTCTTCAATACCTTCAATTATAAAGCAATTCTGCTAGTGTAAACTCTTCAATACGTTCAATTACAAAGCACTTTTGCTAGTGTAAACTCTACAATACGTTCAATTACAAAGCAATTCGGCTAGTGTAGACTATTCAATCCGTTCAATTACAAAGCAATTCTGCTAGTGTAGACTCTTCAATACGTTCAATTATAAAGCAATTCTGCTAGTGTAGACTCTTCAATCTGTTCAATTACAAAGCAATTCTGCTAGTGTAGACTCTTCAATCCGTTCAATTATAAAGCAATTCTGCTAGTGTAGACTCTTCAATACGTTCAATTACAAAGCAATTCTGCTAGTGTAGACTCTTCAATACGTTCAATTACAAAGCAATTCTGCTAGTGTAAACGCTTCAATACGTTCAATTACAAAGCAATTCTGCTATTGTAGACTCTTCAATACGTTCAATTACAAAGCAATTCCGCTAGTGTAGACTCTTCAATAAGTTCAATTACAAAGCAATTCTGCCCGTGTAACTGCTTCAATACGTTCAATTACAAAGCAATTCTGCTAGTGTAGACTATTCAATCCGTTCAATTACAAAGCAATTCTGCTAGTGTAGACTCTTCAATATGTTCAATTATAAAGTAATTCTGCTAGTGTAAACTCCTTAATACATTCAATTACAAAGCAATTCTGCTAGTGTAAACTCTTCAATACCTCCAATTACAAAACAATTCTGCTAGTGTAGACTTCAATACGTTCAATTACAAAGCAATTCTGCTTGTGTAGACTCTTCAATACATTCAATTATAAAGCAATTCTGCTAGTGTAAACTCTTCAATGCGTTCAATTACAAAGCAATTCTGCTAGTGTAGACTCTTCAATACCTTCAATTATAAAGCAATTCTGCTAGTGTAAACTCTTTAATACATTCAATTACAAAGCAATTCTGCTATTGTGGACTCTTCAATACCTTCAATTACACAGCAATTCTGCTAGTGTAAACTCTTCAATCCGTTCAATTACAAAGCAATTCTGCTAGTGTAAACTCTTCAATACGTCCAATTACAAAGCACTTCTGCTAGTGTAGACTTCAATACGTTCAATTACAAAGCAATTCTGCTAGTGTAGACTCTTCAATACCTTCAATTATAAAGCAATTCTGCTAGTGTAAACTCTTCAATACGTTCAATTACAAAGCAATTCTGCTAGTGTAGACTCTTCAATACGTTCAATTACAAAGAAATTCTGCTAGTGTAGACTCTTCAATACGTTCAATTACAAAGCATTCTGCTAGTGTAAACTCTTCAATACGTTCAATTTCAAAGCAATTCTGCTAGTGTAGACTCTTCAATACCTTCAATTATAAAGCAATTCTGCTAGTGTAAACTCTTCAATACGTTCAATTACAAAGCAATTCTGCTAGTGTAGACTCTTCAATACGTTCAATTATAAAGCAATTCTGCTAGTGTAAACTCTTCAATACGTTCAATTACAAAGCAATTCTGCTAGTGTAAACGCTTCAATACGTTCAATTACAAAGCAATTCTGCTAGTGTAGACTATTCAATCCGTTCAATTACAAAGCAATTCTGCTAGTGTAGACTCTTCAATACCTTCAATTATAAAGCAATTCTGCTAGTGTAAACTCTTCAATACGTTCAATTACAAAGCACTTTTGCTAGTGTAAACTCTACAATACGTTCAATTACAAAGCAATTCGGCTAGTGTAGACTATTCAATCCGTTCAATTACAAAGCAATTCTGCTAGTGTAGACTCTTCAATACGTTCAATTATAAAGCAATTCTGCTAGTGTAGACTCTTCAATCTGTTCAATTACAAAGCAATTCTGCTAGTGTAGACTCTTCAATCCGTTCAATTATAAAGCAATTCTGCTAGTGTAGACTCTTCAATACGTTCAATTACAAAGCAATTCTGCTAGTGTAGACTCTTCAATACGTTCAATTACAAAGCAATTCTGCTAGTGTAAACGCTTCAATACGTTCAATTACAAAGCAATTCTGCTATTGTAGACTCTTCAATACGTTCAATTACAAAGCAATTCCGCTAGTGTAGACTCTTCAATAAGTTCAATTACAAAGCAATTCTGCCAGTGTAACTGCTTCAATACGTTCAATTACAAAGCAATTCTGCTAGTGTAGACTATTCAATCCGTTCAATTACAAAGCAATTCTGCTAGTGTAGACTCTTCAATATGTTCAATTATAAAGTAATTCTGCTAGTGTAAACTCCTTAATACATTCAATTACAAAGGAATGCTGCTAGTGTAGACTTCAATACGTTCAATTACAAAGCAATTCTGCTTGTGTAGACTCTTCAATACATTCAATTATAAAGCAATTCTGCTAGTGTAAACTCTTCAATGCGTTCAATTACAAAGCAATTCTGCTAGTGTAGACTCTTCAATACCTTCAATTATAAAGCAATTCTGCTAGTGTAAACTCTTTAATACATTCAATTACAAAGCAATTCTGCTATTGTGGACTCTTCAATACCTTCAATTACAAAGCAATTCTGCTAGTGTAAACTCTTCAATCCGTTCAATTACAAAGCAATTCTGCTAGTGTAAACTCTTCAATACGTCCAATTACAAAGAACTTCTGCTAGTGTAGACTTCAATACGTTCAATTACAAAGCAATTCTGCTAGTGTAGACTCTTCAATAACTTCAATTATAAAGCAATTCTGCTAGTGTAAACTCTTCAATACGTTCAATTACAAAGCAATTCTGCTAGTGTAGACTCTTCAATACGTTCAATTACAAAGAAATTCTGCTAGTGTAGACTCTTCAATACGTTCAATTACAAAGCAATTCTGCTAGTGTAGACTCTTCAATACGTTCAATTACAAAGCATTCTGCTAGTGTAAACTCTTCAATACGTTCAATTTCAAAGCAATTCTGCTAGTGTAGACTCTTCAATACCTTCAATTATAAAGCAATTCTGCTAGTGTAAACTCTTCAATACGTTCAATTACAAAGCAATTCTGCTAGTGTAGACTCTTCAATACGTTCAATTATAAAGCAATTCTGCTAGTGTAAACTCTTCAATACGTTCAATTACAAAGCAATTCTGCTAGTGTAAACGCTTCAATACGTTCAATTACAAAGCAATTCTGCTAGTGTAGACTATTCAATCCGTTCAATTACAAAGCAATTCTGCTAGTGTAGACTCTTCAATACCTTCAATTATAAAGCAATTCTGCTAGTGTAAACTCTTCAATACCTTCAATTATAAAGCAATTCTGCTAGTGTAAACTCTTCAATACGTTCAATTACAAAGCAATTCTGCTAGTGTAGACTCTTCAATACGTTCAATTATAAAGCAATTCTGCTAGTGTAAACTCTTCAATACGTTCAATTACAAAGCAATTCTGCTAGTGTAAACGCTTCAATACGTTCAATTACAAAGCAATTCTGCTAGTGTAGACTATTCAATCCGTTCAATTACAAAGCAATTCTGCTAGTGTAGACTCTTCAATACCTTCAATTATAAAGCAATTCTGCTAGTGTAAACTCTTCAATACGTTCAATTACAAAGCAATTCCGCTAGTGTAGACTCTTCAATACGTTCAATTATAAAGCATTCTGCTAGTGTAAACTCGTCAATACGTTCAATTACAAAGCAATTCTGTTAGTGTAGGCTCTTCAATACCTTCAATTATAAAGCAATTCTGCTAGTCTAAACTCTTCAATACGTTCAATTACAAAGCAATTCTGCTATTGTAGACTCTTCAATACGTTCAATTATAAAGCAATTCTGCTAGTGTAAACTCTTCAATACGTTCAATTACAAAGCAATTCTGCTAGTGTAGACTATTCAATACGTCCAATTACAAAGCAATTCTACTAGTGTAGACTTCAATACGTTCAATTACAAAGCAATTCTGCTAGTGTAGACTCTTCAATACCTTCAATTATAAAGCACTTCTGCTAGTGTAAACTCTTCAATACGTTCAATTACAAAGCAATTCTGCTAGTGTAGACTCTTCAATACATTCGATTATAAAGCAATTCTGCTAGTGTAAACTCTACAATACGTTCAATTACAAAGCAATTCTGCTAGTGTAGACTATTCAATCCGTTCAATTACAAAGCATTTCTGCTAGTGTAGACTCTTCAATACGTTCAATTATAAAGCAATTCTGCTAGTGTAGACTCTTCAATATGTTCAATTACAAAGCAATTCTGCTAGTGTAGACTCTACAATACGTTCAATTACAAAGCAATTCTGCTAGTGTAGACTCTTCAATAGGTTCAATTACAAAGCAATTCTGCTAGTGTAGAATCTTCAATACCTTCAATTATAAAGCACTTCTGCTAGTGTAAACTCTTCAATACGTTCAATTACAAAGCAATTCTGCTAGTGTAGACTCTTCAATACATTCGATTATAAAGCAATTCTGCTAGTGTAAACTCTACAATACCTTCAATTACAAAGCAATTCTGCTAGTGTAGACTATTCAATCCGTTCAATTACAAAGCATTTCTGCTAGTGTAGACTCTACAATACGTTCAATTATAAAGCAATTCTGCTAGTGTAGACTCTTCAATATGTTCAATTACAAAGCAATTCTGCTAGTGTAGACTCTACAATACGTTCAATTACAAAGCAATTCTGCTAGTGTAGACTCTTCAATAGGTTCAATTACAAAGCAATTCTGCTAGTGTAGACTCTTCAATACGTTCAATTACAAAGCAATTCTGCTAGTGTAGACTCTTCAATAGGTTCAATTACAAAGCAATTCTGCTAGTGTAGACTCTTCAATACGTTCAATTACAAAGCAATTCTGCTAGTATAGACTCTTCAATACCTTCAATTATAAAGCAATTCTGCTAGTGTAAACTCTTCAATACGTTCAATTACAAAGCAATTCTGCTAGTGTAGACTCTTCAATACGTTCAATTATAAAGCAATTCTGCTAGTGTAAACTCTTCAATACGTTCAATTACAAAGCAATTCTGCTAGTGTAAACGCTTCAATACGTTCAATTACAAAGCAATTCTGCTAGTGTAGACTCTTCAATACGTTCAATTACAAAGCAATTCTGCTAGTGTAGACTCTTCAATACGTTCAATTATAAAGCAATTCTGCTAGTGTAGACTCTTCAATACGTTCTATTACAAAGCAATTCTGCTAGTGTAGACTCTTCAATACGTTCAATTATAAAGCAATTCTGCTAGTGTAAACTCTTCAATACGTTCAATTACAAAGCAATTCTGCTAGTGTAAACTCTTCAATACGTTCAATTACAAAGCAATTCCGCTAGTGTAGACTCTTCAATGCGTTCAATTACAAAGCAATTCTGCCAGTGTAACTGCTTCAATACGTTCAATTACAAAGCAATTCTGCTAGTGTAGACTATTCAATCCGTTCAATTACAAAGCAATTCTGCTAGTGTAGACTCTTCAATATGTTCAATTATAAAGTAATTCTGCTAGTGTAAACTCCTTAATACGTTCAATTACAAAGCAATTCTGCTAGTGTAAACTCTTCAATACGTTTAATTACAAAGCAATTCCGCTAGTGTAGACTCTTCAATGCGTTCAATTACAAAGCAATTCTGCCAGTGTAACTGCTTCAATACGTTCAATTACAAAGCAATTCTGCTAGTGTAGACTATTCAATCCGTTCAATTACAAAGCAATTCTGCTAGTGTAGACTCTTCAATATGTTCAATTATAAAGTAATTCTGCTAGTGTAAACTCCTTAATACATTCAATTACAAAGCAATTCTGCTAGTGTAAACTCTTCAATACGTCCAATTACAAAGCAATTCTGCTAGTGTAGACTTCAATACGTTCAATTACAAAGCAATTCTGCTTGTGTAGACTCTTCAATACATTCAATTATAAAGCAATTCTGCTAGTGTAAACTCTTCAATGCGTTCAATTACAAAGCAATTCTGCTAGTGTAGACTCTTCAATACCTTCAATTATAAAGCAATTCTGCTAGTGTAAACTCTTCAATACATTCAATTACAAAGCAATTCTGCTATTGTGGACTCTTCAATACCTTCAATTACAAAGCAATTCTGCTAGTGTAAACTCTTCAATCTGTTCAATTACAAAGCAATTCTGCTAGTGTAAACTCTTCAATACGTCCAATTACAAAGCACTTCTGCTAGTGTTGACTTCAATACGTTCAATTACAAAGCAATTCTGCTAGTGTAGACTCTTCAATACCTTCAATTATAAAGCACTTCTGCTAGTGTAAACTCTACAATACGTTCAATTACAAAGCAATTCTGCTAGTGTAGACTATTCAATCCGTTCAATTACAAAGCATTTCTACTAGTGTAGACTCTACAATACGTTCAATTACAAAGCAATTCTGCTAGTGTAGACTCTTCAATAGGTTCAATTACAAAGCAATTCTGCTAGTGTAGACTCTTCAATACGTTCAATTACAAAGCAATTCTGCTAGTGTAGACTCTTCAATAGGTTCAATTACAAAGCAATTCTGCTAGTGTAGACTCTTCAATACGTTCAATTACAAAGCAATTCTGCTAGTATAGACTCTTCAATACCTTCAATTATAAAGCAATTCTGCTAGTGTAAACTCTTCAATACGTTCAATTACAAAGCAATTCTGCTAGTGTAGACTCTTCAATACGTTCAATTATAAAGCAATTCTGCTAGTGTAAACTCTTCAATACGTTCAATTACAAAGCAATTCTGCTAGTGTAAATGCTTCAATACGTTCAATTACAAAGCAATTCTGCTAGTGTAGACTCTTCAATACGTTCAATTACAAAGCAATTATGCTAGTGTAGACTCTTCAATACGTTCAATTATAAAGCAATTCTGCTAGTGTAGACTCTTCAATACGTTCTATTACAAAGCAATTCTGCTAGTGTAGACTCTTCAATACGTTCAATTATAAAGCAATTCTGCTAGTGTAAACTCTTCAATATGTTCAATTACAAAGCAATTCTGCTAGTGTAAACTCTTCAATACGTTCAATTACAAAGCAATTCCGCTAGTGTAGACTCTTCAATGCGTTCAATTACAAAGCAATTCTGCCAGTGTAACTGCTTCAATACGTTCAATTACAAAGCAATTCTGCTAGTGTAGACTATTCAATCCGTTCAATTACAAAGCAATTCTGCTAGTGTAGACTCTTCAATATGTTCAATTATAAAGTAATTCTGCTAGTGTAAACTCCTTAATACATTCAATTACAAAGCAATTCTGCTAGTGTAAACTCTTCAATACGTCCAATTACAAAGCAATTCTGCTAGTGTAGACTTCAATACGTTCAATTACAAAGCAATTCTGCTTGTGTAGACTCTTCAATACATTCAATTATAAAGCAATTCTGCTAGTGTAAACTCTTCAATGCGTTCAATTACAAAGCAATTCTGCTAGTGTAGACTCTTCAATACCTTCAATTATAAAGCAATTCTGCTAGTGTAAACTCTTCAATACATTCAATTACAAAGCAATTCTTCTATTGTGGACTCTTCAATACCTTCAATTACAAAGCAATTCTGCTAGTGTAAACTCTTCAATCTGTTCAATTACAAAGCAATTCTGCTAGTGTAAACTCTTCAATACGTCCAATTACAAAGCACTTCTGCTAGTGTTGACTTCAATACGTTCAATTACAAAGCAATTCTGCTAGTGTAGACTCTTCAATACCTTCAATTATAAAGCACTTCTGCTAGTGTAAACTCTACAATACGTTCAATTACAAAGCAATTCTGCTAGTGTAGACTATTCAATCCGTTCAATTACAAAGCATTTCTACTAGTGTAGACTCTACAATACGTTCAATTACAAAGCAATTCTGCTAGTGTAGACTCTTCAATAGGTTCAATTACAAAGCAATTCTGCTATTGTAGACTCTTCAATACGTTCAATTACAAAGCAATTCTGCTAGTGTAGACTCTTCAATAGGTTCAATTACAAAGCAATTCTGCTAGTGTAGACTCTTCAATACGTTCAATTACAAAGCAATTCTGCTAGTATAGACTCTTCAATACCTTCAATTATAAAGCAATTCTGCTAGTGTAAACTCTTCAATACGTTCAATTACAAAGCAATTCTGCTAGTGTAGACTCTTCAATACGTTCAATTATAAAGCAATTCTGCTAGTGTAAACTCTTCAATACGTTCAATTACAAAGCAATTCTGCTAGTGTAAATGCTTCAATACGTTCAATTACAAAGCAATTCTGCTAGTGTAGACTCTTCAATACGTTCAATTACAAAGCAATTCTGCTAGTGTAGACTCTTCAATACGTTCAATTATAAAGCAATTCTGCTAGTGTAGACTCTTCAATACGTTCTATTACAAAGCAATTCTGCTAGTGTAGACTCTTCAATACGTTCAATTATAAAGCAATTCTGCTAGTGTAAACTCTTCAATACGTTCAATTACAAAGCAATTCTGCTAGTGTAAACTCTTCAATACATTCAATTACAAAGCAATTCCGCTAGTGTAGACTCTTCAATACGTTCAATTACAAAGCAATTCTGCCAGTGTAACTGCTTCAATACGTTCAATTACAAAGCAATTCTGCTAGTGTAGACTATTCAATCCGTTCAATTACAAAGCAATTCTGCTAGTGTAGACTCTTCAATATGTTCAATTATAAAGTAATTCTGCTAGTGTAAACTCCTTAATACATTCAATTACAAAGCAATTCTGCTAGTGTAAACTCTTCAATACGTCCAATTACAAAGCAATTCTGCTAGTGTAGACTTCAATACGTTCAATTACAAAGCAATTCTGCTTGTGTAGACTCTTCAATACATTCAATTATAAAGCAATTCTGCTAGTGTAAACTCTTCAATGCGTTCAATTACAAAGCAATTCTGCTAGTGTAAACTCTTCAATACCTTCAATTACAAAGCAATTCTGCTAGTGTAAACTCTTCAATCCGTTCAATTACAAAGCAATTCTGCTAGTGTAAACTCTTCAATACGTCCAATTACAAAGCACTTCTGCTAGTGTAGACTTCAATACGTTCAATTACAAAGCAATTCTGCTAGTGTAGACACTTCAATACGTTCTATTACAAAGCAATTCTGCTAGTGTAGACTCTTCAATACGTTCAATTATAAAGCAATTCTGCTAGTGTAAACTCTTCAATACGTTCAATTACAAAGCAATTCTGCTAGTGTAGACTATTCAATCCGTTCAATTACAAAGCAATTCTGCTAGTGTAGACTCTTCAATACCTTAAATTATAAAGCAATTCTGCTAGTGTAAACTCTTCAATACGTTCAATTACAAAGCAATTCTGCTAGTGTAGACTCTTCAATACATTCAATTATAAAGCAATTCTGCTAGTGTAAACTCTTCAATACGTTCAATTACAAAGCAATTCTGCTAGCGTAAACACTTCAATACGTTCAATTACAAAGCAATTCTGCTAGTGTAGACTATTCAATCCGTTCAATTACAAAGCAATTCTTCTAGAGTAGACTCTTCAATATGTTCAATTATAAAGCAATTCTGCTAGTGTAAACTCTTTAATACATTCAATTACAAAGCAATTCTGCTAGTGTAAACTCTTCAATACGTCCAATTACAAAGCAATTCTGCTAGTGTAGACTTCAATAGGTTCAATTACAAAGCAATTCTGCTAGTGTAGACTCTTCAATACCTTCAATTATAAAGCAATTCTGCTAGTGTAAACTCTTCAATACGTTCAATTACAAAGCAATTCTGCTAGTGTAGACTCTTCAATACATTCAATTATAAATCAATTCTGACAGTGTAAACTCTACAATACGTTCAATTACAAAGCAATTCTGCTAGTGTAGACTATTCAATCCGTTCAATTACAAAGCAATTCTGCTAGTGTAGACTCTTCAATACGTTCAATTATAAAGCAATTCTGCTAGTGTAGACTCTTAAATACGTTCAATTATAAAGCAATTCTGCTAATGTAAACTCTTCAATACGTTCAATTACAAGGCAATTCTGCTAGTGTAAACGCTTCAATACGTTCAATTACAAAGGAATTCTGCTAGTGTAGACTATTCAATCCGTTCAATTACAAAGCAATTCTTCTAGTGTAGACTCTTCAATACCTTCAATTATAAAGCAATTCTGCTAGTGTAAACTCTTCAATACGTCCAATTACAAAGCAATTCTGCTAGTGTAAACTCTTCAATACGTCCAATTACAAAGCAATTCTGCTAGTGTAGACTTCAATACGTTCAATTACAAAGCAATTCTGCTAGTGTAGACTGTTCAATACCTTCAATTATAAAGCAATTCTGCTAGTGTAAACTCTTCAATACGTCCAATTACAAAGCAATTCTGCTAGTGTAGACTCTTCAATACATTCAATTATAAAGCAATTCTGCTAGTGTAAACTCTACAACACGTTCAATTACAAAGCAATTCTGCTAGAGTAGACTATTCAATCCGTTCAATTACAAAGCAATTCTGCTAGTGTAGACTATTCAATACATTCAATTATAAAGCAATTCTGCTAGTGTAGACTATTCAATCCGTTCAATTACAAAGCAATTCTGCTAGTGTAGATTATTGAATCCGTTCAATTACAAAGCAATTCTGCTAGTGTAGACTATTCAATCCGTTCAATTACAAAGCAATTCTGCTAGTGTAGACTCTTCAATACATTCAATTATAAAGCAATTCTGCTAGTGTAAACTCTACAATACGTTCAATTACAAAGCAATTCGGCTAGTGTAGACTATTCAATCCGTTCAATTACAAAGCAATTCTGCTAGTGTAGACTCTTCAATACGTTCAATTATAAAGCAATTCTGCTAGTGTAGACTCTTCAATCTGTTCAATTACAAAGCAATTCTGCTAGTGTAGACTCTTCAATCCGTTCAATTATAAAGCAATTCTGCTAGTGTAGACTCTTCAATACGTTCAATTACAAAGCAATTCTGCTAGTGTAGACTCTTCAATACGTTCAATTACAAAGCAATTCTGCTAGTGTAAACGCTTCAATACGTTCAATTACAAAGCAATTCTGCTAGTGTAGACTATTCAATCCATTCAATTACAAAGCAATTCTGCTAGTGTAGACTCTTCAATACGTTCAATTATAAAGCAATTCTGCTAGTGTAAACTCTTTAATACATTCAATTACAAAGCAATTCTGCTAGTGTAAACTCTTCAATACCTCCAATTACAAAGCAATTCTGCTAGTGTTGACTTCAATCCGTTCAATTACAAAGCAATTCTGCTAGTGTAGACTCTTCAATACCTTCAATTATAAAGCAATTCTGCTAGTGTAAACTCTACAATACGTTCAATTACAAAGCAATTCGGCTAGTGTAGACTATTCAATCCGTTCAATTACAAAGCAATTCTGCTAGTGTAGACTCTTCAATACGTTCAATTATAAAGCAATTCTGCTAGTGTAGACTCTTCAATCTGTTCAATTACAAAGCAATTCTGCTAGTGTAGACTCTTCAATCCGTTCAATTATAAAGCAATTCTGCTAGTGTAGACTCTTCAATACGTTCAATTACAAAGCAATTCTGCTAGTGTAGACTCTTCAATACGTTCAATTACAAAGCAATTCTGCTAGTGTAAACGCTTCAATACGTTCAATTACAAAGCAATTCTGCTAGTGTAGACTATTCAATCCATTCAATTACAAAGCAATTCTGCTAGTGTAGACTCTTCAATACGTTCAATTATAAAGCAATTCTGCTAGTGTAAACTCTTTAATACATTCAATTACAAAGCAATTCTGCTAGTGTAAACTCTTCAATACCTCCAATTACAAAGCAATTCTGCTAGTGTTGACTTCAATCCGTTCAATTACAAAGCAATTCTGCTAGTGTAGACTCTTCAATACCTTCAATTATAAAGCAATTCTGCTAGTGTAAACTCTTCAATACGTTCAATTACAAAGCAATTCTGCTAGTGTAGATTCTTCAATACGTTCAATTATAAAGCAATTCTGCTAGTGTAAACTCTTCAATACGTTCAATTACAAAGCAATTCTGCTAGTGTAGACTATTCAATCCGTTCAATTACAAAGCAATTCTTCTAGAGTAGACTCTTCAATATGTTCAATTATAAAGCAATTCTGCTAGTGTAAACTCTTTAATACATTCAATTACAAAGCAATTCTGCTAGTGTAAACTCTTCAATACGTCCAATTACAAAGCAATTCTGCTAGTGTAGACTTCAATAGGTTCAATTACAAAGCAATTCTGCTAGTGTAGACTCTTCAATACCTTCAATTATAAAGCAATTCTGCTAGTGTAAACTCTTCAATACGTTCAATTACAAAGCAATTCTGCTAGTGTAGACTCTTCAATACATTCAATTATAAATCAATTCTGACAGTGTAAACTCTACAATACGTTCAATTACAAAGCAATTCTCCTAGTGTAGACTATTCAATCCGTTCAATTACAAAGCAATTCTGCTAGTGTAGACTCTTCAATACGTTCAATTATAAAGCAATTCTGCTAGTGTAGACTCTTAAATACGTTCAATTATAAAGCAATTCTGCTAATGTAAACTCTTCAATACGTTCAATTACAAGGCAATTCTGCTAGTGTAAACGCTTCAATACGTTCAATTACAAAGCAATTCTTCTAGTGTAGACTCTTCAATACCTTCAATTATAAAGCAATTCTGCTAGTGTAAACTCTTCAATACGTCCAATTACAAAGCAATTCTGCTAGTGTAAACTCTTCAATACGTCCAATTACAAAGCAATTCTGCTAGTGTAGACTTCAATACGTTCAATTACAAAGCAATTCTGCTAGTGTAGACTGTTCAATTCCTTCAATTATAAAGCAATTCTGCTAGTGTAAACTCTTCAATACGTCCAATTACAAAGCAATTCTGCTAGTGTAGACTCTTCAATACATTCAATTATAAAGCAATTCTGCTAGTGTAAACTCTACAACACGTTCAATTACAAAGCAATTCTGCTAGTGTAGACTATTCAATCCGTTCAATTACAAAGCAATTCTGCTAGTGTAGACTATTCAATACATTCAATTATAAAGCAATTCTGCTAGTGTAGACTATTCAATCCGTTCAATTACAAAGCAATTCTGCTAGTGTAGACTATTCAATCCGTTCAATTACAAAGCAATTCTGCTAGTGTAGACTATTCAATCCGTTCAATTACAAAGCAATTCTGCTAGTGTAGACTCTTCAATACATTCAATTATAAAGCAATTCTGCTAGTGTAAACTCTACAATACGTTCAATTACAAAGCAATTCGGCTAGTGTAGACTATTCAATCCGTTCAATTACAAAGCAATTCTGCTAGTGTAAACTCTTTAATACATTCAATTACAAAGCAATTCTGCTATTGTGGACTCTTCAATACCTTCAATTACACAGCAATTCTGCTAGTGTAAACTCTTCAATCCGTTCAATTACAAAGCAATTCTGCTAGTGTAGACTCTTCAATACGTTCAATTACAAAGCAATTCTGCTAGTGTAGACTCTTCAATCTGTTCAATTACAAAGCAATTCTGCTAGTGTAGACTCTTCAATCCGTTCAATTATAAAGCAATTCTGCTAGTGTAGACTCTTCAATACGTTCAATTACAAAGCAATTCTGCTAGTGTAGACTCTTCAATACGTTCAATTACAAAGCAATTCTGCTAGTGTAAACGCTTCAATACGTTCAATTACAAAGCAATTCTGCTAGTGTAGACTATTCAATCCATTCAATTACAAAGCAATTCTGCTAGTGTAGACTCTTCAATACGTTCAATTATAAAGCAATTCTGCTAGTGTAAACTCTTTAATACATTCAATTACAAAGCAATTCTGCTAGTGTAAACTCTTCAATACCTCCAATTACAAAGCAATTCTGCTAGTGTTGACTTCAATCCGTTCAATTACAAAGCAATTCTGCTAGTGTAGACTCTTCAATACCTTCAATTATAAAGCAATTCTGCTAGTGTAAACTCTTCAATACGTTCAATTACAAAGCAATTCTGCTAGTGTAGATTCTTCAATACGTTCAATTATAAAGCAATTCTGCTAGTGTAAACTCTTCAATACGTTCAATTACAAAGCAATTCTGCTAGTGTAGACTCTTCAATACATTCAATTATAAAGCAATTCTGCTAGTGTAAACTCTACAATACGTTCAATTACAAAGCAATTCTGCTAGTGTAGACTATTCAATCCGTTCAATTACAAAGCAATTCTGCTAGAGTAGACTCTTCAATATGTTCAATCATAAAGCACTTCTGCTAGTGTAAACTCTTTAATACATTCAATTACAAAGCAATTCTGCTAGTGTAAACTCTTCAATACGTCCAATTACAAAGCAATTCTGCTAGTGTAGACTTCAATATGTTCAATTACAAAGCAATTCTGCTAGTGTAGACTCTTCAATACGTTCAATTACAAAGCAATTCTGCTAGTGTGGACTCTTCAATACATTCAAATATAAAGCAATTCTGCTAGTGTAAACTCTACAATACGTTCAATTACAAAGCAATTCTGCTAGTGTAGACTATTCAATCCGTTCAATTAGAAAGCAATTCTACTAGTGTAGACTCTTCAATACGTTCAATTACAAAGCAATTCTGCTAGTGTAGACTCTTCATACGTTCAATTACAAAGCAATTCTACTAGTGTAGACTCTTCAATGCGTTCAATTACAAAGCAATTCTGCTAGTGTAGACTCTTCAATACGTTCAATTATAAAACAATTCTGCTAGTGTAAACTCTTCAATACGTTCAATTACAAGGCAATTCTGCTAGTGTAAATGCTTCAATACGTTCAATTACAAAGCAATTCTGATAGTGTAGACTATTCAATCCGTTCAATTACAAAGCAATTCTGCTAGTGTAGACTCTTCAATACGTTCAATTATAAAGCAATTCTGCTAGTGTAAACTCTTTAATACATTCAATTACAAAGCAATTCTGCTAGTGTAAACTCTTCAATACGTCCAATTACAAAGCAATTTTGCTAGTCTAGACTCTTCAATACGTTCAATTACAAAGCAATTCTGCTAGTGTAGACTCTTCAATACGTTCAATTACAAAGCATTCTGCTAAGGTAAACTCTTCAATACGTTCAATTACAAAGCAATTCTGCTAGTGTAGACTCTTCAATACCTTCAATTATAAAGCAATTCTGCTAGTGTAAACTCTTCAATACGTTCAATTACAAAGCAATTCTGCTAGTGTAGACTCTTCAATACGTTCAATTATAAACCAATTCTGCTAGTGTAAACTCTTCAATACGTTCAATTAGATAGCAATTCTGCTAGTGTAGACTCTTCAATACGTTCAATTACAAAGCAATTCTGCTAGTGTAGACTCTTCAATACGTTCAATTACAAAGCAATTCAGCTAGTGTAGACTCTTCAATACATTCATTTATAAAGCGATTCTGCTAGTGTAGACTCTTCAATACGTTCAATTATAAAGCGATTCTGCTAGTGTAGACTCTTCAATGCGTTAAATTACAAAGCAATTCTGCTAGTGTAGACTCTTCAATACGTTCAATTACAAAGCAATTCTGCTAGTGTAGACTCTTCAATACTTTCAATTAGAATGCAATTCTCCTAGTGTAGACTCTTCAATACGTTCAATTAGAAAGCAATTCTGCTAGTGTAGACTATTCAATGCGTTCAATTACATAGCAATTCTGCTAGTGTAGACTCTTCAATACCTTCAATGACAAGGCAATTCTGCTAGTGTAAGCTCTTCAATACGTTCAATTACAAAGCAATTCTGCTAGTGTATACTATTCAATGCGTTCAATTACAAAGCAATTCTGCTAGTGTAGACTCCTCAATACGTTCAATTATAAAGCAATTCTGCTAGTGTAGACTCTTCAATACGTTCAATTACAAAGCATTCTGATAGTGTAAACCCTTCAATACGTTCAATCACAAAGCAATTCTGCTAGTGTAAACTCTTCAATACGTTCAATTACAAAGCAATTCTGCTAGTGTAGACTCTTCAATACGTTCAATTACAAAGCAATTCTGCTAGTGTAAACTCTTCAATACGTCCAATTACAAAGCAATTCTGTTAGTGTAAACTCTTCAATATGTCCAATTACAAAGCAATTCTGCTAGTGTAGACTCTTCAATACGTTCAATTATAAAGCAATTCTGCTAGTGTAAACTCTTCAATACGTTCAATTAGAAAGCAATTCTGATAGTGTAGACTCTTCAATACGTTCAATTACAAAGCAATTCTGCTTGTGTAGGCTCTTCAATCCGTTCAATTACATAGCAATTCTGCTAGTGTAGACTATTCAATACATTCAATTATAAAGCAATTCTGCTAGTGTAGACTATTCAATCCGTTCAATTACAAAGCAATTCTGCTAGTGTAGACTATTCAATCCGTTCAATTACAAAGCAATTCTGCTAGTGTAGACTATTCAATCCGTTCAATTACAAAGCAATTCTGCTAGAGTAGACTATTCAATACATTCAATTATAAAGCAATTCTGCTAGTGTAAACTCTACAATACGTTCAATTACAAAGCAATTCTGCTAGTGTAGACTATTCAATCCGTTCAATTACAAAGCAATTCTGCTAGTGTAGACTATTCAATACGTTCAATTACAAAGCAATTCTGCTAGTATAGACTCTTCAATACATTCAATTATAAAGCAATTCTGCTAGTGTAGACTCTTCAATCTGTTCAATTACAAAGCAATTCTGCTAGTGGAGACTCTTCAATCCGTTCAATTATAAAGCAATTCTGCTAGTGTAGACTCTTCAATACGTTCAATTACAAAGCAATTCTGCTAGTATAGACTCTTCAATACGTTCAATTACAAAGCAATTCTGCTAGTATAGCCTCTTCAATACGTTCAATTACAAAGCAATTCTGCTAGTGTAAACGCTTCAATACGTTCAATTACAAAGCAATTCTGCTAGTGTAGACTATTCAATCCATTCAATTACAAAGCAATTCTGCTAGTGTAGACTCTTCAATACGTTCAATTATAAAGCAATTCTGCTAGTGTAAACTCTTTAATACATTCAATTACAAAGCAATTCTGCTGGTGTAAACTCTTCAATACCTCCAATTACAAAGCAATTCTGCTAGTGTTGACTTCAATCCGTTCAATTACAAAGCGATTCTGCTAGTGTAGACTCTTCAATACCTTCAATTATAAAGCAATTCTGCTATTGTAAACACTTCAATACGTTCAATTACAAAGCAATTCTGCTAGTGTAGATTCTTCAATACGTTCAATTATAAAGCAATTCTGCTAGTGTAAACTCTTCAATACGTTCAATTACAAAGCAATTCTGCTAGTGTAGACTATTCAATCCATTCAATTACAAAGCAATTCTGCTAGAGTAGACTCTTCTATATGTTCAATTATAAAGCACTTCTGCTAGTGTAAACTCTTTATTACATTCAATTACAAAGCAATTCTGCTAGTGTAAACTCTTCAATACGTCCAATTACAAAGCAATTCTGCTAGTGTAGACTTCAATATGTTCAATTACAAAGCAATTCTGCTAGTGTAGACTCTTCAATACGTTCAATTACAAAGCAATTCTGCTAGTGTGGACTCTTCAATACATTCAATTATAAAGCAATTCTGCTAGTGTAAACTCTACAATACGTTCAATTACAAAGCAATTCTGCTAGTGTAGACTATTCAATCCGTACAATTACAAAGCAATTCTACTAGTGTAGACTCTTCAATACGTTCAATTACAAAGCAATTCTGCTAGTGTAGACTCTTCAATACGTTCAATTACAAAGCAATTCTGCTAGTGTAGACTCTTCAATACGTTCAATTACAAAGCAATTCTGCTAGTATAGACTCTTCAATACGTTCAATTATAAAGCAATTCTGCTAGTGTAAACTCTTCAATACGTTCAATTACAAGGCAATTCTGCTAGTGTAAACGCTTCAATACGTTCAATTACAAAGCAATTCAGATAGTGTAGACTATTCAATCCGTTCAATTACAAAGCAATTCTGCTAGTGTAGACTCTTCAATACGTTCAATTATAAAGCAATTCTGCTAGTGTAAACTCTTTAATACATTCAATTACAAAGCAATTCTGCTAGTGTAAACTCTTCAATACGTCCAATTACAAAGCAATTTTGCTAGTCTAGACTCTTCAATACGTTCAATTACAAAGCAATTCTGCTAGTGTAGACTCTTCAATACGTTCAATTACAAAGCATTCTGCTAAGGTAAACTCTTCAATACGTTCAATTACAAAGCAATTCTGCTAGTGTAGACTCTTCAATACGTTCAATTACAAAGCAATTCTGCTAGTGTAGACTCTTCAATACCTTCAATTATAAAGCAATTCTGCTAGTGTAAACTCTTCAATACGTTCAATTACAAAGCAATTCTGCTAGTGTAGACTCTTCAATACGTTCAATTATAAAGCAATTCTGCTAGTGTAAACTCTTCAATACGTTCAATTAGATAGCAATTCTGCTAGTGTAGACTCTTCAATACGTTCAATTACAAAGCAATTCTGCTAGTGTAGACTCTTCAATAGGTTCAATTACAAAGCAATTCAGCTAGTGTAGACTCTTCAATACGTTCAATTATAAAGCGATTCTGCTAGTGTAGACTCTTCAATACGTTCAATTATAAAGCGATTCTGCTAGTGTAGACTCTTCAATGCGTTCAATTACAAAGCAATTCTGCTAGTGTAGACTCTTCAATACGTTCAATTACAAAGCAATTCTGCTAGTGTAGACTCTTCAATACTTTCAATTAGAAAGCAATTCTCCTAGTGTAGACTCTTCAATACGTTCAATTAGAAAGCAATTCTGCTAGTGTAGAATATTCAATGCGTTCAATTACAAAGCAATTCTGCTAGTGTAGACTCTTCAATACCTTCAATGACAAGGCAATTCTGCTAGTGTAAGCTCTTCAATACGTTCAATTAGAAAGCAATTCTGCTAGTGTAGACTATTCAATGCGTTCAATTACAAAGCAATTCTGCTAGTGTAGACTCTTCAATACTTTCAATTAGAAAGCAATTCTCCTAGTGTAGACTTTTCAATACGTTCAATTAGAAAGCAATTCTGCTAGTGTAGACTATTCAATGCGTTCAATTATAAAGCGATTCTGCTAGTGTAGACTCTTCAATGCGTTCAATTACAAAGCAATTCTGCTAGTGTAGACTCTTCAATACGTTCAATTACAAAGCAATTCTGCTAGTGTAGACTCTTCAATACTTTCAATTAGAAAGCAATTCTCCTAGTGTAGACTCTTCAATACGTTCAATTAGAAAGCAATTCTGCTAGTGTAGACTATTCAATGCGTTCAATTACAAAGCAATTCTGCTAGTGTAGACTCTTCAATACCTTCAATGACAAGGCAATTCTGCTAGTGTAAGCTCTTCAATACGTTTAATTAGAAAGCAATTCTGCTAGTGTAGACTATTCAATGCGTTCAATTACAAAGCAATTCTGCTAGTGTAGACTCTTCAATACTTTCAATTAGAAAGCAATTCTCCTAGTGTAGACTCTTCAATACGTTCAATTAGAAAGCAATTCTGCTAGTGTAGACTATTCAATGCGTTCAATTACAAAGCAATTCTGCTAGTGTAGACTCTTCAATACCTTCAATGACAAGGCAATTCTGCTAGTGTAAGCTCTTCAATACGTTCAATTACAAAACAATTCTGCTAGTGTATACTATTCAATGCGTTCAATTACAAAGCAATTCTGCTAGTGTAGACTCTTCAATACATTCAATTATAAAGCAATTCTGCTAGTGTAGACTCTTCAATACGTTCAATTACAAAGCATTCTGATAGTGTAAACCCTTCAATACGTTCAATCACAAAGCAATTCTTCTAGTGTAAACTCTTCAATACGTTCAATTACAAAGCAATTCTGCTAGTGTAGACTCTTCAATACGTTCAATTACAAAGCAATTCTGCTAGTGTAAACTCTTCAATACGTCCAATTACAAAGCAATTCTGCTAGTGTAAACTCTTCAATACGTCCAATTACAAAGCAATTCTGCTAGTGTAGACTTCAATACGTTCAATTACAAAGCAATTCTGCTAGTGTAGACTCTTCAATACGTTCAATTATAAAGCAATTCTGCTAGTGTAAACTCTTCAATACGTTCAATTAGAAAGCAATTCTGCTAGTGTAGACTCTTCAATACGTTCAATTACAAAGCAATTCTGCTAGTGTAGACTCTTCAATACGTTCAATTACAAAGCAATTCTGCTAGGGTAGACTCTTCAATACGTTCAATTACAAAGCAATTCTGCTAGTATAGACTCTTCAATGCGTTCAATTACAAAGCAATTCTGCTAGTGTACACTCTTCATTACATTCAATTGAAAAGCAATTCTGCTAATGTAGACTCTTCAATACGTTCAATTACAAAGCAATTCTGCTAGTGTAGACTCTTCAATACGTTCAATTACAAAGCAATTCTGCTAGTGTAGACTCTTCAATACTTTCAATTAGAAAGCAATTCTCCTAGTGTAGACTCTTCAATACGTTCAATTAGAAAGCAATTCTGCTAGTGTAGACTATTCAATGCGTTCAATTACAAAGCAATTCTGCTAGTGTAGACTCTTCAATACCTTCAATGACAAGGCAATTCTGCTAGTGTAAGCTCTTCAATACGTTCAATTACAAAGCAATTCTGCTAGTGTATACTATTCAATGCATTCAATTACAAAGCAATTCTGCTAGTGTAGACTCTTCAATACATTCAATTATAAAGCAATTCTGCTAGTGTAGACTCTTCAATACGTTCAATTACAAAGCATTCTGATAGTGTAAACCCTTCAATACGTTCAATCACAAAGCAATTCTTCTAGTGTAAACTCTTCAATACGTTCAATTACAAAGCAATTCTGCTAGTGTATACTCTTCAATACGGTCAATTACAAAGCAATTCTGCTAGTGTAAACTCTTCAATACGTCCAATTACAAAGCAATTCTGCTAGTGTAAACTCTTCAATACGTCCAATTACAAAGCAATTCTGCTAGTGTATACTATTCAATGCGTTCAATTACAAAGCAATTCTGCTAGTGTAGACTCTTCAATACATTCAATTATAAAGCAATTCTGCTAGTGTAGACTCTTCAATACGTTCAATTACAAAGCATTCTGATAGTGTAAACCCTTCAATATGTTCAATCACAAAGCAATTCTTCTAGTGTAAACTCTTCAATACGTTCAATTACAAAGCAATTCTGCTAGTGTAGACTCTTCAATACGTTCAATTACAAAGCAATTCTGCTAGTGTAGACTCTTCAATACTTTCAATTAGAAAGCAATTCTCCTAGTGTAGACTCTTCAATACGTTCAATTAGAAAGCAATTCTGCTAGTGTAGACTATTCAATGCGTTCAATTACATAGCAATTCTGCTAGTGTAGACTCTTCAATACCTTCAATGACAAGGCAATTCTGCTAGTGTAAGCTCTTCAATACGTTCAATTACAAAGCAATTCTGCTAGTGTATACTATTCAATGCGTTCAATTACAAAGCAATTCTGCTAGTGTAGACTCTTCAATACATTCAATTATAAAGCAATTCTGCTAGTGTAGACTCTTCAATACGTTCAATTACAAAGCATTCTGATAGTGTAAACCCTTCAATACGTTCAATCACAAAGCAATTCTTCTAGTGTAAACTCTTCAATACGTCCAATTACAAAGCAATTCTGCTAGTGTAAACTCTTCAATACGTCCAATTACAAAGCAATTCTGCTAGTGTAGACTTCAATACGTTCAATTACAAAGCAATTCTGCTAGTGTAGACTCTTCAATACGTTCAATTATAAAGCAATTCTGCTAGTGTAAACTCTTCAATACGTTCAATTAGAAAGCAATTCTGCTAGTGTAGACTCTTCAATACGTTCAATTACAAAGCAATTCTGCTAGTGTAGACTCTTCAATACGTTCAATTATAAAGAAATTCTGCTAGTATAGACTCTTCAATGCGGTCAATTACAAAGCAATTCTGCTAATGTAGACTCTTCAATACGTTCAATTACAAAGCATTCTGATAGTGTAAACCCTTCAATACGTTCAATCACAAAGCATTCTGATAGTGTAAACCCTTCAATACGTTCAATCACAAAGCAATTCTTCTAGTGTAAACTCTTCAATACGTTCAATTACAAAGCAATTCTGCTAGTGTAAACTCTTCAATACGTCCAATTACAAAGCAATTCTGCTAGTGTAAACTCTTCAATACGTCCAATTACAAAGCAATTCTGCTAGTGTATACTATTCAATGCGTTCAATTACAAAGCAATTCTGCTAGTGTAGACTCTTCAATACATTCAATTATAAAGCAATTCTGCTAGTGTAGACTCTTCAATACGTTCAATTACAAAGCATTCTGATAGTGTAAACCCTTCAATATGTTCAATCACAAAGCAATTCTTCTAGTGTAAACTCTTCAATACGTTCAATTACAAAGCAATTCTGCTAGTGTAGACTCTTCAATACGTTCAATTACAAAGCAATTCTGCTAGTGTAGACTCTTCAATACTTTCAATTAGAAAGCAATTCTCCTAGTGTAGACTCTTCAATACGTTCAATTAGAAAGCAATTCTGCTAGTGTAGACTATTCAATGCGTTCAATTACAAAGCAATTCTGCTAGTGTAGACTCTTCAATACCTTCAATGACAAGGCAATTCTGCTAGTGTAAGCTCTTCAATACGTTCAATTACAAAGCAATTCTGCTAGTGTTTACTATTCAATGCGTTCAATTACAAAGCAATTCTGCTAGTGTAGGCTCTTCAATACATTCAATTATAAAGCAATTCTGCTAGTGTAGACTCTTCAATACGTTCAATTACAAAGCATTCTGATAGTGTAAACCCTTCAATATGTTCAATCACAAAGCAATTCTTCTAGTGTAAACTCTTCAATACGTTCAATTACAAAGCAATTCTGCTAGTGTAGACTCTTCAATACGTTCAATTACAAAGCAATTCTGCTAGTGTAGACTCTTCAATACTTTCAATTAGAAAGCAATTCTCCTAGTGTAGACTCTTCAATACGTTCAATTAGAAAGCAATTCTGCTAGTGTAGACTATTCAATGCGTTCAATTACAAAGCAATTCTGCTAGTGTAGACTCTTCAATACCTTCAATGACAAGGCAATTCTGCTAGTGTAAGCTCTTCAATACATTCAATTACAAAGCAATTCTGCTAGTGTATACTATTCAATGCGTTCAATTACAAAGCAATTCTGCTAGTGTAGACTCTTCAATACATTCAATTATAAAGCAATTCTGCTAGTGTAGACTCTTCAATACGTTCAATTACAAAGCATTCTGATAGTGTAAACCCTTCAATACGTTCAATCACAAAGCAATTCTTCTAGTGTAAACTCTTCAATACGTTCAATTACAAAGCAATTCTGCTAGTGTAGACTCTTCAATACGTTCAATTACAAAGCAATTCTGCTAGTGTAAACTCTTCAATACGTCCAATTACAAAGCAATTCTGCTAGTGTAAACTCTTCAATACGTCCAATTACAAAGCAATTCTGCTAGTGTAGACTTCAATACGTTCAATTACAAAGCAATTCTGCTAGTGTAGACTCTTCAATACGTTCAATTATAAAGCAATTCTGCTAGTGTAAACTCTTCAATACGTTCAATTAGAAAGCAATTCTGCTAGTGTAGACTCTTCAATACGTTCAATTACAAAGCAATTCTGCTAGTGTAGACTCTTCAATACGTTCAATTACAAAGCAATTCTGCTAGGGTAGACTCTTCAATACGTTCAATTACAAAGCAATTCTGCTAGTGTAGACTCTTCAATACGTTCAATTATAAAGAAATTCTGCTAGTATAGACTCTTCAATGCGTTCAATTACAAAGCAATTCTGCTAGTGTACACTCTTCATTACATTCAATTGAAAAGCAATTCTGCTAATGTAGACTCTTCAATACGTTCAATTACAAAGCAATTCTGCTAGTGTATACTCTTCAATACGTTCAATTACAAAGCAATTCTGCTAGTGTAGACTCTTCAATACTTTCAATTAGAAAGCAATTCTCCTAGTGTAGACTCTTCAATACGTTCAATTAGAAAGCAATTCTGCTAGTGTAGACTATTCAATGCGTTCAATTACAAAGCAATTCTGCTAGTGTAGACTCTTCAATACCTTCAATGACAAGGCAATTCTGCTAGTGTAAGCTCTTCAATACGTTCAATTACAAAGCAATTCTGCTAGTGTATACTATTCAATGCATTCAATTACAAAGCAATTCTGCTAGTGTAGACTCTTCAATACGTTCAATTATAAAGCAATTCTGCTAGTGTAGACTCTTCAATACATTCAATTATAAAGCAATTCTGCTAGTGTAGACTCTTCAATACGTTCAATTACAAAGCATTCTGATAGTGTAAACCCTTCAATATGTTCAATCACAAAGCAATTCTTCTAGTGTAAACTCTTCAATACGTTCAATTACAAAGCAATTCTGCTAGTGTAGACTCTTCAATACGTTCAATTACAAAGCAATTCTGCTAGTGTAGACTCTTCAATACTTTCAATTAGAAAGCAATTCTCCTAGTGTAGACTCTTCAATACGTTCAATTAGAAAGCAATTCTGCTAGTGTAGACTATTCAATGCGTTCAATTACAAAGCAATTCTGCTAGTGTAGACTCTTCAATACCTTCAATGACAAGGCAATTCTGCTAGTGTAAGCTCTTCAATACGTTCAATTACAAAGCAATTCTGCTAGTGTATACTATTCAATGCGTTCAATTACAAAGCAATTCTGCTAGTGTAGACTCTTCAATACATTCAATTATAAAGCAATTCTGCTAGTGTAGACTCTTCAATACGTTCAATTACAAAGCATTCTGATAGTGTAAACCCTTCAATACGTTCAATCACAAAGCAATTCTTCTAGTGTAAACTCTTCAATACGTTCAATTACAAAGCAATTCTGCTAGTGTAGACTCTTCAATACGTTCAATTACAAAGCAATTCTGCTAGTGTAAACTCTTCAATACGTCCAATTACAAAGCAATTCTGCTAGTGTAAACTCTTCAATACGTCCAATTACAAAGCAATTCTGCTAGTGTAGACTTCAATACGTTCAATTACAAAGCAATTCTGCTAGTGTAGACTCTTCAATACGTTCAATTATAAAGCAATTCTGCTAGTGTAAACTCTTCAATACGTTCAATTAGAAAGCAATTCTGCTAGTGTAGACTCTTCAATACGTTCAATTACAAAGCAATTCTGCTAGTGTAGACTCTTCAATACGTTCAATTATAAAGAAATTCTGCTAGTATAGACTCTTCAATGCGGTCAATTACAAAGCAATTCTGCTAATGTAGACTCTTCAATACGTTCAATTACAAAGCATTCTGATAGTGTAAACCCTTCAATACGTTCAATCACAAAGCATTCTGATAGTGTAAACCCTTCAATACGTTCAATCACAAAGCAATTCTTCTAGTGTAAACTCTTCAATACGTTCAATTACAAAGCAATTCTGCTAGTGTAAACTCTTCAATACGTCCAATTACAAAGCAATTCTGCTAGTGTAAACTCTTCAATACGTCCAATTACAAAGCAATTCTGCTAGTGTATACTATTCAATGCGTTCAATTACAAAGCAATTCTGCTAGTGTAGACTCTTCAATACATTCAATTATAAAGCAATTCTGCTAGTGTAGACTCTTCAATACGTTCAATTACAAAGCATTCTGATAGTGTAAACCCTTCAATATGTTCAATCACAAAGCAATTCTTCTAGTGTAAACTCTTCAATACGTTCAATTACAAAGCAATTCTGCTAGTGTAGACTCTTCAATACGTTCAATTACAAAGCAATTCTGCTAGTGTAGACTCTTCAATACTTTCAATTAGAAAGCAATTCTCCTAGTGTAGACTCTTCAATACGTTCAATTAGAAAGCAATTCTGCTAGTGTAGACTATTCAATGCGTTCAATTACAAAGCAATTCTGCTAGTGTAGACTCTTCAATACCTTCAATGACAAGGCAATTCTGCTAGTGTAAGCTCTTCAATACGTTCAATTACAAAGCAATTCTGCTAGTGTATACTATTCAATGCGTTCAATTACAAAGCAATTCTGCTAGTGTAGACTCTTCAATACATTCAATTATAAAGCAATTCTGCTAGTGTAGACTCTTCAATACGTTCAATTACAAAGCATTCTGATAGTGTAAACCCTTCAATATGTTCAATCACAAAGCAATTCTTCTAGTGTAAACTCTTCAATACGTTCAATTACAAAGCAATTCTGCTAGTGTAGACTCTTCAATACGTTCAATTACAAAGCAATTCTGCTAGTGTAGACTCTTCAATACTTTCAATTAGAAAGCAATTCTCCTAGTGTAGACTCTTCAATACGTTCAATTAGAAAGCAATTCTGCTAGTGTAGACTATTCAATGCGTTCAATTACAAAGCAATTCTGCTAGTGTAGACTCTTCAATACCTTCAATGACAAGGCAATTCTGCTAGTGTAAGCTCTTCAATACATTCAATTACAAAGCAATTCTGCTAGTGTATACTATTCAATGCGTTCAATTACAAAGCAATTCTGCTAGTGTAGACTCTTCAATACATTCAATTATAAAGCAATTCTGCTAGTGTAGACTCTTCAATACGTTCAATTACAAAGCATTCTGATAGTGTAAACCCTTCAATACGTTCAATCACAAAGCAATTCTTCTAGTGTAAACTCTTCAATACGTTCAATTACAAAGCAATTCTGCTAGTGTAGACTCTTCAATACGTTCAATTACAAAGCAATTCTGCTAGTGTAAACTCTTCAATACGTCCAATTACAAAGCAATTCTGCTAGTGTAAACTCTTCAATACGTCCAATTACAAAGCAATTCTGCTAGTGTAGACTTCAATACGTTCAATTACAAAGCAATTCTGCTAGTGTAGACTCTTCAATACGTTCAATTATAAAGCAATTCTGCTAGTGTAAACTCTTCAATACGTTCAATTAGAAAGCAATTCTGCTAGTGTAGACTCTTCAATACGTTCAATTACAAAGCAATTCTGCTAGTGTAGACTCTTCAATACGTTCAATTACAAAGCAATTCTGCTAGGGTAGACTCTTCAATACGTTCAATTACAAAGCAATTCTGCTAGTGTAGACTCTTCAATACGTTCAATTATAAAGAAATTCTGCTAGTATAGACTCTTCAATGCGTTCAATTACAAAGCAATTCTGCTAGTGTACACTCTTCATTACATTCAATTGAAAAGCAATTCTGCTAATGTAGACTCTTCAATACGTTCAATTACAAAGCAATTCTGCTAGTGTAGACTCTTCAATACGTTCAATTACAAAGCAATTCTGCTAGTGTAGACTCTTCAATACTTTCAATTAGAAAGCAATTCTCCTAGTGTAGACTCTTCAATACGTTCAATTAGAAAGCAATTCTGCTAGTGTAGACTATTCAATGCGTTCAATTACAAAGCAATTCTGCTAGTGTAGACTCTTCAATACCTTCAATGACAAGGCAATTCTGCTAGTGTAAGCTCTTCAATACGTTCAATTACAAAGCAATTCTGCTAGTGTATACTATTCAATGCATTCAATTACAAAGCAATTCTGCTAGTGTAGACTCTTCAATACGTTCAATTATAAAGCAATTCTGCTAGTGTAGACTCTTCAATACATTCAATTATAAAGCAATTCTGCTAGTGTAGACTCTTCAATACGTTCAATTACAAAGCATTCTGATAGTGTAAACCCTTCAATATGTTCAATCACAAAGCAATTCTTCTAGTGTAAACTCTTCAATACGTTCAATTACAAAGCAATTCTGCTAGTGTAGACTCTTCAATACGTTCAATTACAAAGCAATTCTGCTAGTGTAGACTCTTCAATACTTTCAATTAGAAAGCAATTCTCCTAGTGTAGACTCTTCAATACGTTCAATTAGAAAGCAATTCTGCTAGTGTACACTCTTCAATACGTTCAATTATAAAGCAATTCTGCTAGTGTAGACTCTTCAATACATTCAATTACAAAGCAATTCTGCTAGTGTAGACTCTTCAATACATTCAATTATAAAGCAATTCTGCTAGTGTAGACTCTTCAATACGTTCAATTACAAAGCATTCTGATAGTGTAAACCCTTCAATACGTTCAATCACAAAGCAATTCTTCTAGTGTAAACTCTTCAATATGTTCAATTACAAAGCAATTCTGCTAGTGTAGACTCTTCAATACGTTCAATTACAAAGCAATTCTGCTAGTGTAAACTCTTCAATACGTCCAATTACAAAGCAATTCTGCTAGTGTAAACTCTTCAATACGTCCAATTACAAAGCAATTCTGCTAGTGTAGACTTCAATACGTTCAATTACAAAGCAATTCTGCTAGTGTAGACTCTTCAATACGTTCAATTATAAAGCAATTCTGCTAGTGTAAACTCTTCAATACGTTCAATTAGAAAGCAATTCTGCTAGTGTAGACTCTTCAATACGTTCAATTACAAAGCAATTCTGCTAGTGTAGACTCTTCAATACGTTCAATTACAAAGCAATTCTGCTAGGGTAGACTCTTCAATACGTTCAATTACAAAGCAATTCTGCTAGTGTAGACTCTTCAATACGTTCAATTATAAAGAAATTCTGCTAGTATAGACTCTTCAATGCGTTCAATTACAAAGCAATTCTGCTAGTGTACACTCTTCATTACATTCAATTGAAAAGCAATTCTGCTAATGTAGACTCTTCAATACGTTCAATTACAAAGCAATTCTGCTAGTGTAGACTCTTCAATACGTTCAATTACAAAGCAATTCTGCTAGTGTAGACTCTTCAATACTTTCAATTAGAAAGCAATTCTCCTAGTGTAGACTCTTCAATACGTTCAATTAGAAAGCAATTCTGCTAGTGTAGACTATTCAATGCGTTCAATTACAAAGCAATTCTGCTAGTGTAGACTCTTCAATACCTTCAATGACAAGGCAATTCTGCTAGTGTAAGCTCTTCAATACGTTCAATTACAAAGCAATTCTGCTAGTGTATACTATTCAATGCATTCAATTACAAAGCAATTCTGCTAGTGTAGACTCTTCAATACATTCAATTATAAAGCAATTCTGCTAGTGTAGACTCTTCAATACGTTCAATTACAAAGCATTCTGATAGTGTAAACCCTTCAATACGTTCAATCACAAAGCAATTCTTCTAGTGTAAACTCTTCAATACGTTCAATTACAAAGCAATTCTGCTAGTGTATACTCTTCAATACGGTCAATTACAAAGCAATTCTGCTAGTGTAAACTCTTCAATACGTCCAATTACAAAGCAATTCTGCTAGTGTAAACTCTTCAATACGTCCAATTACAAAGCAATTCTGCTAGTGTATACTATTCAATGCGTTCAATTACAAAGCAATTCTGCTAGTGTAGACTCTTCAATACATTCAATTATAAAGCAATTCTGCTAGTGTAGACTCTTCAATACGTTCAATTACAAAGCATTCTGATAGTGTAAACCCTTCAATATGTTCAATCACAAAGCAATTCTTCTAGTGTAAACTCTTCAATACGTTCAATTACAAAGCAATTCTGCTAGTGTAGACTCTTCAATACGTTCAATTACAAAGCAATTCTGCTAGTGTAGACTCTTCAATACTTTCAATTAGAAAGCAATTCTCCTAGTGTAGACTCTTCAATACGTTCAATTAGAAAGCAATTCTGCTAGTGTAGACTATTCAATGCGTTCAATTACAAAGCAATTCTGCTAGTGTAGACTCTTCAATACCTTCAATGACAAGGCAATTCTGCCAGTGTAATCTCTTCAATACGTTCAATTACAAAGCAATTCTGCTAGTGTATACTATTCAATGCGTTCAATTACAAAGCAATTCTGCTAGTGTAGACTCTTCAATACATTCAATTATAAAGCAATTCTGCTAGTGTAGACTCTTCAATACGTTCAATTACAAAGCATTCTGATAGTGTAAACCCTTCAATACGTTCAATCACAAAGCAATTCCTCTAGTGTAAACTCTTCAATACGTTCAATTACAAAGCAATTCTGCTAGTGTATACTCTTCAATACGTTCAATTACAAAGCAATTCTGCTAGTGTAAACTCTTCAATACGTCCAATTACAAAGCAATTCTGCTAGTGTAAACTCTTCAATACGTCCAATTACAAAGCAATTCTGCTAGTGTATACTATTCAATGCGTTCAATTACAAAGCAATTCTGCTAGTGTAGACTCTTCAATACATTCAATTATAAAGCAATTCTGCTAGTGTAGACTCTTCAATACGTTCAATTACAAAGCATTCTGATAGTGTAAACCCTTCAATACGTTCAATCACAAAGCAATTCTTCTAGTGTAAACTCTTCAATACATTCAATTACAAAGCAATTCTGCTAGTGTAGACTCTTCAATACGTTCAATTACAAAGCAATTCTGCTAGTGTAAACTCTTCAATACGTCCAATTACAAAGCAATTCTGCTAGTGTAGACTTCAATACGTTCAATTACAAAGCAATTCTGCTAGTGTAGACTCTTCAATACGTTCAATTATAAAGCAATTCTGCTAGTGTAAACTCTTCAATACGTTCAATTAGAAAGCAATTCTGCTAGTGTAGACTCTTCAATACGTTCAATTACAAAGCAATTCTGCTAGTGTAGACTCTTCAATACGTTCAATTACAAAGCAATTCTGCTAGGGTAGACTCTTCAATACGTTCAATTACAAAGCAATTCTGCTAGTGTAGACTCTTCAATACGTTCAATTATAAAGAAATTCTGCTAGTATAGACTCTTCAATGCGTTCAATTACAAAGCAATTCTGCTAGTGTACACTCTTCATTACATTCAATTAAAAAGCAATTCTGCTAATGTAGACTCTTCAATACGTTCAATTACAAAGCAATTCTGCTAGTGTAGACTCTTCAATACGTTCAATTACAAAGCAATTCTGCTAGTGTAGACTCTTCAATACTTTCAATTAGAAAGCAATTCTCCTAGTGTAGACTCTTCAATACGTTCAATTAGAAAGCAATTCTGCTAGTGTAGACTATTCAATGCGTTCAATTACAAAGCAATTCTGCTAGTGTAGACTCTTCAATACCTTCAATGACAAGGCAATTCTGCTAG